>VWZZ01006463.1:0-81281 GCA_013399095.1 Psophia crepitans
TTTTTTTTTTTTAAACATTCTATCACTTCATCAGGATCCTGCAGTTGTTTGGGAGTGAAGTTCCAGATCATTGGTGCAGGTCTCAGGTGTTTCTGTACCACAAATACTGATGCTTTCCGATAGCACCAGAGTACCAGCGCTACCTCTCTCCTGCCTGAAGAACGCCAGGCCAGTCCCAATCCGCAGAGGCAGCAGAGTTCAGCCTGCGTAAGGCAGGAGCCTTGAACTCGGAGCGTCCTGGTGCTGACGCACCCACACAACCGAAGCCCCCTGCAGTAAGGGGTGAATGAGAGAAGGGAATGGCAGGGATTCAAATGAACAAGATGCATAAAGGCATAGGCAAACTGTGTGTACACAGTGGCTTGACTGATTTCTGGTTTACTCTCTTTCACTTTAAGTCCTAACAGGTCATTTGATTTTTCAAAGGCTACCTTTTTTGTGCTACTTTTAATACCTACAGTGACTATGAGATCTTTGGAATGTTACATCCTAATTTATCCTAAGTTTGTGTCCTATTTTGGAGGCAGTTCTACATCTATGTGTTTGGCATCTTTTTTTTTTGTGTGTGTGTGTGCGTGCATGTCTTACTTTGAATTCCTTCTGACAATTTATTGGCCAGTTGCTCATCTTTCTGGAATCTTTCTGTAAGTCTTTGCAAGAAGTTTTAGTTTCCTTTGTCCTGAATAATTTTATATCATCTTACTCTATTGACTAAAGTCTGCAGGCTAATACTCTTCATTATTCTGTTTGGGGTCTTTCACTTGCAGTGGACCAGAGATCCAGACAGGCATATCAGCATTGTTACAGTTGTTACACAGAGGAGCAGTAACAAAGCCAACAGTTTGCCCAGTATCCTGCATCAATTTTGGCAGGTTGAGAATCAGAGCTTAGATCTTTCCTCGCCAACCAATCCTTTTAGCATGCCTCCCTCATTTGCTTACCAAATCTGGAGCTGTTGTTCTGTATAACTGTAGACAATAACTGGAAATACATTGTTTAGGAGGCTGAACTGGTGGATAGTATTTGCACAGAAAGTTGGAACAGCAATTCCATTCCATAAATGCTTGGCCTCAGGCTTACCAGGATTATGCATTAATAATTAGTGCCAGTGCCCCTCACCTCTCCATAGGTACCATGGGCTGCTGCCTGCTTGCCCTGTTAGCTGATTTGGTGGTAATACCTGTGAAACTGAGACAGCATCACATTTCCCTGCCTTTTGCTAAATATCACTGCAAAGAAGGAGGAAGGCAGGAGCGGACAGAGGTCTGACTGGGACTGCAGGGCAGGAAGCGGTGTGTCTCCTGCAGAGCCACAAGAGAAGGGGGAAATGTGGCCTGGTGCTCTGTGCAGGGTTTTGCCTTATAGTTGCAGAGTGCAAGGTGCCACTTGGCTGCTTGTGTGAGTTTGTGCACGGCTGTTGGGTCCAGCAGAGAGAACAAGACCTTCTGTCCAGCTCTCTGCCCGCATGGGGACATTGCGTACTGTTAAGGGTGTGCAGGTCCCTCTGTGATCCCCAGTCTGGACTGAACTACTCTATTTCCAAGTGGCATAAAAGAAGAAAAACTCAATTTCTGAGGTATTCATTTGCACTGAGATTTTGCTTTCAGGTTTTCCTTTCCAATGCCATTGAATAGAAACTTTTCCCATTCTTATTTTTTAAGCAAAAGGGAGTGCAGACTCTTAAGTTGGGCCTTGGTTCTTACACCGTGGTATTTAGAAAGAACCTAAGTCAACAATTGTCAAAAGTAACAAGAAATTGTGGTGGAGGACCCTACAGATGCGAATCTTGCAAATATAGCAGAGCTCCCCCTCAGTCCCACTGCCTGATCAAGAATCTGTAGACCACAACAAAGGGTTTGTGTTGCCTGTATGGACAGAAGACCTAAGAAGATCTAAGTTGCCTTAATAACTTAACAAAAGTAGAAGTATTCTGGGAAAATGAAGCCGAAGCTCCCACAGTTGGTGGAATGGACCCACTTTCGACACCCAGGTGTTCTCAGATTAGTTGCTAAAACATTTTAATTCACCTTCTTCCTTTTTTAATTCACCTTTCTCCCTTGCTTGTCTTTTTCCCCCTCTTTGTTCATTCTGCTTCTGACTGAAATTGTTACGAGAGGGAAGAAATGCACTTGTGGAAAAGGCATTGTGTGTTCACTTGACTATGCTAAAGGAAGAATGATTCTTATAAATAGAAGCAACATTTCAGTAGCTAAAAAGGCCCAACATCGAAAAACAAGCCAGGAATATAAAGTGCTAAGAGAAGGGCAAACGAGCAAGGGGGGAAAAATCTCCAATTCCACTGCTAGCAGCAAGGGAGGGGCATCCTATCTCCCTCTCTCATTCTGCTGCAATAGAGAACAACATGGATCTTGAGGAGACAGGCCTGCTCTGAAGCATGAGTTGTTTTCCACTTGGACTCCCTGTTAGTTATGTCTAAAGTCACCCTGAGCCCAGGCTCAAATGCTGGCTATTCCGCTTCCCCATTCTGGTTTCTCTTCTCTCTCCTGTCCGTCGCTCGACAATCCAGTGGTGCACTAGTGTGTGTCACTGCAGCAGAATGCCTTCTCTACATGCTCCCAACTTTTGCGGGGAAAGAAATACAAGGACAATTACTTCTAACTCGAAAATGCTGCTTAACCCAGCAGCTAGGAGAGTTGCTCACAGCACCTTTCTTTTAGCACTTCTACGGGCCATTACCCTACCGGGATTAACTGCCTCTCTTTCCCTGCCGCACGCACCTTACCCCATCACCTGCCTCCCTTGTCTTTTCCCCAGGCGCTAATGAAATTACCACCGAAACTGATTACAAGTGGGGTGGAGCACTTTGACCAATGAACCCACACCTGTTCGCGTGGTTGACCTTTAATGATCGCGCTCTGTAGATGTGTGTAGTTTAATTTGGTTTCTTAAAGCCCGCTCCCTGAGGACTCTGTAGTTTCATTTCCCATCAGAGCGTGACCTCTGCTGGAAGAGCGGGGACATGACTCGACGTATTAACGCGGCAGACAACCCCGGCACGGTGTCACAGATGTCATTGATGTGACACACCACAGCCATCACCCATCGCAGGAAATCATATGTAACTCAACTAAATGGTTGGCTTAGACTGCAACCCAACTGCAAAGTTAACTTAACTTCGCCCAACTGCAAAGTTAAAAAACTATTTCTTCTTTTCTTTTCATCTGTGGGATTAGGTTTTACAGTGCTACAGGAACCTGTGAGCTTCCTGCACAGGGGAGCATGTTCCGTTTTCAATTGGGATTCTGGATATTGGAATACGTCAGCAGGAAGTTTTCAGAGAATTCGAGGTGGCAGTGATGCATTTCAGAATGTGGTTTGTTCCTACATTTATACCAGTTTGACATTTTCAAAATGGCATAATAAATAAAAACAAAGAGAGTGTCAGGCTGGTAGGACTTCTTTAAACATGTCTAATTTATTGTGTAAGGAAAATAAATTCCACTTGTGAAGGACCTAGGCCTGCCATAGTTGCCATGTGGGCTGAATCAGTTTTCTGCTGGCATGTCTGTGTCTCTTAAAATGAACAGCTGGAGTGAGTATCACTGCCTGTGAAGCTGGATGATGTTGATGTGTAGATGACAAATCTCTTGCAGAAGCAGGTATTCCTGTAATGAAACATCTGTCAAACAGACAAAGGTGCACACACAGCAGGACAGAAACCATGTTCCTGGGATATAAAGGTAGAGGCTAGGTACCAGAAGGCTGGTTAAGGACTGGAAAATGACACATTTGGCTTTTGGGAGTGGAGGTGTTGACAGCAGAGGCTGTTGTAGGGTCCTCAGATCCATCTTAGAGTCTAGTAATGCCTTCTGTCATTAAAACAGTCTCTGGGTCTTGTGGGCACACTCTGTGGGGCAAGCAGAGCTAGCCAGTGAATTTTGCCAGGTGTTGCCCCTTGTAGAAAGACTTTGTAGTAAGCTCGAGCGATTACAGTGTCCATACTGGCTTTCTGGAAGGAGCCTTGATGCTAAGCATTTTTTTTTGTTTGACTTTGGTTTTTAATGGTATCATAATTCTGAAAGGCTTTAAGCAGTTCTTATGGGCAAAAAAAGCTAATGCTTGTACAGATAAATGAACATACATGTTTCTAGCTTCTAGGATCTGTATGCTTATAGCATGCTTACACTGCCAGTGGGCTGACAAGTCCCAGTCTGGAACCAGAGCGAGAGCCGACACGTACCGAGTGGTCTTGGAACTGGAGCCTGAACGCTGACTTGAGCAGGGTTAATCGGCACGGCGGATCTGTTGGTGGCAGCTGAGGGCAGTCTGTCTTCAGAGGTGGCCTCGCACACAAGTTGGTGTCATCTTGGTTCGGGCTTTTGAAGAGTATTTCAGGTTTCATTAAAATAGCACTGAGGATTGATTATCCACACCCTGGAAAGCCCTGTGGGACTGCTGCTTTGATACCTGGCAGGGGAACGGGCAGTTCAGCATAGAACAGGGTCTGCCCACATAAACATTTGTTAGTGTTAAGGTTCAGTTTCAAAATAGGGAAGTGGAAGCAGCACAATTTTATAAATACTGCTTTGTTGTTAAAGACCAAAGACTTCCTGTTTTGGGATCTCAGGGCTCTTTCTATTTCCACTGTAAATGGTGAGAGACTGACTGTAAACTTAATGTTTACTTTCATGACTTCTGATCCTTTCTACATGTGCTTACACTGTTTTCAGGTGGCCGTGATGTTTTGCCAAAAATAGAAATGGTGGTTGGAAAAAGAAAAGTAGGTTAATCTCAGCCTCATTTTTAAAAACCTTTTTTTCATTGGTATTCAAGAGACCATCACCACATTACCCATTTGTCATAAATATTTACATTATTGTTACAGATCAGCTGAGATTTTAGTGTTTGCATTCAGTTTTTCCCTATGGTCCTCATGGAACAGAATATTTAATTGCTAGTTTTTGTCATTAAAGCCAATGAATTAGCCACAAAGTAATCTCCATTTAAAAATCCTGCTCTGCCATAATTCCAGCCATTCTGGAAGTATAGCACTCACAATGGAAGACTGAAGCGTAACTATTCCGTAAGAACATGTACAATTAAGAATGTACCAATAGTAAAGTGAACTTAAAAGATAGAAACTTGAAAGTTTAAAAATAAAAAAGGCAAAAATCTTACGAATGATCTTTTGTAACTATATAACGATAAATGGAGAAATAAGATGCACCAAAATTGAAGTGGACTAAAAATAACAACTACTGTTAAAACAGCCATAAAACCGAGTGGCAATTCCTTGATACAGTCACAAGAGCTGGGTGCAAATGTGGGCTCCGTCTCTTCAAGGAAAAGGAGTTCTTCCAGTATTAGAGAGCAAGCTGCAAAGATCAGTTCTAAAAGCATTTCAGGTCTGCTGAACCTCTCACCTAACTTTGACAGACACCACTGCTGAAAACATGGCTCCCACCAACAGCACCCATAGCTGCTGGTGTAGTTACAGCTGGGAGGAAAGGAAGGGGCAGGCTTGATTTTTTTGTTTAAGAGTAAAGCAAGGGATACGGTATTTAAAATATACATAGGGAGGTCACAGATTTGTCACTTCTTCAAGCACACAAAATTATATATTACCTGAAGATTCTAAGTCTTTCCAGAACTATTCTTGTGCGATACAATTGCAAAATAGACCTCAGGCTTTATATAAAATCTTGTTAAGGCGTAGCACTGTGGAAGGGCTTGTGGTCAGGTTGTTAATTTATCTCGCCTGTGTTGAGAAATGGACCTGCTGAATTCAGAGCGCTTGGTTTGGAAAGGATCTCCTGAAATCTCAGTCCAACCAAGCCCCCGGCCAAAGCAGGTATAATTCCACCAGGCTGAGTCTTCAGTTTGCCCGGATGGAGATTCTACAGCTGCTCTGAGCAAGCTGGAGCAGCAGATCTGGTCTGTATTCCTCCTCCAGGGCTGACTGCACTTGTTATCTGCAGGGGGGGAGGAGGCTGGTATGCCACTGAAATCTCCTGTTAAAGACTTACCTGGTGTATAGAGGAATTTCACCTGTAACTGATGAAGCTCCTGTGACTGGAGTTGCTAATGTAAAGCAACTACTGCTCATGTGTCCCCAGATTATCCCACATTGCTTCCACCCACCCCACTTGACAGAATTTTAATCCATTCATCTCTGCATTTTTACATTAATGGCACCAAATTTCCTCCCTTAGCAGACATGATTTTGAGTAGAATGATTATTCCAGTTTGCTTTGATTTCGATGTTACAGAAAAGGCAGCTTTAGCAGCACGCAGCAAATCTGAAAGGCAGGCAGGCACTGGCTTAGTGCAGGAAAGGCAGCAGTGCCCGTCTCTACTGTAACTAAACATTAAAAAGCCTTTGAATTCGTTTCAGTTCTGTTCATATTGCACGGAATCCACACCTTGTAATGCCAGCCCTCCTTCACTAGGAATGCTACAACTTGAGAGTTGAAGAAAATACTCAGAAGAATAAAACTCCACCAACAGTTTCAGTAATTCAATAATTTATTCATCTAAAAAAGTGTGTAAAAGTATATAGCTCTCATCCACAAGGTATATATGAATGACATTTAAAATGGAGGTCTTTATTATTATTGTTTCTTTTTATCAAAGTCTTTTTTTAGTGTATTGTACCAGCGATATACTGTAGATTTAAAATGAACTTCACATTTTTTTTTTGTTTTCTTTCAAATTGTTGGCTATATATAAAAGAAGCTCACTGCAAAATGCTCAGAGAGAAAAAAAAAAAAAAAAAACAAAACCAAAAAGAAATTCAGAACTCCCCAGAAATGTACAGCTTTTACATTTAAAAAAGGTTCTGAAATATACATACAAGCATGCTGGACATTCCCCACCCCCCCCTCTCCCTTTACCTCAAACAACTGTAATAATAATTCTGATTTAGGCATGAATTTCCAAAGTTAGAAATAAAAAAAAAAAAAATAAAATAACTTTCTTCACTCTGTAGGAAAGCCAGGGCTTGTACATTTCAGATTAATTCAGTAAAAAACTCACAAGTAAAATAATGCATATTTAAGGGAAATATTATACAGAACTTTTCACACTGAAGTACATAAGATTTTTCTTTAAAATCTATTGCCATTCATTTATTTTGCACAAAAACGTATAAATATGTCACCAGCTTCTCTTAACTTAAAAAAATTAAATAAAAGACACCAGATGAAAACTACTCCTTGCTGCCCTTTTTTTATTTTTAATTTTTGCTTAGAACCAGGTTTCTGGGGAAGAAACGCCCCTGGATAAAAACAGCCCATTTAAAAAGAACAAACAAAATAATAATCCAAAGTTCAGATGATTCCTGGGAACAAATAACCCCCAAATGGTAAAAGATTACAAATGTCTACTTTACATTTTTTCCTCCCCAAGTTAAATTTTTTTATACAAGTTTACAATCTTCATCTTTTATGCTCTTCAAAAGGCCTTGAGAATTTTCTTTTCTGATTAAGAAAAAATAGTACTGCAATATTTTTAAAGTCCATTTTACACTGTACACATTAGATACAAATGGTTTGATATCAGGTGTTTTTTTTTTTTTAACCTATACATTGCAAAGAGGATACCCACGTGGGAGGTTTGGTGCAGAGAATGAGATAATCCATTTACAGGTTACTTCTCTGACGTCACCTTCTCATTACACAAGCAATTTTTTTTTTATTTTATATAATTTGTTTTAAATGTTACATTATCTCAAGAAAAATACTTTTTAAAATCATAGAATTTCATTTTTTTTAACCAGAACATGAAAGTCTTTTGGAAGAACTTTAAAATTTGTAGGTTTTTTCTCCACAGATAGATAACTAGGTCACACAGCCTGATCAAAGTGCCCGACCCCTCGCAAAAGGCAGTCCCTGCCTGCTGCACAGTGCAACAACAAACGTTAGGAAATGGAGTTTAAATATAAACCCCTTGAAGCCTGGAATGGAGGAGTCATAAAAATACTTCAATTAGCCATTAAACTTTAAAATGGCAATCATTTTACTAAACAAAGTAACTTTTCCACCACAGTGGTATAACTTCAAGTACTAATTTAATGATATAATTTTTAAAAATTATTTCTTTGAAATAATATTCCTATAGTCAGAAAAAATACACCAGATTTGTAACTGATTTAGTGTAAACAAAAACCATATTTTTGGATATGTACATGGACGAGCCTGCCCAGAATTAAAGGGCGACTTGGGTTTCAGTAAATAGTTTTCTAGCATCACTAAATTTACTGGAAATATATTTCAATCATAGCTCTACAATAGATTAATTTGCCACTTGCCATTTGCCCTTACATTGGGCTTTAAAGTATTTTTCCTCCCTACCTCTCACTCACTCTTCTGCCATTAGGTAGTGTTATCCTTCATTAAACACTGGCCAATTCTTGCTTTAACCAGGCTAAATGCAGGTGAGAGTTCCTTAAAATCCAAATACACCCTTACCAGAACACGCTTCCTTCCTAGCTTGGACTTTGATTGTTACTAGCTTCACTTCTGATTTCTAGGTCAGGAGAGTGAGAGGTATGTCGATAAATAGCCTACAGTGGAACGGAGCTGGATTTTGAAGATATTCTACTGTTCCTGGTCCTTTATAATTTAATCCCTCCCCCCCCCAAACCTAAAAATAAATAAAGTATCTCCAGACCATTCATATCTACATGGACAGGTAACAAATGCATGCATTCATCCCAATCCACTCTGACAGGAACTCCAGGTAGACAGAAAATTCCAATATTTATATGAGACTACAACTGCGTGGGTTTTATGGTTGTTTTTTTTTCTCCTGCAAAGTCCCAGTTTACGATGATCAAACAACAAAACAGGTTTTGGACAACCCAAACCGGTCACTACAAGGTATTGTTACTTGCAGGGCTGAAACTGCTCTCGGTTGTTTATCAGAGTTCCTAATGCAAAAAGATACTGTAGTCTTCCTTAAAAAAATAAAACATTAAAAAAAAATAATCACACTGACCAGTAGTTACTGGGCCACCAAACTAACACTGGCTTGAGGTTACTCTGTGTTCACTGTTCTTGGATGTTCCCAGATTTTGGACTGAAGCTGCCAGAGATGTTAATGGGTAATTTAGTTTTGAACACTGCAGAATTCACATGTGCTTTCGGAGGAACAGAAGCACAGCACAGGACTGGTCTGAAGAGAAGCAAAATTGTGATCTTTGCAGACTGTGGCACGTTTCTCAGGTTGAGGGGAGAAGAAGCCAGAAGAACAAGTGCTTTTCTATCTATTAAAGTATATTCATGATGGCGTTGTACAACTGAGTGAGCACCACGAAGTGGACAGGAAGGCAGGAGCTGCGATCCTGAGTGGCAGGGTTACACGTAAGCCAGGACAGTGCATTGTACTGCTCCAAAACGAACCTGCAGAAGAGAAACAAACCCAGAATTGTTTACTACATTCCTTCTTGCCTTTTCTAGAAGATTTGCTGAAACTTCTCTGTCACAAGGACTGCCTGGTCCTTGCTGATGGTGCTGGCAAAGTAGGAAACTCACTCACTGGGTGGGGGGAAAGCACAAATTCTTAGTTTTAGTATGTTTGAATGTGAACCAAGCTATCTGAGTGTAGGCCCTCCCCAGTACAAACTAGAGGTTATGGAATCAGAGTAATTTAGGTTGGAAGGAACCTCTGGAGGTTTGTCTACCGCTGTATTCAAAACTTTGAGTCTTGAAGACTTCTAAGGACAGAGGTTCCACAGCCTCTCTGGGCAACCTGCGCCAGCAGTTGGTCATACTTTTTGTGTGATCCTGTATTTGATTAGAATTTCTCATGTTGTAACTTGTGTCTGTTGTATCTCGTTCTTTCCCTGTGCGTTGCATCATCTTTTACTCAAAACGAAGACAGTAGTACCTCAGGACAGCTGTGATAACTCAGTCCTCTAAGAGGATGCAAATTCAGATAATCTAGAATAATACAAACACCATCAATTTTCTCAGATTAGATTGTCCTTCACGTTTCCTGCTGATACTCTCTACTTGGTGATACGTACATGTTTGTTCACTGGTGTGCTCCACCCTGCATACTGTCTCATAAACCAGATCTTTTTTCAGTCCCCAACAGAAGGCAAACAGGCCTCTAGTTATCTTGTACACAACCCTGGATTAATTCAGGAAGAACGTCTCCTTTATATCCCAATTTCTAAGATACTGGTATCAGGACAGTAGTTTTATCTCCAACTATAAATCAATTTGGTTTGGGAAGTAAAAATAATTATTGACCCAGTCCAGATTAGACCACCAGGTAAACAGAACAATCTTTGGGAGGCAAACCAAGGTGTCCGCTTGGTAAGGCAAAGCTGTTTCTAAGTTTTCTTCGCATACTTTGTACAGTAGTACGGGAAACCGATAAAGTAACCCTCAAAGTGGCGGAGGTGGCAGCTGCAGTAAGAGTTGCGCATTGCTCTGAGACGCACGCATAGGGCATAGCAGAGTTCTAAGCAGCTGATGAAGCTAAGAAGGCTGAATGGAAAAGGTCCCTCTGAAATTTCAGAGCTCAGTCCCCACAGCCTTAGGGAGGAAATGCAAAATCTGAAAGGTGTTACCTCAAGACATCTGATGTAGTTTTAGAGTCGAGGGGGTGAGGGACTCGCTGAGAATTTCTTGCAGGTAGAAGCTCATCTGTCTGCGCTACAGAGATATGGTGATGTAATGAGGCCTGTGTAAAGGAAGAAAGCACAAATTAACTCTTCACATAGCAAGCACTTCTAAAGATTCACAGTGAACAAACATGTTCTGAGTTGTCCCAGGGCAGCACGGAAAGCTGGCAATTCTTTGAGGAACCCGTCATGACCATGCGTATTTCCCAGTTCCATAATGATTACATTTTTGAATAATCTGACTTCTCTTTTTGATTAGAATCAAGGATCTTTAGAAAGAACGCTGCAGTCTGTTCTTCATGTCAGTCAGGGAAGAGACAACGAGGGGAAACGCTTCAGATGTGTCAGTGGTTCTGTTGTTGTCTCATCAAGGCTTGTGCGTTAGTTTATACAGGGGTAGGAAAGGGATTTCGTATCGATCGTGTGCTGGGGCAGAAAAACCACGTAAGCTGTTCAAGTGGGTAGCCTAATACGCCGCACAGCCTGCCGAGGCAGAACCTCTAATTGATACTCCTCCAATTACGGCACGCACATTAGCAGTGAAATAGTTTAGCTCAGAAATCCTTAATCCAAATCACACAAAGATGACTTGGATCTGTATGCCTCACATGCCGTACAAGATCCCTAATTGCAGCGCTGTGCAGCATAAAGGAGACAGCACCAGCTGCTCACTGAATGGTGTACAAGTTGCTGCATGAATCCAGGCCCTTGCTTTCATTAAAAATTGTCCAAAGCAAACCAGCGTGTTCCAAGTCAAATTAAATGTTTAATTCAGCCTAGATCTGAGGAAACAATTGTGTTGGGCTGGGGGGAGGTGGTGTAGGGAAGGGTGGTGGCTCCTTCTCTCCAGTACAAATCTAGTAGAAGCTTATGGAAGGAATTCTTCAAGTTGCCTGGAGCTCTGCTGACTATGTTTTTACTGCTGAAACTGAAACGTAGTCTTTGGATTACTCATTCACTAAAAAAAGGTAGTTCTGAGTTTAGCATAGAACTTCATCTCTAGCTTCAAAACTATGGTGGTTTGTTTTTGATATTATTTCGAGACCTCCATTCTGTAGCTTAAAGAAAAGCACATACTTCAGGGAGATCTCTCCATGCAAAGTGCAGAGTGTAGGGAGTAAGGTTCAGGACTTTGCTGGTGGAGGTGCTATACTGAGGATAAAGCCTGTCAGGCTGGCTGCAAGTCATTAACATCAGTCCTGAAATTGCTTATTTTGCACGAGGGAAGAATTGAGAAATATTGCGCATCTTTACTCTGGTAATTGCCTGATAGACATGGACGAGAGGATTTAGTTCAGAGACTTGCTGTAGTATTCGCTCAGGAAGCTGCGAATGGATAATGTTAGTGGTACTCTATTATTCTGTGTGTTGTTTGCTCAAATAGTTATGTGATGCTATTCAAGGCAGATTTTTTACCTTCCTTCCATGCTCGCTAGTTCACAGATTTTTGATTTGTTCAAGTAAGAAGCTACAGGGATCAGTGACTCTTTAGTAGCTGAGCCAATTCTGCTGTATAGGGCTTGCAAGCCCCTGCGATTCTGCAACGGCAGGTATCAGGTTCACACTGACACTGCAGACTCGCTGTGCAACTGTTAGAGCTAGGGAACAGGCGCTGCACCCCTTTCTAACTTTGAATCTACACGTCATAACTGGATTACGGCAGAATAGAAAGTATGTCCCTTCTGTAATACCAGATACGGCTTCGATGATTCTGTATTTCAAAGCTGCCATTTTCAGGTAAGGGCTTTAGGAAAAGAGAATTAAGTTTTAAGGAGCCAGATATGTAAATTTAAAGCTGAAATTGCAGTTCTGTTTCCAGTACTGTCATAGTTGGGGTAAGGTGCAAAACCAACATTTTCAAAGAAAATTCACAGGATATAAATGGAGTAGTAGTTCTCCCTCCCTGCGAGCAGACACCAAGACAGACCTTCAGGAAGAGGGGACACTGGTTTTGTGCCTGAGGACAGGATGACCAGAACCACTGGGGAAGATTCTCAGCTTTGGCAGTTGATACAAAGTACCCAAGAGCAAGAGGCTGCTGCTTCAGTTCTTCAGGGGCTTCTCTGGAAAGGAGACGTTCTCCTTGGCTCTGAAAGAAGAGTCAAAAAGGCAGGTTTGTTGTTTTATGTCATCACATCCCATTCCAGTAACATTGATTTTGTTTACTAATTACTCCATATTTAACCCAGGTTCTGTATTGTTATTAACAAGCTGTCCTTTAGTCATTGATGAATCTGAGCCAAGGCTGTCTAAAACCTTCCTTTTTCTGCTGCAGTTGGGTTCTCCAGGCTTATGTTCCAGAATCACTTCAGATTCCCAAACAGGAATGTTAATCTGAAATGAACCCAGCACACGTGGAATTTGATGTTACAGCGCAACTTTGAGGTACTGGGCTCTGGCTACGCATCCAAACAGGTTCTTGTGTGCATGCAGAGAGCAGACCAGTGTTGAAGTTCAGTTCATAAAGCCTCGTAGGCTTTTCTTACACGTACCAAAACCAGCAGTTCGCACTGCAGATCTTCCTGACTTCAGCTAGTGGAAACATGCGTTATACACTCACATATAGAAGAACAGAGAGTGTCTTCATCTATCTAAGTTTGGTTGTGTTTGCTTTTTCAGTTAGTTACAGTGATGCTTAGAAAAAAAACCTGCTACACTTGCTGGTTTTTGCTAGGGGCACTCAGAAGATACTGTGCTTTGTTTGTGTTTGTACTACCAAGTAGGGAAGCGTGGGGAGAAGCTGTCCTGCTTTTCAACTTCTATCACTTTTTTATTTATATGCTGTATTTTTGCAGTATTCGTTACTCATATTCTTATATATGGACCAAAGACTTATTTAGAGAGAGTTAAATGATGAGAAACTTGCTGTAAAACAGATTTCATCAGACTTTGAGTTGCTGCCTGTCAGCGTACACCTTTGTGATTTCATTTCTGTGGCAAAACCGAGATGAACACTCCATACCCGAGGCTGTTGCATAGGAATGCTTGGTGTGAGCTTGCTCACCTCGCCTGGGTGTGTATATATATATACATATCCTTGTCCACCATGAACCACATTTCCAAATCTACAGCGGTCTCCTCAGGTATCAGAAGGGTGACTGCCATTCCATTCAACAGTGCATTCCTATGTTAAAGGCACGTGGGGTTTTTGGAAACACCCTTTCTTGTTTTGCTTTTACTTTTATTTCATAGAGGAAAAACCTGTAAGATGCTTGTGAAGTATTGTAGCTTGACACTTACCCCAGAAGAACTGGAATAGCAGTTAACTTAATCCATAAGCATCTTTTAAGTCAATAGGTTAAAAAGAAAAACAAAAAAGAGAAAAGATTCCACAGCACAGAAACTGGCTTAAATCACAAAGCCTTCACTGCCAGTCCTTGAAGCAGGCCTTTCTCCAACAGCAATATCTTGATCAGGAATCAAAGTGAAACACTCCATAAAGCTCGGAGAAGGCTGCAGCTCAGCTGGCTGTGGGCACTCAAACCTTGAAACTGGCTGCCGAGCAATCAGGACTTAGACTGCTAAACTGCGGCAATCAATTATGGGTTACATGGACGAAGGCTTGACCTTCCCGACCCACAAGGTAATGATCACACGCTGTTGCTTTTTTAAAACCAAAAATTACACTTCAATTACTAGGCTCTTGTTAATGGTTAAACTGAATTACTGCGACAGGTTCATCTGGAAATGGCTTGTCCAGTTCTCTAAGCTCTTTGCTCATTAACCTTTCCGAGCTGTTCTTAAGCCACTTGGACGGAGTTCCATCGGGAGTAAGTTTTGTAAACGCATTTCTAAAAGCAGTACAGAATAGAGATTGTTGAATGAACTAAATAAGAGAGAGAGACTGCAGTGAGTGATGGTTGTGATTTGTGGCTGCAGGGTTTGGTAACAGAATTCAAAACTTTTAATTTGCCCACATCCCACTTTGAAATAACCAAGTGACAGTAAGGTGCAATTATTTCACCTTTGAAAAGTGGGTTGGAGTATTAGCATAAGGTAAGGTGGTTGTGCCCTGAGATCACAAAACACAATATTAGCATTTCTGCGGCTGCTGCAGAAGGAATTTTTCACTCGCAGCCCGTATTAAGCAGACCACTGAGGCATTTTGGCAGAGGCTGCAAGGAAAATACAGGCAGGACTTTTTCCTTCCAGGTGGTGAAACTGCCACCATTTAGTTTGGTATTTTTCAGGGAGTGAGGATTCTTTTCTTAAGAACTCTTGATTTACATGCAGAAAAACGCACTGCTTTGTTACAGAGGCTGAAGTAGCAGCAGCATTTGGGGCAAATCCTGCAGCTGTACATACACCTCCTCTGAGTATCCATTTGGTACTTCCTTTCATACCAGGTGTATAGGTTCTCTTGAGACTGTTTAAAGGCACCAGTGATAGTCACAGGTCTGGATTACAGAGCACTAAACCAGAACTTTTCTTGGATAATAGTTAGCCTGTTTCCTTAATACAATGCTATATTATTTAGTGAAGAAGTAATATGCTGCTGCTTTAAACATATTATTTCTAGAATAAGACTTCTCCACAGAAAATTACGAAGTGTCAAACTTCTACGTACTTGCGATGGAAACCATTTTAAGGGTACAGCTAAGTGTCTTACACAATGAAATGTGCGTGTAAAAGAATTCCATCTGCAGAATCCAAGGTATGCGAAAGCAGATTCAGAAAAATACCTTGAATTACAAAAAATAATTTGCATTTTAGGTAATCATGGATGTTGGAACCAACTTTATAAAAGCCACTTCAAACAAAAATTACTTACAAACACTATGTGCTCTAGGCTAATTTTTACTAAGAAAACAACATTTGCATAAACATCCAGCACCTGCGGAGTTTCTGTGAGTAGGGTTTTCTTATTAGGAGAATTATCGCCCTTCTTGCCTCCCTTAGAAATTCATGTGAACAGAGCTGTCATGTCTTCCTTTCTCTCAAAGACTTGTCACATTCCATATGATTTTCCAGAAGAAAATGGGTGAGTACAGATTAAATTTATACAAGGTCATTAGATACAGCTCCGTCACACAAAAATAAAGCTGCTTTCTCCTCCTCTCTTCCTCTCAATTATTTTGCACACTGACAATTAACTTTAGAGATGTTAATAGCCAAGGCAGAGGCATCTTCTACAACAGTATTTAACCAGCACCTTCAATTTTAACATTAATCTCTGCTTGCTCTTGACCTTGCTTGAGAAACTACAGGAAAAAAGATTTTGTTGGAGGATTTGGGTCTTTTTTGTGTTTTATTTTAAGTCGCATATGCTCTTAAGTGCAACAGCCTTACCCTGCTATGCTGGAAGTGAGATCCCACTCCAATGCCAGACGGCGATCCAGGGGAAGGAACTGGGGAGGAATTTGGTGAAGAGTGAAGATTCCCTGTTATTAAAATTCTAATGTCGTTGTCCATGTCATCTGGGAATGGGAGGTCAAACATGTCATCTGGAAAGGAAAAGAAGTAATTTCCAATGTGCTGTACTCATTTTTTGTCAAGAAATTTTTGTAATTTATTATCATTACCCTTTTTTTTTAACATACTCTTGAGACAGATGAAAGCAGAGATAAACACTTTACTGTTTAATCCTTCTTAGTACCTTTGACTGCAACCGTGCAGACTTGAAAGGAAAAGTTGGCAGACATCTATTAACATCATGAATTTTAACAATGGTGGTAGAAGGAACAAAAACCCTGTCATACCAGCTTAATAAAAATCCCAGCTGAACTTGGTAGCAGAAGAAATGACACCTCTCTGCAGTCGGCCACAGAAATCCATTAACAAAACACTTGAATACATTACACAAACCTATGTATGTTACTGGCAGCAGGTGCTGCGTCAGGCTTCTAGTGCTACACACCAGCGCTTCGGCACGTCTGGGAGCAGAGCTGGCAGCTTCAAGGCAATGGCTCACAGAGGCAGTAGGGGCAGCAAGGCCTGCTCCATGCTCCCCTGATGTACTTCTATGATTATTTCCCATGCTACAACCCACCTTTTAATATTTTACTTTCACCTCAGAAATTAAATAGTTGTATTATCATAACTTGTTTATGATGTTTATGTTTAACTTGGTTGACGTTAATAGGTAGGAAATCCTAAAGATAGAATGCAAACACATTTTCACCCTATGAGAAGTACCTTCCATTGCTCAGTCATTTGAAACACAGGTTACAATACGACCAGTAACTTATGTGATGGAAAGCTAAGGCCTTATAAACATTGACCAAAAAAATTACAAGCATCACAAAATGTTTTTTAGGGTTTTTTCCTCATCCAGATCTGTAACAGTACATTTTATGGGACAGAAAGGGACAGCGGGAGTTGTCTGAATTAACAATTAATTAGAATTGCAGCCATATTTATACAAAAACACATGGAGCCCTAAATACGTAATGCGTTTCTACACATTGTAATAAATAATTTGTCTTGAAAATGAAGAATTTACTTCCCATGAAAAAGGAGAAGAATGTGTATGCCTTGAGCTAATTTCACCTGAGGTCCTAGTGCTGAAATAGGCAGGTCCTTGTTTTTCTTCATGTTGCAAAGAGAACCACTGGGTTGCAAGAGCAATGAACTAACTTACTTAATTAACTTCTGTCCTGCAACCTCAGTAAACAAAACAGAACTAATGTCATGCTCTGCTTAGCCGCCAAAGCATAAATGAGATGGCTAATAGCATAGGAAGCAGTTTAATCATTAAGTAGAACAGAGTTAAGAAAATTAAATTTAACACCATTTTGGAAAACGCCAGTTCTTGTACCTGATTCTAATTAGCATCTGAAGCACTAAAGGGCAGGTTAATGCAGGTTAAATATTTGTCAGCACAGCATTCCGTCAGGATTCTGGGGCCCTGAAAGGACAGCTGCCTAAGCGCGAGGAGGGGTAGCTTCCCTCCTGTGAGGCCCACTGGAATTCCAGCAGGAACAGATCAAAGCAGGCTCTTCCATTAAAAATAGCGGGTCTCTCCCCCCCGCTATTCGGCAATGTCCCTCTTCATAAAATACTCCTATTGTAAACGTTTGTAGGCACTCTCGGTTTGAATCATTTTACAATCATTTTTAAGGATTTATGGTGAAAATACTTATCTGACATAAAGTCTCAACTGGAGTTTGCTGACACAAACTATAGGGTTAAATATGGTTGAAGCAGCACACTGCCAATGGACAGAATTCTCAGGTTGGTCTATTTTGCCAACTTTACAGGAAGATTAAAATTCTAAAGCAAGTACCTCCTTCCTCACAAGCTTTGTACACAACAGAGCATGAAGCGAACCGCTTCTGTAAAAAAGTCGGCCTGATACAGTCACAACAAGAAGAAAAAGCCTTTTATAGCCTGTGCCATTTTGTGTATTGATTGGTCCGTATCACTTTTGGAAGAAGTCAGCATGACTATCTGAAAAGAGACTTCAGAAAAACGCAGTGTATTATCCTGTAACTACAAAGTACAGTGTTGTTCTCATTAAATTTGAGCGGTGTGGGGTCTGTGGGAGAACGCGCATCCACTCAGGTTTTCTATTCATGACTGGCACAGCTGTGCTGAGGTTCTGAACAGGCAGCTGAGTGTTCGCAAGGCTTCACCTGTCCCACTACATGTGCTTACTCACCGTTAGTAGGGCTGAATCCATCCTCATTGGGGTAGTTCGCTGGCGCTACCTGGATTGTAGCAGAGGTTGGGAAAACCAGGATGTGTGTACAGGAGGCATCCTGAGGGGTGTTCAGCTGAGAGGACTGCAGGTTGAGCGCAGTACTCCGGCCAAACACCGATCCCATAGTGACAGCGTCTTCCAGAACAAAACCAACAGCAGAGACAGTCATTTGCATCATCTTCAAAATACATGTTCTGTGTTCAATTGAATTTCTGTGCATCTAATCTGGGTTTGCAAGCTAAGACACATGTTTAAAGGTTCTTATCTTAAAAAGAATAAATTACTAGAAGAGCTTGAAATTAAGATCACAAGTTGTACAGATAATGTTTAGGGCCCCATGCAGGGCCCCACCTTTCCTTTCGTTCTGCTGCCCCTTAATCAAAGATTTACTTGTTAAACGAGCAAGTTAGGTTGATTTTTGACCCACACATCTGTACAATAATGCCATACACTCTGCTTTGGTTGACATGAAAAAAGCCTAACTTGCCATCTATTTTCTCATGTTACAAAAACTCTGATTATTCAACTTGAGTAATTTTCAAGCTTGTTTAATTCTCTTTCATGTAGTAATCTTTTATTTCTAAACTGAAAACCCAGGGCAGCTTGTAAGGATATGTCACCATGTACATTAAAAAAAAACCAACATAAAAGTAAAGGGAACCTCAACATTTAATTTTATTTCAACTTAACTCTGCGGACCGCTGCTTATACTAGAACTCTCTACAGAACTTAAGCATATGAAAAGGCAAGTTGGTTTATCTGTCCTCCCATTTATAGACTCCTGCTCTTTCACACTGTGGACACTTCACAGTGTCTGCAGTCCTCCTTGCACGAGGAGCTTGCACATCTCAGCTGATGAGAACTGGTCTACTTGAAAACCTGCCCAAGGAAAAGGTCATCAGTCTGACAGCGGCACACGGTCATCCTTCCCCCTTCACGGCATTTTGGGCAATTCTGCTGCCTCAACCTCTTTTCTATGACATTGAGCCACACTAGTCAAAGCCCTCTTGTTGGACTCAAAAGCCTCCAAAATGGATGTGCTTATGTGGCAAGTACAATAAAAGAAGAGTTTCATTGGCAGTTAAATAGTTGGATAAAATTTACCTGGCATCACAACAAACGACCCCTGTGGCTCCATGGCAACTAAACAGGCACTGAGGATAGAAGGAGAGTCTGCCGACGAGATGCCGCACATGCGGCACACCTCCTTTAGTTGTTTGCTGATTGTCTGCAGGGAACATTCCCCAAGGAGGATACTCCAGTCTGAAATGAACAACAGCGTGATAGAACAGAGTAGGGTTCTGAAATTGCCAGTGCTTGCTTGAAAACAGAAAAATATTAGTAATGCTTTGCATTTCTTTAACACCGCTGTTCTGGACTGCCTCCCCACATAAACAGGGTGTGTGGCGCTGCAGTTCCGTGGCAGTTTGCTGGTTTTCCCATGAGCTGCCTGTTTTTCTCTGACAGATCACCGAAGGTGATGTGTTTCTTTAAGAATGAGTCTCTCATTCTGCCTGGCAAGTAGAGGAGGTACTCAGCTGATGTGAAACAGGGCAACATAGAGAGATTCTTTCGTAAAGATTTTTTTTAATGTGTTTTATTTACACACAAATCTTTTCCTGAACGGCACTGATTCTTTTTTCAAAAAGGACTTCTGCTTTCATCTAACACGCTGCATAATTGGCACAATTGAAGTGTGAGCAAAGACACGTGAATTCACACACTCAACATCAGTGGAATTTTGTTAAAACCTTCTTATGAATAAAATACACTAAGTAAAGCAAATGTCAGTGGAGGTGCAGACATACATTCAAGAAACTACTTTTAGCCATTTAAATGACATCATGTGTCCAAACAGAGGAAGTGAGTTGCTGATGAAACCCATAAATCTGTTTCCCTGCCTTCGTTCCGGGTATCTCCTGTGCGTGTGATGGATACCAAACTCCCCTACCGGGGCAGGCAACAGCTCTTCTTCCCTGCAACTACAATATGGGCAAAGGCATTTAATTACTGCTCTCCGCCCCCCTCAGGGTATTTCTGTGTGCTTTCAGAGTGAATTGTTATTTATTGTGCACTGGTTTTCAATTTTTTTTCCCATCTCATGAAATACAGAACCTCCTACAATAAGCTGTAATGTAAAAGGATCAATGCTCATGAAATAACTTTATCCTCCTGTCTAATTTATCTTCATGTTCCAACTCAGGCAATGGGAGAAGATGGAGAGAGCACCCTCTCAGAATCCCGTTTTCTCCCTATCAGTTACCAAACCAAACCCCAATAGCTGCCATGGCCATTAGGAATGCAAGAAAGATGCTGAATGGATATATATAAATGAGCGGGAGGAATCGCTGCTGAAGTGAACCACGGCAGCCCCTCCCCTGCAGGATTAAGGCACCTACACCTCACACACTGCACAGCTCCCTTTTCGGCCCCACAGAGCTGTTGGCAGTGCTAAAGCCTGGGAACTCTCCGCAGGCGGCAGAGCGTACCTTATCGCTGATTAACACTGATTATCACTTAGTTTTGTTTACTACCGGAAAAAAAATAAATTATTTTTTTGCTCAGAAACTTCTGATGCAAGAACATTTTGTGTGTTTAGTTTATGTTTAAGTTTAGGCATCAGAATTGTATCATGTTTGTCTCTGTGACAGGGTAACTATAGTTCAGATCTTTTTCTAACATGTGATGAGACCCATGACTTCCACTTGGAAAGACACTGCGCAAATACTCGTTAATCAGCACGACGTCTACAAGACATGAGCGCGTAATGTCAAATCCAGTGTACAAACAAGCAAATTGTTTATGCGGACCAATTCAAAAGCTCGGTGCTGGGGTAGCATTACCACTCCCAATTTTCTGGTTTTAAAGGCTCGTGACCAATTCTGTAAGTCATTCCGCCTTGCACGCTAAGGCCACGTTTCCATGGCAGAGCCAGGGGTAGTGACAGCACTGACGTTTCCTACCTTTCAACTCCCCGTGGCCTAGGCGGCCGAGCCGCCCGATTACAACTCTCCAAGGCAGTGATGTCATCTGTACAATACCAATGCACCATTCCCACAGCTTCTGCAGACCAATTTTACGTGCAGACAACTTGCTCCTCCTTGACCTGGAGGTTAAGGAAGGGGGGGGAGAGGGAGGAAAAAAAAGAGAATCAAGGACAATATTCATATTTTTATTGTATAGTTATTTCAGTGCTTACTCTCTATAGGAATTCTTACAGCTCTGTGGAGTGCCTAACTTACCTTTTACTAAAGAGTAGCAGCACAGGCAGGTGCCCACTTTCAGGACTGCTACTGCAGTGGCATGAGAGAGGTGTCAATATGCTGAGCAATGTATCAGTTGCTCTTGAAGGTAAGATTTGTAGGTAGGAGTTGTAAAACAACTGTAACATGGTAACTTTTGTCCTCTGCAGCATGTAAGTTATAAATAAGTGCCAATTGAAATGTTATCAGTGTAACATTATCATGATCACCTCAGCAGGAAACATCATTAGAAGAGATATGCATGGAAGTACTGACTGAGGGGGGAGCGCTATAGACTTAGCTGTAGTGTAAAAACAAAGGTTTCTACCTGTTTGGTAAATCAATATTAACTATGCAGGTTTCCAGCAATTCACCGTGAAGGTCAGTGCAGGATGCCAGAAGCCAACGCTGGTCATGAGACAGGCAATATCCAACAAAAAGCACATTGTATTTCTGACTGGCCTCTCCAAACGTTTCTCCCAGCTCTGTCTGTTTGTCTTTGATGGGTGCCAAGATGAAAGGAGGCGAGTATAGCTGGATTGGGCTGGGCCTCTGCAATAAAGTCAACACAATCATCAGCAGATCGATCAAAAACTGTTTAATGCAAAGAAACACAGACAAGCAGCGAGTACAGAAAAAGGTGAGTTTAAAACAATAAATAAATTCAAGGCATTCGCAGCCAAGAGAGCTATTGGAAAAAGAGTGGTTACAGACCATTCGTTTCTACTAGTTAAAACCAATGCACTTCAAAAACTACCTAAAGATTTCTTCTTGTATCCAGGGAAACTAAGGCCTGAAAATAGCCTTTGGACAGGGTGATACCAACCTCCGAAACGGTCAGGACTTTAAACCTGTTATTTTGTGTATCCTTTTGCTAAAATTGATGGTGTCTGCTCACCTCCATTCATTCACTTCCTACCTACAGAACAACGGACAGCACAATCTGATGGGAGCTACCGAGGACTCGGGCAGAGCTCAAACTTCAGGTACGGCTTTCTGCCTAGGCATGAGACAGGAATTTCATTTCATGAACGTCAGGCATGATGTCAGAAATTCTTTAAGTCTTACAGCTTGCAGTTTTATTTCAGAAACACTTTGGATTTCGAATCAGAACTGAACTAATTCATCAGATCAGCTGGACATGTGGTAGTGGTTCTCTTTAAAGAAACAAACTGCCCCTCACAAAACCAACCTGTAAAAGGCTGTAAGAAATCAAGGCCATTCAACACCATTTAACAATAAGCAGAAGCAAATAAGTATTGTAAATAATACACGTGCAGTCCTCCTGCAGACTCTGACAGTAATCACTTATTAAATCCATCCCTTATTTAAAAAAATAATTAAAAAATCAAAATCACAGGAGGCTGAGACTGCACGGGACCTCTGATCATCTCTTCCCATCACTGGACACACAGGTACTGGGTATCATCTCCAGCAGTGGAGATGTTCAGCCTGCCTGGGCAGCTAGTTCCAGTGTTCACTCACTCCTACAGTAAGAAGGGTTTCTTGTGTTTTTTCATTTAAACGGAATTTCTTGTATTTCAGTTTGTGCCCTCTGCCTCTCGTCCCATCACCGGATACCACCAAGAAGAGCCTGGCTCCATCTTAACTGCCTCCCATCAGGGATTTACACACATTTATCAGAGTGCTCCTGGCCCAGCTGCAGCTCCCTCAGCATCTCCTCCGTTGTCAGATGCTCCTGCCCCTTAATCACCTCTGTGGCCCTTTGCTGGATTTGCTCGGGTACGTCCGTGTCCCCCATACTGCGGAGGCCAGAACGAGATGCAGCACGTCCCAGGTGAGGCCTCAGCAGTGCTGGGGGAGGAGAATCATCACCTGACCACCAGCACCCTTCCCAGTGCAGCCTTTCTTTGCTGCAAGGGCACGTTGCTGGCTCGCGTTCAGCTTGTCCAGCAGCACCTCCAGGTCGTCTTTTGCAAAGTTACTTTCAAGATGGTCAGCCCTGAAACCCATCCTTGCTTTCTAACTCCTCTCTGAAGAAAAAACCATGATGGGCCTGACAAGACTTGCGAAGTAATTTAGAAATGGCCAGAGTATTTTTGCGGTTTTTCAGGCAACGTTTGGAAGTCTGCAGTGCAGACTGACAGCAAACGTACGTACAATGGAAAAAGGAGACATCCGATTAATTAAGTGTGCCGAATGCAAGCTGCTCATTAAAACATTTGCCCCGTTTTTTGGTGTCTGTTGTATCTTCAGGAAATTAAACATGAAATGCAACGTGCAAGTTAATCAGCTTAGGGGAAAAGTAAGTTACGGTGTTTTCTTAGAGACGTTAAGGGATATCATGTTGCTGCTTATGTCACTTTCCAGAAGTATCCCACCCTGGCAGCAGTGCAGGAACACTAATTACAGGCAGGGAGACGCTTGCAGGGGTCCTGCAGGTTTATTGCTCTTGCCCTTAGACCTAAATAGCTTCAAGTGTAACTGTTGTAACTTGCTGCAAAATCCATCCCGCAGAACAGATACCTTTCTGAAGGAAGCACGAGGAGAGAACGTGGAGATGCCTGGGGTGATACTGCTTTTAGACATTTCCAGTGAGGGCTTAGGGTTTTACATGAGTAATGAAATGTGCCGGTAGGTTGGGTTTATAATGATTTTGAAACCTCGTTTTTAAACCCTAACAAGCATGTCTTTATCCCAAGGTAAGTGTTTAAGTGTTTATTTGGTCCACTAAATCTAAATAAAACAGCCATTGTTATCTTTCAAAGAATGAAAAACATTTATGGAAAGTAGGATGGATTATTCTTCTTCTGAAATCCCTGGAATTCCAGAAACAGGGCTTGAATATTTACAGTTTAAAAAACAGATGAAAGATAAGCCCAATGAAATAGGGGGATTTCTCCATCACCTCAGGGAATTAATATATCATCTGTAATTAGGCACAGGAACTTATTTCACATATACGCATACATATATAGGTGTATAAATAAAGGTTGGACATAAATGCCTCAGTAACCGCATATGTTTTCTTTCGCACTGAACTTGAAATTATTAACCTTTTACTTCATGACTTAAAACTAGAAGCTTAAAACATTTTGAAAGCAGGTAGCCTGACATTTTTCTTACTATTTCCTATTTAGTATTACCTTACCTTTTGCCTTCGTATTGTCATTGTCATCTATACTTTGAAAAAATACTCCTAAAAAGTATTTCCTCTACTCTTTTTTTGACATTTGAGAAAAGTGGGTACAGTTTCTTAGCAGGCTTTCATTTTCTTGTCACCAATACTAACCTCAGGATTTTTGAGGGTCATCTCAATGCTGGCAGCTGGCCCGAAGCCTGTGAGGGACTTGATGTGAATCTGTGTGGGCAGCGGCCTCCTGCACTGGCAGTACACTGAAAATGCCAAAGACTTCAAGTGCTGAATGTAGAAAACCTGTTCGTCCTTCATTGTCTGCAGCATGTACTGGCAAGGCACAATCTAGACAAGGCATGGGAACAATAAACATGACTGAAGTCTTCAAAGAGCTGTTCATGAATATCCACCCCGATTCACACGTGCATTAGTCATTTAAGAGCCATGACACTCTACATGGTGGTCGGGTATTTGTGTTACAGCACCCGGAGCTTCCCACCGCGTGAATGGCTGCAGCAGCCAGTGACTCTTCCCCGAGTCCACACAATGGTATATTTAAGGCTGCAAAGACTCCTCCTGGCCAGTATAATGGAAATAGGGCAACAATAAGGGAGTAGCTCTAGAATACAGCAGTAATAGCTGACTAGGAACTCTGCAGGAATTTTGCTTTCTGTGATAAAAACATCATTGGATGAGAAACCAAATCAACTGCACAAAAAGATTATTTTCCCCAGCTGTCTTATTGAGACACTTTGTGTCTTATTGTCTTATTTGTCTTATTGTCCACTTTCATCCTGCAATTTGGGAAGGGCATATAATTAATTACATGTATAACATTCATCAAAGTATACCACAAGTAGTAACTACTAGTGGCTACACCCTACTACTAGCAACACCCTAAAACTTAGGGGGAGTTTTAATTTTTTTAATCCTCAGTCCAAAATTTGCCTGTGAGGTTTGAATTTGGTGGTTAAGACCCATCCACACAAGAAGAACAGAAAGGAGAAATGCCACAACATTCCTTCAGAAGTAAACAAACATGACAAAAATAATACTGCCAGTTCCAATCATTTTAAAAATCAGAATTAAATCCCTGTAAACTAATTTTTAATGTCCCACACGTGGCTGTAGAAAACATCTTTTCTTTTTAACAGTGAGACCTTTGAGGCAGAAACTGTCGGTACAAAGCATTTATGTTGTATCTAACACCACCAGACCCAATCAGATCCTTTTAACAAATACTTTTCAGTAGTAACAGAACTTAATATCACAAAACTTTTAACTACTCCGTGGTTCTTGCTTGAACCATTGCAACTTTGGTGGCACATTCGACTTACTAAATGTGACTGTGTGTTTTTAAAAGACAACTCCTTTATCCAAGAAGTTCAGAAGCTGGGCTTATCCACTCTATCTATGAATTGCAATAAATCTGTAAACATTTGGGTTTGAAGTAACTGTATTTGTGTATACTCTGGTACAGCTGTGAGAAGATTGTGCTGGTAACTGTATCCTGCTACCCTTTACTTAGAGAAAACTGTCTACTGTTTTAACTGAAGCTGGCAAAACGCCACATGTTTTAGGAAACAAACGGTAAGAGCCCAGAAAATAAACAGTACTGGGAAGAGCTGGTAAGCCCATCAGTTGTCTTATACAGCCTAAAGATAGAATTCGAGCATACAGTTTGCATGTTCTTGGGTTTCAGACACTGTGCTATCAGTGGCTATTTTATTGTTAGTATCTTCAGGTCTGAATCAGTCACATTGCAGTTTGCCACAACACGGAGCTGTGAATCTGATTTGCACCTCACCCCCAAGCCTAAGGTATTTTGCTGATGGTTTCCCCATCATTTCATGGAATGAGGAGGTCAAGAAAACCAAATATGACTAATGTCTGCTGTGCCAATTTGAGACACTAACAACTTCTAATTATTATTTTTTTTTAAAAATAATTTAAATTAAAATACTTTTAAGCCAAGTTGAGCATACATCAATAAGGTCTACAGAAATCACTCATATGCTGCTTCTTGCATGTGTTGCACACGTACTTGCATAGCTTGTAATCTCTGACTTTCCGTTCTTGTCCCATTTATTTAGACGGGGGCACTGGGAACGAGGAGGAGGCATGGCAAAACTCAGGAACTCAGGCAGTCTGGGCAGTAGGCCAAGCCCTGCTTCTGACTACACAAATTCAATTCTTAAGTAATTCCATAGTAAGTAACTATTATTATATGCCACGTTATACGCTAAATTATTTTTAAGAAGCAGATAATAACAATACAATAGTTAAATTATGCATTAAATGTCTGGTTTCACATACTACTTTTGGATTAAAAAGTGTAAATCAGAGAGAATATAAAAAGCAAACAACTCAACATGCAAAGCAATCAAAGGAGCAACTGGACGTTTTTGGCAACGGCAACCCAACTGCAACTTAAATAACTGAAATCCCTCCTCAGGAAGCACCTAGTGTATGTGATTGCTAGAACCGTGCAACAGATTTGTGCCAGGATACTGTGGCTGCCTTAATTTAATTTCCTCATCAAAACAAAAGCAAGTGGTTTTTTAATGTACAGCCTTGTACTGCCAACAAAATAAGTTGTAAACATCACCTAAATTTTATATATTATCTTCTCATTTTGTACCTGTTAGTATAGTGTACATCTGCTGTGACAGAATGACTCTCTGGTGTGAAGATGGAGAGGAAGGTAGAATTACCTGGAGAATGAAAGAATTCCTCATGTTCTCAGGCAAGTTATCCAACATTTCTGTGTAGCATCTCATCAAACTTAACAGCCAGAAGTTGGTGGAGGCAGATTCTTCGTCTGCAGTATAGGTGAAAGGATCCACCATGTAGATGACAACTGCTGGAGGATAGGCGTTGCTGTCCGCAGACTCTGGTTCCGTGGGAATCCCTATTCTCTCCCTCTCTGTAACACTGGAGACATACACATGGTTAAATTCAAAGGCAAGTTACATTTGTCTCATCGTTTAACCCAGCAGGGCAGGCAGCTGAAACAACCACACAGACGCTCCCTCACTCCCTCCCCACAGCGGGATGGGGGAGGGAATCGAAAAGAAAAAGGTAAAACTCGTGGGTTGAGGTAAAGACATTTTAGTAGGACAGAAAAGGAAGAGAATAATATAATAATAATGATAAAAGAATATACAAACCAAGAGATGCACAGCACAGTCGCTCACCACCTGACGCTGATGCTCAGCCAGCTCCTGAGCTGCCTGCCTCCTGGCCAACCCCCCTCCGTGACATACTAAGCGTGATGTCATATGGTATGGAATAACCCTGGGGTCAGCTGGCCTGGCCGTGTCCCCTCCCACCTCCTCGGGCACCCCTCGCCTGCTGCCTGGCAGGGCAGGGCGAGAAGCTGAAAAGTTCTTGATGGCTTGGGAACATCCAAAATATCCATGTATTACTTCATCCTAAATCCAAACCACAGCACTGTTCTATCCCAGCCAAAACCGGGCCAAATTGGTAATTCCGGTTTTTCTGTAAAGCTGTGCAAGGCTGAAGCAGAGGAGGAAAACGGGGAGTATGAAGTCGTTGTTATGCTCAGAAGCAAAACTAAAAAACGTGACAACTGCGATTGAGGGGAGATGACTTCTACTCACAGCAGTTCTTAATCCAAAATACCTGTTATTAATTATGCTTTAAAGGCACTCACCATAAAGTCTAAGATAATCTCATTTAATGCAATCAGATTACATCTGAACAAGATGAAAAAGTTGACTTCTTAGTTGTGTAAATTTTCTTTTTATGTACATACATGCCTAGATTTTGGTGCTGTTTAGGGTGTTCTTTTGGGGGAGGTGGAAGAGGGAGAGAAGGAATGGAGAACGGAGAAAGAGTGCCAGAGTAGTATTCGTGGAGACTGAAGTCCCCTGTTCAGTTACAGAAAAGGTTCCACTGGTAACAGAAGGAGCAACTGAACATTTTTTACTTGGTAAAACACTTCTCCATGCCTCAGCCACGAATGGGAGGCTCGACATCTGCAAGTGATAAAAAGCAGCTCAGGCTGACTTTGTCAGAACCCTGCTGCAGTTGGTAAAATGGTATTTTGCATAGATCCAGCGAACAGATGTCTTCAGGATAACCCGAACTACAACAGGATGTGGGCTTTTCACTTAAGATACAGGAACTCCATGACATATATCATGACTATTAGTAATATGCATTATTATGAGAGTAATGAAAAACATGTTCACTCAGGAAGTTACTTACATAAGATATTAAAAAAAACCCTTTCCTAATTTTTATGTTTGATGGATGACTATTTATAATGAAGTCTTTAAAAAAGTCATGCTGCTAAATGTATTTTGAAGTAACAGCAATATAATCCTGTTTCCTGCCCTCACAGTGTACCTGCTTGCAGAACAACACTTGCAATGCAAGCAAATTAGGGAAAAAATAATCCATAGATTGCATTTGGTATCTGGGAACATTACAGGTGGGACAGAGCTGCCCACGTTGGAGGTGTTCAGTGCCGCATGGGGTATCCTGCAGTACCTGACAGAGGTGACCAAGGTAGCAGGTACCTGAGACACCTTGTGTGTGTCTCGTACTGCAAACGCAAGCCAGGTGGGGTATCCCAGGGCATCTCCAACAGAACCACAACACCCACATTCATGCAGGTGAATAGAGCTTTGTTTCTTGTTTCTTTGTTTCTTGTTTTTTCCAGCTCCGCTTTATCAGTAACTGCTACCAAAAAATAAAAATGGGCCCTGCTCCGTTTACAACTGGTGGGTAGTCCTGCACATGGCAGAGGGTCCCCTACTTTCAAGGATTTACCTTTTGAGTTGTATGAAAGCAGGAGAACAGTGGATTTAATTAGAAGTACTCTGAATCGCTGGAGCACTTAAGTAACTTACCCTTCCTGTCCTTCCTGTTGCTGTTGTGGTAAGTTTTGACCCGATTCTGTGTCTCCTCCAGGACCTGTGCTTCCTTGCGAGCGGTCTGCTGCGTTTCCCCCGGTGCTGGTGTTCTGCCCTGAACCAATGTTCCCACTAAACCCTGGAGTAGAGGTAGCGGTCATCTGGTTAACGCTGGGTGTTGCAGAAGATGCTGACAGCTGTGGCACAGAGGATGCAGAGGATGAACTACTACTTCCTGCTGGAAGGCTGGCGGTCCCACCGCTGGGCGTAGAGTTAAAGGAACTGCCTGTTGGTGGTGCCCCAGCAGCTGAGACACATGTGGAATTCGAGGGTACAGATCCAGTGTTCCCAGGTACTGTCTGTGTCTGGCTTGCTGGTGCTGGGGTTTGGTACTTCGGTGGTAGCAACAGGCTGCTGTCAAGCTGCAGAGTGGCTAAGTAAGGTGCTGAAACAGCGTATCAAGGGGAAAGGAGATTAATGACAGTCTGTCAGATCAAAGCAACCTGCAGTAACCATAAAGTCATACCGTATTTTCTGTGCTTTTACAATACTCTACGAGCATACAAAGGCTAAGTGAATATAATCTCCATTATAAATATTTACTTTGGAATCCATTCTTCAGGGTTTCAGTTCCAACTGATAGGAATCAAATGTCTTTAAAAACAGGACTGACTTTGCAGAGCTTTGTGAACTGAAGTCAGTACTGACATGTCATTACCTCTGGCTAGATTGTGTTGCGATAACAGCTTTATATAGCGTTCAGCTCTGCAATCTACCACAGGTTATCTCTGTCAGACTGAAAATCCGACAGTCTTTTTATCTGAGCTACAATAATTGCAAACTTAAATATAATTATTTCTGCTCCTCAGTGTCAGAAAGAGATCACGGTGATTATTTTTCAGTAATAAGTGAATAAAAAGAATAAGTAAATGGATATTTATTATTTATTCACTCTCAGAGGTGGTAAATCACCAGCAGAGGAAGTTTCCACCACTGCCCCTGCCAGATGCCTCAGGTGTGAATTGAGCTGCCCAGTTCCTCAGCTGGCTGTGCACATCCTACACATTTCTGCACGTAAACCCGGCGTATTTATGTTAAGTAGTGTTGTGGTAATTCCTCTCTCCCAGTTACGTGGTAAATTAAAAATAAAAGCAGAGGGAATAAGGTACCAGGGTCATTTGAGATAGAGGAGCCCTACCCTGCTCTGCCCAGCCTGCCTCACAGGATGGGGTGAGCATTCAGCAGTCTGTAGAACTGCCCAGCTAACTCTGAGATGTCTGCTCCAACTTTTTTCCAAAACCAGATCACCAGTCCTCAACGTAAGCAGACCTAAGAATTGTCACACCTTTCTCAGAGCAAAGGGAGCAAGCGCTTTTCAAGAAACCACTTAAAAGTTCCTGGCTATGTTTAAACAAAAAAATAGTTTGTGCATTGCAGCTCAAGCCCAAACACGGAAGGATTAAGAAATCAAGATAAAGCCTCATAATACCTTTATTAGCTTTAAACAGATCAAAACCATACCTTCAGAAAAAGCCCCGTTTTCACCTACTGCAGATATCTTTAAATTAGCTGCAGAAAACAGAAGAGCCTCGCTAGCGCCACGGCAGACTTACCTAGGTGATGCCGGCAAACTTGAGCGTAGAGTTTGAGTCTGGAATGATTGTCGCACTCCTCAGTGCCCCAGGGCTGGGTAAACCATTCGCTCACGAGCTCGTCAGTTAGCTTTTGTGCCACAGTCTTTCCCACCCGCATAATCCCATCACGTAACACTTTGCAGATTGGTTTGTGCTGGCCAAGTCTACACATCTGGTGAGGAAAGAAGAAATGCTTGTAACTAGATACCAGGCACCTAAGTAAGTCATGCAGAGTGATTTGCAGCATAAACCCTTCAGTACCAGCACACGTCTGGTGGCTTCTTAATAAATGTAAACCCAAAAGGCTACCTTTATCTGTTGACTTGAACTGCACTTACAGCAAAAGTAAGGTTACAGAGTAATCTTACGTATTCAATAGTACACAATGTGCACAGTAAGAAAAGGAAATGTTTTTCTCTCCAGCCTAGCAATTACAATAAAGCAACAGTTTCTTTAATCTACTCCTTGCTCTTTAGGCTTGGTTGGCCCTTTATGCGTTCGGTTGTATTAATACTCGTGTTATATCCTCTGTAAAATAAAGATAATGTGTACTGGAAAGAGCAGATGGCAACATATACCCCAAAATTCACAGAGAATCACACTAACTCAAGTAGATAGCATCGTGGACTCTGAAAGTCCTCACAGAAAGACATCCTTATTCAAATAATTGTTACTTTTACAAGTAACAATCTGGGCAATGGTGTGTAGTGTAGGGTGTCCCTGCCCATGGCAGGGGGTGGGAACTAGATGATCCCTGTGGTCCCTTCCAACCCAAACCATTCTACGATCTATGATGATCTATAAACCCATGGGTTTATCCCAATGAACATGCAGTAGAGCAGAAGCGACACTTAAGAAGAAATAATTCAGTGTGGTTCCTCTTTCCAACCTCATATACAGCACTCAAGTCCCTGAAGAAAGTTTTGGCTCCATCGAGCAAGGCCTCATTTTCTGGACACACGACGATATAGGCGACATCCCGATGGCCCCCATATGGATCTAGCAACAGCCTCTCCCAGAACGGCAAGGAGAATGGAGAGATTGTCAGGAAGTCCTTGTCATAACCCACTAGTAAAGTCGGGATTGGAAGGGGCTCAGGAGATTCCTCAGAGCCTTCAGAGAGAAAGAGAGAAAGAAAAAATGTTAAAATAACTGGTTGAGCTGCAGTGGGTTCTCTGACGTGCCAGGAAGTGGGCTCTTTTACTGGAATACTGGAAATAACTAATCCCTTACCACGCTGAGTTTCCTAGAAGTTTGACCATAGTGTGGAAACATATACTGAGGCTGTATCATGCCTGATAAACCCTGTTCTCCCACAGTCTTTTTTCCTTGGAAAAAAATACTTAATAAAGAAGAAGAAAGATTTATATTGTACTTAAGAAATGTCATAAAATCAGTCAGCCAAAGTAGAGGGAGCTGATCCAAGCACCATTTAAACTTTCCTAGAAAGTTGCAATAAAACATCTTGCAGTGTGCTGTAAAGACATGTATTGCCCTTCCCGAGGCTTAATCTCGTGGTTTTACTTTGTCATAACCATAACCACATCTCACAAGTTCCTCTTCAACCAGAAGTAATAACATGAATCCATAACATCTGATTTTACAGTTCCTCATATGCCTCTGCCTGGCTGTGCAAAATTACTAAGTAAAATGGTCAGGCAAACTTATTCCCAGGTATATAATCCTAGGCAGAATTATCCTAATTCTAAAAATCTCCTCCTCCTCCTGTCCAGAGGAAGCGCTTCAGCGTCACAGCCACTTTCACATGGTATCTCCCAGACACTGCGCTCGTTACAAGAAATACTGTTGAAAATTTCAAGCAAAAATATACACAGTAGTTTCTGCAGACTGTAACTCAACTTTATTAAAATGTCAACATTCAGTAAAAATTACTGAATCTATCTCAAAGGCTCTGCTACTTACTGTATGGTAATTTTGGTTTTATTCTCTGGTAACAACTGGGAAATCCTAACTCTTAAAGTTACAAATGCTGGAAAAATTATGGTATTAGAAGTACTCCTCCTGAAGCACAACAGCTTTAGACAGGAACTGTAGCTCCCACAAGTTGTCCCAGCCCCAAGGGAAAGCAGCAAAATATTAAATACCAACAGAGAGAAGATAAAGCAAAGTATGATGGAAGTGGAGAAAAATACCTAAGCAAGACTGAAATAAACTGCAGGTGAGAAAGGTCAGTCGTTATTTTGCAAATGTGCACGTACAAAATCTATTTGGTAATTTTTATTTTCCAGAGGCGTCACTTACAGTCAGGAGATACTTAAACTGAAGCTTCTTATTGAGAGTCGGGGAAACCTTAGGACATGCAACCCAGTTTGTGGAGGAAGCAAACCCACTCTGGCTGTTTGTGTGGCTCAGAAAGCCCCTCTTCCCCATTAGGATTTGGCACCATTTTAACGCTTCCTCTCTTCACGTTACTTATACACAGCTGGTTTCAGTACAAGCCAAAATACAGATGCAGACAGGGAGTTTGATCGTCACCCCACATTTCTGCACTCTGTAAATATTCATCAGTCTGGAAGGGTAAAACCTCCACTGCAGTATTCAAGCAGTGCTTCAAATGCCTTTTCAGCTACACTTTCATGTAACACAATACACGTACCATAGGTTCCCCGTCCTGCCATCTTATGGAATTGCTGCCAAGTGAGTGGTCCCTGCACATGCTGGATGTTCTCCCAGGTCCTTCCCGTTCGCTTCTTCTGGATGGCATCCTGGAGAAAGGGCTGGAGCGACAGCAGCATGCGCACCACGTCCTGGGAGGAGAGCATGCTGATATCCAGTACTGCAAATGAAAAAGAGCGTAAGTCATTTTCAGTGAGGAACGGGAAGAATTATTTTGAGGTAGCAACGTTCTTTGGTGTATTGTTCCTTTCTATTGCTCTTCACAATGCCTATAGAATTTTTCCAACTTGAATTAGCTTAGTGGTATTTAATATCACACTTTATGAAAACATTGCTGAAGTAAAGCTGCCGTCACAGCCCTTTTCACATACCTTTCAATGATACTTTTGTCCAGCTTGGTTTGTAAGAAGTCAGAGCATCTTCAGCATATAAACAGATAAAATTTGACTATAAAAGCACTTTTGTTTGTGACACTTTCCTACACAGCATTTCCTTTCTGCTGACTGCTTATACCCTTCTCTAAAATAAGGGGGCCATAATTCTGCCTCCCCTCAATACCTGAATTTGTTTTGCATCTCTGCTTCAGATTTGTGAACTTCCACAGATCCTTTTACAATTTAGACCATAAAGTCTAAGGACAACTGGATTACTGGCACTCTAGATGTAATTTATAAAGCTTTCAGAAATCTACGTTATTTCTAGAATACTTTTCGGTATCTCATTTCCCACATAAAGATTTAGTGGCTCACGACTGGCAAGTTTCAAACAGATTTACAGAGGTCACCAAAAAATGCGAAGAACAAAACAACCTGTTCTGACCCATACCGTTGCTGTGAGGCCAAGAATGAACAGTGGCACTTCTTACGAGGGCTTCGTCCACTTTTCCCCCTGTGGGGTTGTCCACATACTGCCTGCCTTGCTCAAGGGCATTGAAGCATTCTACCCAGGAGTCGTTACTGTCTGCCTGCAGCCTGTCGTAACTCCAGTTCGTACATGGGAGCGTCTGACGATTATTGGAGGACATGTAATCCAAGCAGCTCAGAGATGTGAAAGGCTGTGTGTGCTGATTCTGGAGGAGGAGGAGGAGGCTCATCGGAGGTTCCTGGGTCCTTCTAGCTCCATCTCCCATTTGAGAGATCAAGTTGCTTTGACATATCATCAGTCGTCTTTCTGCAGCTTGGCCAATATCTGAGGTCTTGCCAAAAATATCCAGCTCGTCCTCAATGAAGAGCCCAGAGTTGTAACCTAATTTGCGGTTCATAATAGCGCTGAAGCCACAGGTGCAACGGTACTGATCCTCATTAGATGAATCTGGGATGTATAACCCAACATCTGCACCTTTAATATTCATATTACAGGCGCATATACAACAACTGTCAAAGTTACGGTCTTTGAAGATGTTCAACACAGAGTCTGAAAGAATCAAGGTGACGTACAGGCTGTGGGCTTCGGGGATGGGCTGAACAGTGGCTGGCTCCACAGAATTAAGCGGTCGTGTTGTAGATGGGGTAGAAGCAGGTGAACCTTGATCTGTGCTGTCGTATTTTACAGATCCTTGGCCGCTCGCAGTACCCCCACCTCTAGGAGTCCTCGGGGTCCTGGGCGTGCGCGGAGTAGGGACAGAGAAGCGGGGAGTTGCTGGTGACGGCAGAACTCCTGCTCCGCTGTTGCTGGCCGGAGCAGTACTATTTAGCGTCACTGGTGTATTCATCTGGGGAGTGTTCATCTGAAGATAGTCTTGGTCAGCCAAACTCCCAACGCTAGGCACATTGCTACAAGAAATAAATGAAAAACAGTCACATGGTGTCGCAGACTGGTTGGTTGTGAAGACTGATTCTGTCAAAGCTTATTTCTAAATACAAGGAGATGGTGAAAACGGAAAAGATTCATTGTAACTGCAGTAAAGAAAGAACACACATTCTGCTCCTAAACTTTTACTTGCATCTCTCAACTAAAATTGTAGTTCTCAGCACGGAGAGCATTGTTTCTTACCAGTATAATAAAAAGCTATCATCTCAGGCACATCGCCCTCCTCAAGGCTATTCCTGTGGCCTAAAGCTCAAATGCTCTTGAGAAGAATCTCTAGATAGATTATCAAATTAAGATTTTAGGATATTTGTAACTCTTTAAGGTAAAAGAAAGAAATGTAGTAGTTGTTTTAAACACAATTATCTGTAAAGAGATATACATTAGTGGAAATGACAAAAATATTTCAGTCATAGAGATCTTACTTTATTTTAGAAATCATCACTTTTAATTGCTGTCAGAAGTCACGCATGTGGCACTCATACGATACTGCCTCATGGTGTACGCAGCTGAGAGCGGTATTTCAGGTGCTGTCAGTGCAAGTACTCAGGATTACACAGTCTACAGCACAGCATGACACAGTCCAGTAAAGCCACGAATCTTACTTTTGGGTCATCTGTCACAACTGGTTTTTATTACTCTGGCTTTGTCATTTTCTGCCAAATTCAAAGCACAGTTTGTACATTCCCATGAGCTCTATCTTCTCTTTGGAATGACTCACATCAAGAAACAAGTAATATGGGGCCAATCAAAAGAGTTAAGATCTTTGCTTAACTTTTCTCCCTCCAAGATGCTAATGAGCAGCTCCTGAAATGTGTTAATTATACATTAGAGCAAGGAAAAAGCATAAGGACTCAACGAGTCTCTGTATAAAGGTGGAGAAACAGGGTTTTTTCCATGTTTGTTCTTACCGTGGAGTTTGTGTGTGATTTAAAAGGAGTACTATTTTAATGCTCACGTATCGTTAGTGACTTGAAAATAGTGAAGACCTTATTCCTTAGAATCATTTTATTACCTTGGACTGATGTATGTCCAAAGCAAAAGAGGAAGAAAAAAACCGAACAAAGGTTTGAAGGTGTTCTGAATCTGAAGCATACTGAATGCCTCAGACTAATAAGAAAAGGTGACCTAGAAACCTTGATTGGCAATCACCACTCTGTCGGAAGCCTGCAGTAATAATCTTCACTCTAATTGGATTATATTGAAAATGAAAGGGGTTTTTTCCCCAACAAATACCTGAAATTAATAACCAGCTCAGGCCTGCTGAACCAGTTACTATTATGAAAAAACCTGAGAATTAAATTGCTCCCTAGGCACTATCAGGGTTTACAGTTTCTTTTTTGCAATTCTTTTGAGAACGCTGAAGGATCCTTTGGAGCTGGGACAGGGCTGATTTAAAGGGTTTACAGACTGATTTAAAGATACAGGCCACTTCCTCTACAAATGAATGCAGTGCAGCAGGAGACCTTTGTACTATTATTATGCCTTTTAAGAAGTTTTATGAATTTATTTCTTGATAGCTTTCAAAATCTCCAGCAATTAATTTCTTCCATTAACATTACTAATTCCTGAGAACTGAGTAAGGAATACAAGCTTTTAAATTTAATGGCAGTCTTTGCTTATAGGTCACAGCACTCTCATACTCGGCATCTTTTCTATTAGCATTTAGAAAGGGGAGGACAGCAAACATCCCATCAGCATCTGGCTGATCAGCAGCTCCGCATGTGACCCATTTGGGGTAAATCACAAGAACTCAGAGGAGCTAACATGGGAACACGGAGAAGAGAGCTGTCACAGGTTTACTCAAGATTTTAAGAGCCCTCAGGAGGAAACCAGTGTGATCAGGAGCAGCGAGCGTCACACTGAACCTCACGCTGAATACACCAGTACAAACCAGAGGGGAGCCTGACTGTAGGCCAGAGAACTGGGCACTGAGGTGGGAGGTTATGTGCATTAATTTTATTCCCTAACACTTCTGTTAGCCATTAATTGAAGTACCACATGTTACTGTTCTTTTCAAAGCAGTGCAGTGGACACATGCTGTAACAGCACCCATTTCCAAAAGCTGTTTTAATTCAAATGTTCCTACTATCAGAATTTTTTTTTGATCTCGGACAATGACAAATCTAAAAGGTTTAAAATACATTTGCAGGTTATTTTATGGTTCGGGTGCACAGTAAAGCACTAAGTATGGGCATGACCAACTCATTTTTACTTACTTGTAGCCATCTCTAATGAAAGTGGCTGCAGGCGGCAAAGGAAGTTGTTCAATTTTAGGAGGAACAGCCCAAGAAGGCCTGAAAATGCAGGCATCTGGTATCTTCAGAGGTAGGAGGCACTGGCTTGGCAGTATCTTCAGCGGAGCAAATACGGAGGAGCCCACAAAAGGTTGAAATGATGGAACTTTGTGCACGTACGAAAAATCCTGTAACATCCAAGTGACATCGTTTACAACAATATGGCAAGGTTGCGCTTTATATTTAGATATTTGTTTTTAATTAGAAGTTATTGTACTGTTTGAACCCTCTACAACTGCATTGTTACCAAAATTACACATATTTATTCATTCTACAAAACATTCAAGAGCGGTTCCTTCAATGAAACTCAGCTCAGGCTCCTTGTTACACTGAGATGCGACACAACTTTAATGTCAGATTTCACAAATAGATTTAGACTCATCTAAGACAAGCTATGGCTGAAAAGCGAGTGGTGTACTATGACATTTTCATACTACCTAACTTTAAGAACCCAATGAAGCACTTAAAAGATTGATCTTTCCAAGATTTCTATACTGACAATGGAGAGAGAGGCTGAGTCACAGTGTGAGAAACCTCAGGTGCCTTAAGACAGCCTCTCTGAATAACCCCCACACTGGGCATTAATATAATCCAAGTAATAACGGGACACTTTACAGATGCCAAATATTAATAGAAATATAGCATCAAATAGAAATATATAAACGATCTCATAAGCTTAATATTAAATATAAATATATAGTCCAGTCAAACTGGACTGTCATTGACTGTCGTGTTTGTTTGCAGAGAATGATGACAAGAACTTCAGCCAGAGTTTCTAGAGCTATTCCAAGTTTCTGTCAGGAGAAAAGAGCTAGTCCTTTTGAGGCACTACTGCAAATTAAAAATAATTATTAAAATAGTAACAGTAGTCTCTCTCAGAATTTCAGTATTTAACATCTCGTTAGATCTTTGCATTTTTTCCCTTGTGTCTTGTAAAGCATTGAGAGATGAGAGATGTGTGGATTCCTATCCTCAGCTGCTGAATACTTAGCACACAGAATCTACTTACATGTTCTCAAAATGATTAGCAATGGGTTTAGGTGCTTGTTTTCCCCACTGGTGTATATGAGCAGGTGTGACACACTTAAAAGCAAGTAAACTGTGCTGTTGGAAATGTTATCAGGCAGAATTAAAATATGTATTTTAATACTCCTAAAATGGTTGTGAGGGAGATTAAAATAGCTTCAGTATCAATGATGCCCTAAAATCTGTTTCCACTCAAAAACTTTCAGCTCAACAAATTCCGATACAGATTTTTTTTCCAGGCCCAGAGTATCCTAGTCTTAAACAAATAGCTTACTGCACAAACAAAAAAACCCCAAACCCAGCAAGGTCTGTGGCAAGGCAGAGTCTTACAAATCTTGTAACAAATTTAGTTCAAACTTCTGTAACGGTATAAAAATTGGCAGATACACAATCTATACAAGGCGAATGGACAACTGTACTTCAGTAAAGCCTCTAAGAAGTCGTCTTTTCTCATCATGCCTTCAATTTACAAAGTCAGGATAGAAGGACGAAGAGATCTTGCAATAACAAAGCAGACTTGCTGTATGTGCCTAGCTCTCCAGGCAGCTACCTGTCTTCACAAGGGGCACACAGGTAACTAACTCCCTTAGAAGTCTGCAAAGCCTCTCAACAGAACTGTTCGTAAAAGCTCTCTACCAGCTCAGCCCCATCACAAGTGTCAGCTTCACCTGCAGTGAGCCGGTAACTCCCGGCTCTGACTAGACACACTCGATCATGATACGGAGACGTAATCCCTGAATGCAACAAGCTGTCTTACTTTCCAGGGAGAGGGACTTCCTCCTCTCCCAGGGACAGGACTGAATGCTCTGACGGAGACAATCACCCTTGGCTTGCCTGTGCTTGGCTTTTGGTCTGCCTAAGGTATACTATTGCTGCTGTGCAGGAAAACCTACTAATTTGTAGCTAAATCGTTTATACTAAGATAAATTTATGTATCAGTATTCTGATATTGATATATAGCCACTTCTTGTCCACGCAACTGCAAGTGCTGTATCTTTCCACGTATAGCTCTCTCAGCAATGCAGATGCTTAAAAATAAGCCTTCAGTTAATTCCAACATTCACAGGAGCACAACACGAGAGGGAAGGAGGTGGTGCTGGGGAGAGAAACGCTTGCTGAAACAGAAGGAATGGGCTGTGGCAGATTAGGGGCAGGGTGGGCCTGAAGGAGAAGAATTAGGCTGTAAAACCAAGGGTTGGGGACTACCAGGAAGACAGAGTAATAGTGTGTATCTCCCTTTTTATTACCTGCATACAAATGAGCTTGCTGCAGAACAAGGCGATGTGTATTTCTGCATGGAAATGTGCATTTTTAAATAAATAAATAAAAAAAACCCCTTCAAGCTATATGCATGAAAATATGGTAACGATAACTTCTGACAAAAGTGACAAAAATTGGCCCAAAAAGTTCAGTAATGCAGAATACACACAAGCAGGCAGAATGATTTTATCCTACCTCTTTACCTGTGCTAAAGATGGAACAATGAAATACAAACCAATGTACGCTTGGTGCTTATGTTAAGTCCTTTTATGTGATGCTATGGAAAAATGGATACATCTTGGTATGTAAAGTCGGGGAGGTGAGTACTCGTACCGAGCAGCAGAGTCCCCATTTAAAAATAGTTCTTTACTCAGATACACTATAGGACTCGATATAGGAGTAACTATGTGACATTACCTGACCTGTGTTATACAGAAAGTCAGATAAGAATGGTCCCATCTGGCCTTAAAACTTGTGAAGTAACATCAGCTGAAGAAGAAACAGAGCAAGTTCAACCCCTGGGCTTTCTCAGAGATTTTCAACCCTAACCAAAAAAGGCAACATTTCAGAGAGAAAAAGGCAGCCTTTCTACATGCACGATTTTCTCCTAGCTGCATCCCCAGAGACTGGCAGCAAGGAGTGGCTATACATAAAAGGTGCTACCAAAAAATTATCTGAAGAAATCAATCATTTAACAGCTACTTAATCACAAGTATGATGTTTTTCCATATACATACATTCTTTCTGTTAGGCATAGGGCTCATACAGTATTCTTTGTTTCCTGAGAACACCCAAAACCATTACAAACATAAGATTACAAGACAAAAAATACCTATAGTTCGAATCAGGGAAACAATTAAAAAACTCTTTTACTAGAGAAGATTCTTTTTTCCCCAAATAAAGACTGATATGTACTTTAGATGGATCCAATTCCCATTTGTTAGTCTGCTACACACACTACATGTGACTTCTTTATAAAAATCAAAACATACAGAGATGAGATTATAAAAATACCACCTCTTTGGCATGTTACCTTAATTTCTTCAGGTTTAGGGCTACCTAATCCATCTTCCACCTCCATTTTAAACTCAGCAAACTGTGTTGGAACCATGTTGACCATGGGACTTTCCATCATTCCCAAGGTAGTCACTGTCTCTGAACTTATTCCATCTTTATAATTCATTACCGGGGAGAAGGCAGGGTGTTGTTCTAAAGAAGGCGGTGTTGGGAACATCCTTTGGAGATCTGCCACAGCTAAATATGATGAAATAATGCACTGTTTAATGATTAAAGTACAAATTCTCAAGGAAATCCAATAATCAATGCAAAGTTCACCCCAGCAACTGTTACTCAAGAGATATACAGTAGTTTTTTCCCTTTTTTAGAGCTGATACCGAGCCCTAAACCGGGAAGCTTTTGGAGTTAGCGTGCATTAGCTGCATTTTTCCAATGACATACAGACATTGTAGTCTCATTTGGTCATAGCGACGTAACTCCTGAAGAGAAGACCAGCTACTGTTGCTAACACAAACACACACGGTTTTGCCTAAGAATCAGACTGCCAGGCATCCAAAAGTGACAAGTGTCAGAGGAAGCCACAAAATTATAGTAACAATAACATTAACAATAACTTTGCAACACAAGACATTAAGCCAGGAAAATCCCTAAATTCCTTCTCAGTAATGTAACGTAATCATCCATCTTATGTTTTTCTTTAAGCAAAACAAACAAACAAACCAACCCAGCAACAGAAATGTTTAATAAAGGGTAATGCAGTCAAACAAAAATCAGAATAACCTTGTATTTTATTCCCAGCTACATTCATTTTCCTTCCAGCTACCAGCTTCCATATTTATTTTGCTTAAAATTCAGAACATATGCACTCTTTTCCTGACCTGAATTAGGACAGATATTCTCTGGACATAACCATCACTCTGGTGAATTCACTGTTACAATACTCAAATTAGAGAAGGGCAGATTCCCAGAGATCTGTCTTCTTAAATCCCTTTTCTGACAGACTAAAAGCCCAATTCCATTTCCGTTCCTATACATACATTCAACCCCACCAACAGGACACAAGGAGGTACTTGTATTCAGTAACTCTGCAGCCTAAAGAGGATGGAAAATGCATAAATAAATACAGATGGATTTCTGACTGGTAAACACTGCGTTGTGGAAATCCAAACTTGGTGAAACACAGTACTACTCTGGAAAACGAATTGAAAAAGACAGAAATAAGCGATGGAATTAAAATTGTATGCAGTGTACAACACATACGCTAGCAGCACATTTAAGTAGGATGCTGCAACCTCAAGATGTGTCTCCAACTCTGCCTTAGGAGAGCCAAAACCTCAATTTTATTCTTTTGTGCACAGAGATGAGGCAGCCAGTTTATTGAATTCTTTAGACAAAGTGAGACAACTTAAACAGGTGAAGCCCTCTAAAATGGAGTTCTGTTGGTAAGAACAGTCAAAGCTGAACCCAAAGTCTTTCACAACCTGGAGCAGTAGAGTAAATCATGTGGTATGAATTACTCCCACTCAGTTGTTTGTTTTCTCTTTCTCTGAATGAAAAGACCTTAGTCTTGTCCTGATATAGGATAAATTAATGTCAAGAATCGGTTCAGTAGAATGGAAAAAACGATTTTCCCTCCGATGCTAATATGAAATATAATCCTCAGGACGGCAGTGGATTAGCTACTGCCTCTGTTTTTCAACAAAGAGAAGTGTGCTTTAGAAAGTGGAGAAAGGGGGACATGAAGGGAGGCAGGTTAAAATGCAATGTAGTCAGTCAGACTGTATTATGATGTACAAGGCATTTCAGTTCCCTGCAGATACTGTTATGCCTCGACAGCTGGTGTCAGGGGGACAGCTACAAAACAGAAGTGGAGCGTATCTACTGAACTCATTTCATACGGCTCTATAGTATATCATCTTCTCACATTCAAGAAATTCTGCAGTGCAGATTAATAAAAAAGTTTAATTACAAAAAATCTCCCAACCCTAGAGCAACAGGCTAACTATCATTATTCATTTTCATGTGTGTCATGCTTGAAAAAGCTTTGCATATTTTAAAAAGCTATGGATCAACTAAACCTGTCAAAATCCAATCTCTGTGTACTTCAGACTTCTACATTTGAGTAAATCAGCACAGCTTTTATGGGTCCATAAAACTCTGACTCATCTCCTTCAGCCTGGGTTGTGTTTTTTTTTTTTCCCTTCTCCTCAATTTGTTCTCATTACCAGCTAAAGTTAATGAGAAGGCATTAAAGAATGATTTGCAGAGAGATTTGATTTCTGCTTATAGTGACCACAAAAATCAAACATTCTTCCTCCTCGCCACTGAGTAATTTGTAATTCATAATTTGATCTGTTAGTATTATACCAAAAATTCTCACCTTCCTCCTCTCACACATACATATACACATTTCTCTTTCCTCTCAAGAGAAATGCCACCTATATAAATAATGCAAAAAAGCCCATATGTCTCAAAGTAAAAGTTATCCTTCCCCATAGTTGTTGGCACAGTTGTTACAAAAAGCCCTATTGTTTTCATCTGCATTTCATACATTTTCAGCATACTAAATTTAGTCTCCAAGTTTCCTGCACTCCTACAGCCTGCCTTGTACATGTGTGGTGCCTGCACAAGCATCGCTTCTACCATAACCATCTGTATAAGGTTTACAACACGTCTTCAGTTAGAACCTAGTTCTTCACTTTTAATCCTGCGCTTCCACATCGAGATTAAACCCTGAAGGTGATTTTGGTCTGAATTTGTCGTATGCTGAATGCAATTTTCTTCCAAGGCAAGTTGCACCATAATGGCCAACTGGTAAGTCAAAGCTTCAAATTCTTTTAAAAGAAGAATGATTTATATTTAAAGAGGGATATGGTAATGGTGCAAGTGACTGAGACTAAGCACTGAATTGAGAATAGAGTATCTATTCTCTGTTTCTTCTAAATGAAGATTTGTAACAAATCCCTCCCATACTTCCCACCTAAGACAATAACACCTGAAAAGCAGCATGTCGAATGTCAGCAGGCACATTAAAAATACACGTTTACATTATCATCCACTGTTTTCATTAAAATCTGCTTACCTTCTTCATATTGGCATCTGGTAATTGCAGAACAAAATAAGTACACTACCTCTTAGTCCTGAAAAAGTGACACTATAAGCCTCCTACAAAGAGGCGGTATGGTAGCTGTAAGGAGAGTTTAGCTGTCAACGAAGTGGTAATCAATTGTTGCTACTTACTTGGTGGGTAAGGTACTGCTGTTCTACCATCCTTCCCGACCGGGCGCTCTTCAGACCCTACCGCCGGCATTTTTGACCGAAGAGCTGGTGATACAGCCTAAAGGCAGAATGATCACATTCCATATTAAGAGATATACAAAATATGAAAAACCATGAAAAATTCTGAAAACTCTTTGAATGAGATTTCACAAGAAAGAAAAAAGGGTAATTTTCTCCTCTCCCATCCGCTCCCCCTGAGGAGTCTGGATTTCTTTTTCCTCCCTTTCAACACTAAAGCAAAACAAAAGCCTCTGACATATTTGCCTGTGTATGCACCCCCCACATATACATACATACATGTAAGCATGTGTGGCTATACACACAGAAATTACACCGAAAATGTTATCACAAACACTGAGCTTGGAATTAATGTGACTACCCTACATGCTTCCATATCGGAACACTCTAAGATCATTACAAGAACACAACACAGAGTAAGAAAATTATAAACAGAGAGCACAGGTGACAGCTCAACATGTCCAAGTTTTGAGACAGGAAGCACCCAAGGTCTGTCCAGGCCAACTTCACAGAAAAAGGTGATGTTTTAGTTTGGCAGGACACTCCTCTAGTAGATTTGGATGTTAACTGTGACATCGCAAGTGCAGTTTGTGTGGAAGCACAGAATAGGGAAAAGTGGTAAGTAATGGGGGTATTTGAAAAGTACTGCCAAGAACCAGATGTTAAGACTTTTAAACGCTATTACCTCCTATCAGGCAGTTTAGGATCACCTTCTGTATCATTATTGCTACAGTAAATTAAGCTTAATAATAGCAATTATTCAAATCTTTGCCTGATATTTTTTCCTGGCAATCGACATGAACTTGTTTTTGCTTCTGTATTTCCTAATACTCAGCAACTATTCCTCCTTGCACCGCAATAAACTGCTTGTAGGAATAGAAAGAAACACACTTCAGAAAATTACTGAAATTCAGCAAGGCTGAATTTATATTTCTTTGAGCAGCTTCTTGGCCAAGGTAAAGGAACAAGTCACCTGGTAATGAAACTAGGATCTTTTCCAGAACTCTCAAACACACACAAACCACTGACAAAAGCTAAGGAGCAAAATTAGATGTAATGCATTGATAAAGCAAGTACATTGCTTCACCGATGGAAGTATTCTTATAGCCTGCCTACACAATGCCTGAGTCAGCGAGGTAGCTGTACAGAGGGTTCCCCTCGTGACTGAAAAGCTGTCGGACAACACAAGTTTGATGTTACCCAAGTCATCTTCTGATATTCCTGAATGATACTCAGTGATCATTTCTCGCTTTGATGGATCTCCTAACAGGATGCCTCTCTTTGCTAGCAATTCTTCCTTGCTGAAATCCAAGCCTGCCTACCTGGAAACTCCCTCTCCTATCTATTTGGGATTATTGCTCCCCATAGGATTCCATCCTCATCCTCTTCTTTTTTTTGGCCACAGTTCAAGCCTACAGAACACTCAGTCCTACAAAGACTTACACCAAGCTCATCTTCATCTGAATTATCAAAGATATTATCTAGATCATGAAGCGATGGAGCCAGATCTGTCACCTGTGTGAGGCTACCGGAGCTTACTCGGCCTGCAGCATTGTCTTGCCGGGTATCTATCAAAAAGAAAGGGAAAAACACATGAAAAATGGGAGCAAAGTTAAGAGACACAAATTCACCTGTCATTTTTACTTCTCACTCTAAAGGGGACAAACAAGAATCACTGAGGCCCCACTTCTGTGATGTCACCTAGAAATAACCCTGCAGTCAAGTTTTAAGCAAGGACTGAAGGTCAACTGGGAAAGAACGAAGGTAGCTACCTGTTCAACTTCAATACTGTAATTAAATAAATATGTTATCATAAAAAGGACAAGCAGAATCAAGTTTTGTCCATCTCAGGAGCCATCTATAGCTCTCATGTTACAGTCAAACATTGAGTATGTGATTTTTTTTTTTCCCTTTCAGATTTTATTGCATAGCTTTTGAGCATTTTTGCTTTGCAGAGCAAATTGGAGACCTTTTACTCACCAGCCTTAGGAGCAGAACTGAAAATAGACATGGCGTCTTTTCCATCAGGAACTGGTGTAGAATGACCCGTCGTGGGGATTTCCTTCGTACCAATTCCATCTTCTGACTGTACAAAAAATCCAGATTTTCAGGAATATTAATTTAAACCACATAAGAAACAACTTTTCCTTTGTCAAGCTAAACTCGGCGCTCTTGATTCAATGCTTTGAGAAGCAAAAAACATTTTAAGAAGGGAAAAGAACACAGTTGTCTGCTGTTTATCTAAGTATCAGGAAAACCACGAAGTAACATTGTGTATGATTTACAATGGATTCCATATACATCAGTTAACCTCGATAGCCAGTACAGATAATTGGCCACCTCTGTTTCTCTAGAAAACAGATCCTCTAGAATTTTAAGCGTGGTGGCTACCCCCGCGGGAGAAAATGAGTGAGCAGCCAGCCAATGAAACAGCTCCATAATGGGGAAGATATATAAAAAGTATCATGCATGTAGGGCAGGAGATGACCAAGGAACGATGATACAATTGGTTTCTTTCACATCTCTACAGAAATGTTCAAACCAATGCGGCGTCCCTGCCACAAACCCTCTCAGGAGAAGGCGACTAATTTTGTCCAAAGGAAGAAAAAAAACTTGGGCTGGAGAGATCTGAGACTTGCAGTGAGGCGATATATTAAGCTGAAGCCCAGCAAATTCTTTCATCTCTACAAGTGAATATAAGGCTCAAAGTATTTTATTTCTTAGCTTAAACCTGGAACCTGCTGCTGGTCAAGTTGAATACATATCAACAGGAAGTACTCCTTGCAACAGCAGTGTTTCCATATACAAACAGGTTCAGAGGGATGCCAGCAAATACCAGGTCAAAAATACCAGAGTGAAACAAAGTTTTTTCCTGTGAGCCAGTGAGGGAAAGAGACACATAATCTGTCTGTGGAAAGGGCTCGTGTCTTCCCACAAACTGTAGAGCAAATACTCTGCTGCAGTACTAGAAGTCTGATAAGAATGTTCATGATAAAGACTCTGGATTTACATCTTACCTTGTTCTTCTTCAGAGGATCTTTCTCAGCCCCAAGTTTGCATTTTTTATTGCCAGTGAAGCTGTACTTTATGTCACCATCTTCAAAAGTGTAAGGATCACTAGCATCTCCCAAGCCTTCACCAGGCTGTTGTATTAGAGGCAAGGGGTCAAGATAGTTCAGTGGCTGCACTGGTTTCTGCTCTTCCAAAATTTTAAACCTTTTATTAGGTTGTGCTAAGAGCCTGAAAGTAAAAATAAGCAAGCAAAAAAAGCCATCATGAAACAAAACAAACATACCTTTTACAGCAAAGCAAAATAACAGCTCTTAAGATCTGTAGCTGTCACACAAATACAGCCCAGGTCCCACTCCATCCTCCCTGACCTAGCAGAAATACATTTTTCCTCAAATAAAGGATGCGTTTGCCTACATTTAGTATCAAACATCTTTCTGTATTAAGAACTTCTACTTCAGGACAATGAAAAAAGAGTTCGTCTTGTCATTATATAAAATCAAAACACTCTGAAGTACACAACCTCAATGTAATTACCAAAACCAATGTTGTCATAATTCAACAATCCTTTCTCAATTAACTTTAGCTTGTACTTTCTCATTAGCTACTCTCTTTGGAACTTTTTTTTCTATTCATTGTCAAAATGCAAAAGTAATTTTTAGGCTGATATACAAGTAATTCAAATTCTCATGCTAAAGTTAAAAATAAATAAATAGATAAAAAGATATCATTGCATAAAAGAAAATCCACATTTAAAAAATAAAAAAGAGCTAAAATTACTTAAAATTTAAGTAGTTCATGTTCTTCACTAAGGAGGAACAGTGTATGTTAAACACAGTTTTACTAAAATAACATTTCTAAGAGATTAGCATTTGCTCTCTTCTGTCTACGGACCAGAGAGACTGTTAGGGTTTTCCATTTCGGTCCGACAGAGACTGACATTAATAGTAAAGCTTCTATCGGTGTCAAAGCTCCCACAGTGGGTTTACAAAAGAAAGCAACATTATTCCGTAATGTAGTACCAGCTACTACTTACAGCAAGCATGGTACAGTGCCATTTTAACCCCACACAGCTGGGCAAAGCACATGGACGTGCCTCTACGGTGCCATAAACAGAACCTCACTCAAAACCAAGCATTCCTGTAGCTGGAAGGTTGCATAACTGAACACAGATTTTCCTTCTTTTAAATGATGAGAAGATTTAAGTGTAATAAAACTCTTACATTTGCTGAAGTCACTGTGATATAAATTACAGATTTATCAGTTTCTATAGTGTCCAACAAAGCCAGATATGAAAGAAATAAGGCATACTATAACAACACATTTCTATTTGAGTATTTAACATTTTCTTCAGCATACAGCATCTTGGATGTTACAGTGAAACCTTCTACTCGTTTCAGTTTCAACTGAAAACAGAGTTTGGTCATGCTTATCATTTGCTATGCCCACCTCTCAGTTCAATTTGCCCTCCTACCTTTTCAGTGCAGTGCTGTCTGAGTTTATTTCCATCTTGGCATCGTATCTCTCACACGGAAGATCTGGCGGCCTGAACTCTGGATCATCACTTGATGGGACACTATAGGTCCTCCACACATCTAGCGACTCATTGTTCTGAATTAACCCACAGTATAATGCTGTCTCACTGACCTCTGCCATCAGAGGTAACCTCTGTCCAACAAGGACTGTCCTATCGTCTAAGCTGGGCAAGGGCTGAAGCTCCAGCCCACTGCCATAGAGTGCTGGGTTTACTGGGACGGAAGGCGGGTCCAGGTTCTCTGCTTCCTGACCTCTTGGCTGGGGGCTAAGTGTGGGAGGCAGAGGGGAAGTAGGGGAATGGGGTGAATCCATAGGATTCATATTCATTTGCTTGCTTGGATTTCTAGCAGGTATAGATAGCGCCTTCTCATATTTTCTGGAATTAGGGACTTCTAAAGAGGATTCCATTCCTGCTAATCCCAGTTTCTGCCCTGATGTGTCCTGCTCCATGCATAGCTCTTCGCTCACAGAAGGTCGATGGTGAAATGGCATCATAGGCCTTTTTTGCAGTTTATCTCCTTTTTCCTGTCTCTCTGTTGTTTTGTGCTTTGAAGAGGCGGGAGGTGGCAACGATGAAGACGATGATGTTCCCACGCTGAATCCTGGCTGATTTATCGTTGGAGGACGGCTGGAGCCAGCAGCACAACGCTGTTTGAAAACCTTGTGCCTGAAAGCAGAGGCAGAAACAAGTCACTGCATGGTTTACACACTTATCTGATCTAGTGGGAAACAAACCCAACAAACCACAAACTCAGAGAACAGCACTGAGAAATGCTATGCCTATTGCTGATCCTTTAACAGATTCTGGAATGGTCACATGATCTGGACCATGCTGTTCAAGCCAACTCGGCTGCATTTTCTCTGACCTATAAAATGCAAAATGACAGTATCCAGAAAAGAGCATTCAAAGGAAAAAAATTAATGTTTATAAAAGCTTAGTATTGCTCAGATGGAAGGTAATATAACAAAAAGATCCAAGCTAGTGTTATTTTCATTACCCTAAAGACAGACAGCCTTTCAAATAAAATGACTGCAGTGGAACTACACCACTACTCCTGCACATTTCTGAGGATCTGCTACAAAAGCTACAGATGGGAGCTGGTTCAGTTATGTTCACAGACGTGACACATGGCAGGATGCTTTTATGGCAGTTTCCTCCTCCATATCAGGTAAGGAAAAATAAGGACAACTCTAGTCCTAAACCAAAATAACCACACAAAAAAAACAGAAAGAAGAAAAAAAGAAATTACTAACTGATGAAGAAAGCATAAACAAATATTTTTAAATATCCAAAATAAAAAATGCAGTAACAAACTTATTACTGGCTTTGTATTTCAATATGGCTTTTTTCAATCTGTATCCAGTATCTTTGGGACTGGGAAGCACAGGACTGAATTTCAGTATTTCAGGTACTGCTAAACACTATTTTCATCCCATAGCTGATGGTCTCCAAGAAGATTACAGCAGGGACATCTAACTCTGTCCATATTTTTTTGGCCTTTTTGTTGTTTGGGTTTGTTGTTTAGTTGTTTGTTTGTTTTTTAAACTAAGCAGAAATTGAAGGACCTATTGTGCTTAATATTTATACCTGTTTAAAGTTAAATACCATTGCAAAATAAATCCCTCCATCTCTATTTTTGTTTATAAACAGCAATATCTAGGACAGCAACAAAACATTTCAAAACATATTGTATGCTTCTCATTCAGAATGATAAACTACATTATTGCAAGTAAAGTGGACTACCAGATTGAAGAAAACCAGTTCTGCTTTTATGACAGCTATGAAAACATCCAAGTTTTGTAGTACCATTTGACAGCCGCCGTGTGCTAATACAACTTCTTGTACATCCTTTTCCTGTAACCGTCCCTGTTGTGTGACATTGTCCCAGCTTTCTTTGTGGGCTTTACTGTTATCAGGACACGTCACAAATTCTCTGCCGCAGCAGATGGTCTTGAGCTGCAATCACCCATAATGTGGAGCTAATGCCCTAGTAACTGAAGATTTGCCTTAAGCATGTTCTTGTAAAATTTCATTGACTTAATTCTCCATCATTCACCTTATTTCAACTGACCGCAGGAAATTATTTCTAACAGTCTGTTGTTCAACACACAAAATTGGAAGTACAGAAGAGTGAATTTGGTGCCGAGTACCAGACAACCCTGTAAGACTCCTTATTTAAGATCATATTTTGACATTTATACTCTCATTTATACAATACATAGAATGGGCACAGTAATGACTAAACCAGTATCTATGTCAAAGTAGATGTCAACTTTCTGCCGCTATATAGAAGATTTTTACTGCTGTTTGAAATCAGGTACTGCCTTCACTTAAAGGATAATGTTTTAATTTCCCAGTTGCTGTGTTTACTAACTCCAGCATGATGCAGTTATCACTGGAGGTGTTAAGAGACAGTGTGAAATTGCAAATGCAGCTGAACCTTCCATAGGTTCAGGTTTCCATTGTCCACTGTTGATTCCCCGTGATTTCCAGGCGAAATTCGACCTCAGTCTTCCATAGGAAGCACTTGGCATCCTGACAAAACAACTCTCTGTTCTGCATTCTTGAGTATATACATACGAGCAACTAATAATCGGGGGTGAAAAGCAAGGCTGTAAGAGAGCAACACGTTCACTGTGGATACAGCACAGAGTCTCCAGGTTGAACACTCCGCCCCTCTGGATGATGCACAATTCCTCTGCAGCTCTTTATCTCTTCTAAATACACAAAGAAGAACTGGCTTCATGAGAAGTCAAACACAAAAGGTAGAAGGACACAATCTTGCTTCATTCAATTTTGGACAATGGAAATTCTAATCAACAACCTTTCAGAGATTGTGCGAACGTCACATTCCTGAATTTCTCTGTACAGCCAAATCTACACAGAAAGCTCATTTAGGGAACTGGTTAGACAATATATTAATTTTACTCTTATTAACAACAGTATTTTCTTGGGTTTGCCTTGCTGTTAAAAGAAAAAAGAAAACCAGTGATGCCTCAGCCAGACAAAAACCAGAGAATCATTTCAGCAACATCACTGGCTGCTGTGTTGACTATTATTGTGGCAAAGACCCTTACTGCAGTTGGGGGAGTTGGGAGCACGGAAGAGAGTGGGAGGTAGAAAAAAAACTGCCAAAGGCGTTAGCATAGCTCGGTCAGCATTTCTGCTGGATCATACAAATGACATTTACATATGTGCTTACTTAAGGGATAACTTCTTTAGGTCACAAAAACATCTTTACTAATCTTCTAAGTAGATGTGACCTTAGGAATTAAAAATTTCAGTAGCAGCCATTTCACAGGACTATTTCACTGGAAACTGTTTTCTAGCCCTGTAACATCTCCGATAATTTTACAACTGTTAAGCAGAACTGGTGGTACGGGTTTGCCTTTCCTGAGTGAGTAGTACTGGAACTTTCAGATGACAGATAATTTAATAAACTCTTAAAGTGTTTGTCTAAGTGAGCTGTGGTTTCTTTTTGATGAGCTGACAGTGGATGATCACGCTGCAAAGGTTTTATATTCTCTTGGGTGGTTTTTTGGTGTCCAATGAGTCACGGCAGATTGAGTAGAGGTACGTGGAGTAAAGTGCTTCTTAGGGATACTTTTTCTTTTCCTTCAAACAGATATAGTAGTGCTATCCCTCAGTCAGGATGCTCTGAAACTCAGGCAGATTCTGCCCCTCTTCATCACCTACTGCTGAGGGGGTGGAAGAAGGGTTGGAGACACAGCCTTGATGTGTGCCGGCACTGCTCGGCAGTAGCCAAAACACTGGTGTGTTATCAACCCCTTGCTGCTACCAATGCACAGCACTGTGAGGGCTGCTACGGGGAAATTAACTACAGCTCAGCCAGACTCAGTACAAAGTCTTACCTCTCCAAACTTCAAAGCTCTGATTTCTGGAAAAACCTAAATGAGTTAATTACAAACGAGAAACGTCTGAGTGATTCTAGCCCCCATTCTCTAGTCTGGAATTGTTTTTCCACTCAAGCTGACTACTGCAAGTGATAATGATATGAGATGCATACTAATCACCTGAATATGAGTAATGATCACTGTCTTGATATTAGAGTTTCCTCTTCTCTCAGCTAAAACATAATGCCCTTTTCTAAGTGTACCTCTGTCTGAATTAAACAGGGCTCTTCCAATACAGTAAAGGCTTATTCTCTTCAAAGCTCACCTGGAACAAGAACAACTGACTCTTTGGACTGGATCCACAAAATCCCAAGAAACAGTATTGTTAGGAACTTCCTCTTCCAAATTTGCAGTTGTAATTTGATTCCTCCTGAGGAAGATAAAATTATTTGAGTAGTTATCAGCTTTTGTAAACCAAAATTTTAAAAAAGCATCTGCATAAATTCACATATGTTCCCCCCAAATAAATTACTTCCTTCTACTTCACCTTTGACATACAATTCTGTGTTTAACAATAGTTCCCTCTACTACTCCTTAAAACTTACAGCTTGATTTATGTGGGAGGATGGTACCAGCTCTATATCAGATAGCTCTGTCTGGAGTTTGAGAGCAAGAAGCAAGCGGCAAGCAATTTGAACTGAATCTGGAAATTCTTCTGACATATCCACAGAGGAAATTGTTTGGAAACAGTGAAAAATGAAGATTTCAGGGCACACCATGTCATAAATATACTCTAAATCTTCAGTAATAAAGGCCTATGATACTAACAACATTAATTTACCATATCCTTGTCAACTGGAATTTTAGTCCAACACATGTAATGTCATGCTTTACAAATACTACCCTTGGAGTTATGAATATCAAATATATACTATTTGTTCTTCAGCCACCCAACTTCCAGAGTAGTAACTACGATTGGAGCTAGAAACTGCAATCAGTATATCTGAAAGCACCTAGCTGAAGCTACACGTTGTAGATTTGTAACCTCAAAGACTGTCACAATTAAGATACACAACTGCAAATACAATGCTAAGCGTTAGGAGTTTTCAGCTGAACACAGTAACAAATTTTCTTTGATAATGCAGTTCTGCATCATTAGCTTTGATTAGCAGCAAAAGAATTCTGTGAGGAATAATCTAAGGCAAAACTATTGCATTTTAACTATATATTATGTGTTATTAACAAAACAAACCATGAGGATTACTGCCTTACTTGGACTGCGACCTGTTGAGAATGCATTCCTTCCAGACACGGTGAACCATCTGATTGTGAAATTTTGGAGTAATCTTGCCCGATTTCTTTGGACTGTGTACACTGACTGTCCCCTCCTGTACAGCTGAATGGCTGATACTGCTCTGAGAGCATCCGCTTTCTCCTGCAACATAAATTAAGCATTAATGTTATAGCCATTCTTAACATTCACATTCGATATGTCTTCCTGAACAGACTTTCCCTCATATAAGGCTGCTGACTACACAGATGTTCACATTCACTAGAAAAGGCTTAAAGCATCACTGCAACAGACTGACTAAACCACCTTTCAAAGCAACCCTTGCCTTTGGGGTGACAAAGATGGCACTAGGTTACACCAGGTACACGTGCAACACAGTTGGGCAGGTACTGCACCTCACGTGAGAGAATATACTCTGCCATGTAAACAGGGGGTTAGTTCAGATGGCCTCCTACAGCCTTGTATTGAATTGCTAAGAAATAGTGCAGATAGAGGTTTTTCCCAATTACCCTAGATGTTAAATCTGAATTTATATAGTCTTTGGTGAGTTGCTTTAAAGATGAAATTTATTACAATATGGATGGTTCTAAAGCATCTATTAAGAAAACCACTAATTTATGTAGATGATTTCAAAGCAAGAATCAGTTCTTTATACTTGAGGTAAAACCTCACTGAAAAAATGAATGGATTAGTGTGATACTATTTCTTTATAATATGCTTGAATTCAAATAGCAGAATCAAAACTTACTTTGGTAAAATATTACAGGTGAGATATATACTATTAAGGAAATTGTTCAGCACTTGATCAGTAGTACATTATAATATGGGAGGTTCTCAGTAGTACTGCATGATTACTATGCTTTCAACGTGTTAATAGCCTGAAAACTCTGATTTACGTTCTGCACTTAATATTTCTTTCTGCCTGCGATGCAGAAATCTTACCAGCTCTTGTATCAGCACGTTTCTTTTTCTATTATGACATATGTTTTTGTTTTGGATGAACTGAAATCTAGCAGTCATCTTTACGAACACAAACTACAACAGCAGAGGGAGCTTTAGGCTCGTTTGGCCTGGCAACTGTGTAACGCTACTCTGTGCTCTGGATGGAAAAGTAAGTAAGATTATGCCGCATTTTAACAAGGTCAAATCAGTGCACAGAACACTTCGTCCTTCTGCCTGACGCAATTTAAGAAGCCTTAAGAATGAAATGCTGAAAGGATTCACTGCTATACATCACTGCATCTAACAAGGTAATTCTGCTGATTTCTATTAGGTGACTTTCAAAATACAGCTTTTAAAACTGTGCACAAGGCGGCCATCCCTGTAGCAGCTTTGATTCTTCATGCTTATATGTTTTTTCTCCAGTTAGACCTTCCCTGATTCTCTTTTTGTAAAGAATTCTAATTAAAAAAGAGGGAGGCAAACCCATGAATCCCTAGACATACTGAGGCTTGTAGCTCTAACAATGTATTTCACTGGCTTTCAAATGTTCTACAACATTGTGAACTTGACAGATGATCAAATAACCAGGCCAAAACTTCAGAATTAGTAAACCTGTCTTTCCTGGAGGGGGGAAGAGTGGGGAGGAACGCGTGTATATAAAGAAACATAATGTGCACACATACACATTGTAAATGTCAATGACAAGACAGTTACAACTGCCAGGAAAAAAAAGTATGATGGAAAGGGAAGGATAAGAGGTAAGAGAGGAAAACCACGGAGCTACCAGAGCTTTCAAGTTACACTTGAGTGCATTAATTATTGTCTTCCAAAATTCTGTAGTATTTTTACACTACACAGTACAGCAATACATGGCATAACATGAAACAAAACTTTGCGGCAGCAATACCATTTTGTTCTCATACACTGACAGTAATTTTTATCCATGAAAACCATGACAAAACACTGGAACACACACAAATAACTGTCATGTAATTGAACTAGATGCTCTTTTAAGGTCCCTTCCAACCCAAACCATTCTGTGGTGTAAATGCTGGGGGACAGAAGCAGCCACTCACCAGAGGTTGCTTCACAATCCCTACGGCGCAGTCTGCTTCTACAGATGAAAAATGCCATTCCCTAGTTTCAGTAGGAATTTGTTTCATTACATACTTCAGACACAATCATAGAAAATATGATTTAAAGAGACCTGAAAAGATCATACAGTCCATCCCCTGCTTCCAAGTTGGATCAACATATCTGACTACTCCGTTCTTTAAAAACACACACACAACTCCCCCCAAGAAAACCCCAATAACCCACCCATGTCTCTGCTAATGGAAATGCGGTAGCTTCCCACCAGCCAATTCATTCTAACACTTCATTATCCTTCCTCAGAGGAAGTTTTTCCTCATGTTTAACCTAGTTTTGCTTTGCTCCAGTTTAGGTTCATTACATATTGGTTGCAGAGAAAAGATTATTCTCCTTCTCCTTTTATGTCTCGGAAGACTGTTACACCGTCTCTCCTTCAAATTTCTCTTCTCTAGACTAAACAACCTCAATTCTTTCCACCTTTTCCTGTAGGTCCTGCTTGGAAAATCTATAATCATTCTCACTGCACTTTTCTGGACTCCATCCAATTTATTTGTCCGCATCTTTAAGTGTTCAAAACTGGACACGGTACTACAGCCACATTTTTACCAGTGTGGGGCAGAACTGAAGTATTATTCACGTGCCTCAGACTAATCCAGTTTAAGCATCCCATTTACTGATTCTGAACCGCATATTTTTCCAATCCATTTGTCCAATTTTTCAAGGTCTTTTAAAATGGTGTATGGTATGATATAATATAAAGGGGCCCTTTCATTGTTCACTGCTATAATTTCAGATTGCCCTCAAAGAACAGCAGAGATCAAACAGAAACTGCAACTGCCAGACTGGACTATATGAACACTTTTTAGATATTTATAGTTTATAAATATTCTAACATAGAATCCCCTTGTGAAATTGTAAAAGTTTAACAGGGATCTGAAAAATTTAAAAATACAATAGCACAATAAAATATGTATCAATACTTGAATAGATATTGTTATTTAGAAGTTGATGATCTTGCTTTAGTTAGTTACTAATACGCTTTTTGCATATTTTAACGATCAATTGCCTTGAAAAGCACTACTCAGTGAATTTAAATCTCATATTCTATATTACTAGAGTAAACGCAAAATATTTTATTGTCTTCATACACAGGCACTGTCCATGGACAAGTGAATCCTGACAAGTACCTTCCATGGCAATGAAGCCAATGAGGATTACGTTTTCTTCGGCTTTGCATCAAGATTGACCCTCCTGATGTGACAGAACCATCTAATAAAGAGGCTAAGCTAGCTTGGTAGCTCCTTAGACCTCAGTGAGAGTATAACAAGGATTCTTTATCCCCAACTGACTGCACAGTCTCAGAGAAACTTGTAGGAACTTCGTATCTTCCACACTTCTATTGCTCTGTGAAATTTCGTAAGCACTAACCAAGTTCAAAAAACCTAACAAGTTCAAGCAGAAGGCAGGTGCCCAGTGGTGAGTGGTCTCTAACAATTTTGTTAATGTGACTCCAGTCAGAGAACCTTCTGTGAACCGAGAACTCAATTCTAAATAATAGTCGTTTGCAAAGTATGAAACGTGCCAATACATGTGAAATTATTATTCATAAAGGTAACAGGGAGAGGCTGAGAACCCTGCGGCAGGAATCGTATCAATGTATACAAATACTTGACAGGGATAACGGAGAGGATATCACCAGTGGTATCCACTGAAAGGATAAAAGGTGATAAAGTGAAATACAGGAAATCCCTTTAAAGCATAAGAAGGAACTTTTCACTGTCAAGTAAGTTGTGATTGCCCAGAGAGGCTGTGGAGTCTGTCCTTGGAGATATTCAAAACCTGACTGGACAATGTCCTGAGCAACCTGCTCTACCTGACCCTGCTTTGAGCAGAACGGCTGGGGCAAGCCAATCTGTGGAGGTCCCTTCCAACCTCAGTTATCTTGTAATTCTGTTAGTAACTGGCAAGTCTGTAAAGAACACATTCAGAAGACAATCTACATGGAAAAAAATCAATTGCAAACATGCCTTAAAACATTTTTGAGGAAAAAGAAAAAAAATCACTGAATTTTTCTTCTATATCAGGGTTTTTTTTCTAAACTTCATTATACTAGAAGTTTGCACTCAAACAATTGACTCCTCTGTCCCTTAGTTCTCATTTGAAACTGCAGTCCTGAATTTGTTACAGCATAACCACACTGACAACTGATGTTAATGTCTTGTCTGTATGCCAGATGATGACAGATTATAAGATACTTATTTTCATTTCTGAGGAGCAACAGGATATACATATTCATTTCAAAGAAGCCAGATATTAAGGACCTAGTACCCCACATGGCTTCTCTGATTTGAACTACTATGGATCCAAATACTTGAAAGGGGCATACTCTACCCAGATGAAACATGTAACTCACTTGCAAATATTATACAGCACTCCAACTGCCATCTGCATATGATGCAAGCCTGTGTTAGACCTCATTTAGGAGCTCCAGGTCCTTCTTACCAGTTCCAGAGACTTGTGCATTTCTTTTCAATGGCCCTTTATTAAAACCCAACTGTGTTGGGCAAAAGGAGTAGCTAGCACTTGCATATTTTTTATCATACCAACATGAATGCTTAGTTCAGTGCTGCATTTCTAGCTCTTTACAAGAAGAGCCATATACCCTTGTATGTTCACTTCTACTCTTGTACCACAATGTATCAATACCCTCCTCCCATCCCAACACACAAAACCCAACACTTCACAAACATGGACAAGATCTGTCTAAACCACTGACAGAATCTAGTCTTTCAGGTATTTGCGCTACTGCACAAAGATAATGTAGTTACAGAAAATGGAGCTTAACTGAATTCACAAAGTTTCGTGTAAAGATGTGTCTTCTTCAGGGGTGTTTAAAGCACTGGCTTTCATTTACCACAGATCTATAGAAAAAGCCCTCTCCTAACTTTCAGTCTATTGCCTGTGTTTAAATCTGCGACTGTTTGCATACTTATCCTCACTTACCACGAGCTATGCCAAAATGAAAGCCTGACTCCAGTCTCCTAAGTTTGTTGCTTACCCATAACAGCCTGCTCTGGAGAAGTGGGGGGAGTGAGTGGCATCCCACAGGTACTAGCAGGATCCTTCATGCTCCCAAGCCCCTGCTGTCCCACATTTATATGGCCTCCAGCACTGGCAGCGTTCTGTGACATGGGGATGTCACTCTGGGAGATGAGAACAAAGGCTGAAGGATAGACCATCCTTACACCACCTACAAAGAAAGGGAGAAACAAAAGTCTTATATATACCTGATAATATTCAGCAGCCCTAGCTACTTCAGCTTGTTTTCAATGACAATTTAGACAAAACTTATCTGAAATACAAAGAGCTAAGGAATTTCACATACTTATATACATCTAACACTCTATAACCAGTACAGAACTGAAACATGCAGCTTGATACTGTGAATAATAGCATGTGGGATACAGGGAGTACAGAAGCTTGAGGCAAGATAGCTAGTCAGATGTTCTAGTGTCAAGAGAGCTACAACAGAAGATAGGAAAATTATAGTGGCTGCTTCTGATTAATTAGATTTTTTAATTTTATTTTTAAATCATGTGGAGAAAAATAATCCTTCAGGCAGAATACTGAAACTTACCAACAATGACTTCCACTGCCACGGGGAAATCGTTGTCATATCCCAACTCTTCTTCCTCTTTCATGCCTTCTTTTTTCTTCAGCACCATAGGGTAAAAATACTGCCATTCCTCCATCAATTTACGAGTTGCTGGGTCTGACATCTTATATGACTGGCCCGTGAGTGTACCATTTAAACCATAAGGACTCACCAAAACTGCAAAGAAAGCAAGCAACGAAAGTAAGAAACAACGGTCCCTACAGTGTGTATATGTCACCTATGGATCAGCCAGGCTCTGCCTCTCTAGCTCAAGTCACTGTTCCATTGACACACTGGTTTACAGATCTGTCTTCACAGGAAAGCTACTGCAAAATCAGGTAAGGGTGTGAATTTAAAGCTACAATGCTGCACTAACTTCCTATACGGAAGGAAAAAGGAAAGGTTAGATGCAGCACTGAAGCACATGGTTTAGTGGTTAATAGGTGGGGGGGGGTCAGTTGGACTAGGTGATCCTTGAGGTCTCTTCCAACCTTAATGTTTCTATGTTTCTATACAGCCATCCTTCCTGAACTAAAAATGGGCCTTTTTGCAGCTTAGTTTAATAATTTCCACAATGAACTAATCTAAGTGTACTGAAACAGCACTGACTATGGCACAGGGATTACCATACATGGATGAAATAGAGGGTAGATATTGGACAGCAGGGTTTTTACCAGGAACATATGGTACTAGAGCCTTCCCACCACTAAAAAGGGTACAGATAACAATATATGAAGATCACTACAGACATGACAAATAACGAGAACTAGTTGCTCAACAACAGGTATCTCTATTCAGACTAAATTTTGCTTTTAGTCATATTTTATTTGAGAGTAAATTTAGCTCACTGAAATCAAACCTTCTATGATTTAAGTGTCCGAGGCTCTGTCAAAACTTTACATTTAGAAACAAAATGTTTTTCAATAAAGCTTCTATAAATTAATGTCTCTATAAATGCTTGTTTTGTAAGTCTCTGGGTGTTTCTTTACTGTGTTTAATTTAACAAAGGTTTCTTGCTTTAATCACTTTGAAATTATAATGTCAGACTGAATAATTCAGTGACTCAAATATTCCTAACTTTTTTTGATGTAGAGCACTGCACCAGAATTGGACCACAAATTTATTAAGCCATTAACTTATTTCTGTAAAACCTTAATTTCTTGCACTGGCAAATAAACAGTCACAGATATTTCAACTTTTTAATTATTTTCACACATCTTTTTTTAAAAAAAACCAAAATAGTTGATAATCTATTTGATTTATTTACTATCTGCATGCACCTTTAAAAACAATGTTAATGAATAGAAAGCTGTGGAAAATTCTCATACTGTTTATGGCTGGCTATAGTGCTGAAGTCCTCACAACATTTTCCCTTATGTCCACGACTTCCTGAACAGAAATTTAACCCGGTTGAAGAGTTAATCTTACTTTATTCACCTCTGAAGATAATATCACCAGGAGCCAAGCCCCTGTCACATAGCAGCGAGGTTAAGCACACAAATTCCAAATCCAGCTCCCTTACCTTGGAACGGTGATGGTGAGGACTGGGCCATATGGATATGCTCTTCATTGATCAGGTAGATTGGCTGGTGTTGAGCAATCTCCACACTTGTGCACACATTGCTTTCCCCGTGAAGAAAGAATGTGAAGGCACATGACAAATGTTCACTGGAGGAGGGAGAAGACAAACGAGAAAGAGCTTTATAAGCATGTTAATGAACTCATAGGAAGCAGTGATTCCATAGCCTTAGAGGCCAAATATATACTCTTCTGTTAGGTCACTTGTGACTACTGAATGCAGGTTCATTGACTGATTAATAACCACGTACGACAGAATGACCTGCCACTAGACAAGTATTTGACAATGTTGGCAGCTATCTCAAAGATTTGTTTTCTTACTTCTTTCAATTAATAAGATCATTACAAACAAATGGGATTTTAACCAGGATTCAAGTAGTAAAAATAGGGGGTTTTCAGAAATTCTTAAAATTCACTCTGCAATGGGTTCTGGCTGAGGAGGAGTAAAAAAGGAACAGGAAAGATATTTTTGTAAAACCTCATGAGCATCTCCATTGAAGAAAGTAACAGCACATGAATATTACAAAAAGTTGGCAATGGTCTAAGATGAATTGCCGCTGACAATTAAACTTAATTTGAAAGGAACAGTATTTAAAATGTTCCCACTTTATTCTACCCACCGAATGACCTCCCATCATAGCTAACTATTTGCTTAAATATTCTTTGCCACAAGAAAAAAGAAAACAAAAACCATTTCATGCTTTTTATCATCATTTTAATCAACTGAAAATTTACAGAGCTGAAGTAGTAATTATGCAGTAATTTTTCTGTCCAATACAATAGCAGTGCATAGCTTTATAGCTGTTGGCTTTGGCACTGGGCCAGCCATAATGTGACCAGTATTTTAAAGGCAGCTCTTTACTACCTTCACCAAAAAGAAACAACACAGGCAACTGTAACAATTTCACTTTAGTATTTAAGTCAACCATCTGTACCACTGTCAGCTATTTTTAAACAAAGGCACCAACGGTCTAGAATAGGAAGCTGTTTTAATCTCATTAAATCTCTGAACAATTCTACGCATCCTGTAGAACAACTTTTCATCCTGTACTACAAGTTACTATTCCGTGAACCTCAAATACTACCACAAAAAACCTGAAGAAAATACTCAGCTGAGAAAAATCTGGAGATGAAAAGGGTACTTAAATGACAGATAACAAATAAACTTCCTTGGTACTATCATCCTACATTCAGAAGTACTCTGTAGCAGTAATTTAATTCCATGAAACAAAAAGTTTCATTAGATTTCCATTTTCACAAGGGAAAGACATTTCACTATCATCAGTGCTGCACAAGTAAATCGATCACTAATTTACATGGGGGGAAGGAGGAGGAAAGGGGGGAGAGGGAAGGAACAGGACATGGGACAAAATGGGTCATAGGTGCCAGGTATTTCTATCCAGCTATCTTGCCCCAAGAAAAAAAAACAAATCAATTCATGTTAAAAAAAATAAAAATTGAACAAAAATTTCTGCATGTACCAGAAATAAAAAATAAAAGCAAAGCCCAATTATTTGATCAGAACCCATTAGCCTCCTTACATAGGATGATAGCCCTTAGTATAAAAAAAGGTCTTATAGTAAATAAAACAAACATGAGGAATCTAGTCTAAGATCAAGGGGGATAATCTCTGCAAAGAGTTCAGCATGCAGCAGGTCAGCCTTTCTAAAGCAGAGAGCAAAGCTATTTGTAAAGCAGTCATTTTCAACTCCTGTCTTTAGGATATTACACAGAAATCCTCCTGATTCTCCAAGCTTCCTACAGTGTTTGTGAAAGTCTTGCTTGTCTTCTATTGAACTGATGAAAAAAAAATAGCCTTCTGGGACCACACAGGGACTCTTTCAAGTCTCTTCCAAAGTGGTCCAGCATGAACAAATCCCGTGCAATCTCGCACAACATTCACACTACCCGTAAACACTGTCAGAATAAGACATAGACAAAACCAGAGTTTAAAAGACAGAAGATTAATTTGTTTTTGCAGGGGAGGGAATGCATGCCACTAACTTTTTCAATCGAGAATCATCTAATACCAAAATTCATCATTAAGTTCAGAAAATAAAATAGCCTTGGAAAGTGTATACAACTAATTACAGAAAAAAAAGATATACAAGTACAGTACTAGCCCATTTTATCTTCCTGCAAATATGACAGATTAAAGAACAACAGGAACGAATATTACTACTCATGACCAGCAATAAATACTTCGTTAGTGAAAGATGGATCATTTCTAGCACTGGATCCAAAGGAAAGCACACCCAGCTAGAGAAAGAGAACCAACAAATCTCAGTCACTCAGGTAGTCCTTTTCTTCAGACCACAGCTAACAAGCCCTCACAGTACGAAGCCCTCTGCCGAGCAAGTAAGCCTCCAGCCGGTCTGCGCATGTCCAGCGTTAAGCTTTCTTCCTGCTCCCTTCCCCAAGCCTTCCTCCTGGGGGTGGTCTTACACTGCTTTGCAAGAGAAGAAACACATAAATTTTATGCTCCCTCTGGTGCCAGAGTCATTGCTATAAGCTCAGCTTTCAAGACCAAAAATAATAAAGATCAAGGCCTGGGGACTTCCTACACTTCTAATAAGCTTCTGGCAGATTCCGAGTAAAATGTTTACTTTAGTAACAAATATGAATTTTATTTCAAGCAAATAGCGTCAGCCCAGTATGTGATGTATTCCATTCAGGCATGTACACCCTAGCCTCCTGACATTCCCATCTTTAGTACATTTCACACAATTCCTTAAATACCAAGCTGCAGAAATCACTCTCGCTACAAATGTGAGACAGATCTCTGAATAAAATTCAAGTAGAAGAAAACTTACCAAGCTGAAACCAGTCAGCCCTCAGAAGCAGACTGCGTACTGAGGCTTTTCTTTCAATACCCATTTAGGAATAGCTCTACCGTGTAGACCTCAAGACCTACATACTTCAAACTAAAGCTCTAAAATACAGAAATTGTTCAGATCCTCACTAGAGTCTTCCAACAGTGTTTTATCAACATCCAGTTTTCTTAACAGATCTATTACTCTTTGTGCTAACAAAGGCACCGTAACAAAGCTAAACACAAAATGCAGATCAGACTAGAGTCTCTAAAAAATGTTGAGCACCATGTTCAAACTGATTTTTTTTTATTTTATTGAAATTTCTTTCAAACTAGTTCAAAAAACGAAGCTGACATGCTTTTGATAATCCACTCTACTATCTCTCCACATTTTTAAACTTACTAATTTCTGTACTCTTTCTCATCTCCCTGACATTCAAAATATCAGAAACCACTGGAGGTGCATGTGAAATGGCTTCCAGACTATTCTTCCCTACTCTACAAAGTCTGTTAGAATACCCTGAGCTGTCAATTTATACCTGTTCAGAACCAGTACAATAATAAAAATACTACCAGTTTTGAATAGCTGCATTATACATTACTTTGCATGTATTAATGAATTACACAAAACCAAAACTAGCTTCAGAATCATGTTTTAGAGCCTATACTGCTACCCAGAGGCAAGGCAGAAGGGACAAAGTCTCTCTAGGTGAGTGTGGAAGCAAGGTGACCATCCTGAGCAAGCCACCAGACATTCTTGATCCTTATCAGGGGAGTACAACGTGCCATGTATTCCCTACAAGCAGTTCCAAATTAGAAACCTCAGACTGAAGCACCTAATGCATTGGGGGTCGGTTGGACTGGATGATCCTTGAGGTCTCTTCCAACCTTAATGATTCTATTCTATTAAGAAAAAAAAAAAAAAGAGTCAGGGGCATTTAGTATCATTTATGCCTTGGGTGTAGGACGAAGTGGAAATGCTTAGCCATGTACCCATGAACTTAGCATGAAACATAGTTCAGATGGCTTAATTCAGCTACCCACCATTTAGGGTTTGAGGTTTGTAATTTCTTCCTTCCTTTGTTCTTTTTCAGGCGTACAAACAGTGCCACCAGAGACAGTGGTAGCTGCAGCAGTTTTCCATCAGAAAATTTCAACACAAACTTAAGTAAGGCCTATTCTTTCCATCCTATTTTATAAAAATCAGAAACATTTAGGAAGACTGCACATCTTTAACATTACTCTCGTCACAGTACACAGAAATTGTTGCTTCTTTTCAGAACCCTTCTTTCCAAGTGACTGATGGCTGCCGCAGTTAGGATATCATCTTCCCAAACAGAATATATAGAACATATATAGAAAGTATGTTATTTCCAACTACAACTGCATTGAGGCCAAGGTCTGAAAAATGCTGAGTGCTGTGGTTTCGAGCCAGCAGAACACTTGAGCATATACTTTGAAGAATATTTCTACTATATGCACTGAGAGAGAATTATGTGCTAAAATTAATTGTTTAAATAAAAGCCTTCTATTAATAGAAACACAAAGAAAACAAAAAGTAATCACTCCCCAATTACACAGTGACAAATACTCCGTGCTATTCCCTTTAATTTTATTTTGAATCTGTTCTTGGTGTTTAGATCCCTACCTTTTACAAGCAAGAAAATTGATAAGAATAAGTCCCAAAAAAAGAAATAGCAATGCCATATAGTCTTTAATAACAAAAGATCTATATCCTTGTCCTAAGCATTGCAGGTGTTTTTTCCCATAACATGGAAAAATCTTCCAATAAACGGTATTTACATTAATCAAACTTTCAATTTGGCACCTGATCATCTGCAGCTGGCAATGACTGTCTTCCAAATGTTTCCTCTGGGATCCTTATTATCTTAAAAAACCTTTGAGATGCCTAAAAATGTATCTGAATACTTTGTCAATGTAATATTTAGGATCTCCCCTCATCTTTATGAATGCCAATCCTGCTGCTACTATAAATCACTTAAAGGAAATAACATTACGTTACATTTACTTATATATAAAAATCAGATGACGATTACGAAAACACAACTATGTTTAAACTACAGAACATTGGCAGAGAAAGGAGAACATCTGATGCATTTATGTAGTTTTTCCAATTATTAGTAGGTTTATCTAAATACCCAATGGAAACTGTGCTAGTCTGCATTCAAACTTTAAAGATATTATTTCCATATAAATAATCTCAATGAAAAATATGCCAAGGTATTGCAATTCACAACTGAGTTTTGAATGTATGTACTAAACATACATCTGCGTACGAAGTCAAACTGTACCTCATAACAGATTTCAAAATACCTCCTTTTTGAATGACAAATGTAGAAATCAATTCCTTCAGGAAAATGATAAAAAAAATGCCAGTAACAATTACTTTGGGATTTGGGGGGCACCAAGAAGTAGCCATAAAAAAGAAACCTTAAAAGAATATCACTATTTTTTTTCCTTATTGGATGGATATTCCAAAACCAGTTTTATGATATGAATTATACTGTTATGATTTTAATGATTTGGAATCATTCACTGAAAAGGCACTTTTATATTTTGAAAAAGCCTCACTGCTGTGCAGAGTAGAGTTTCTAAGCTGGGTTTTGTCCCAAACACTGCAACCTACTTATGCACCCAGGAAGTGCAATGGGAAACAGATGACGATCCTGACACTACAGGTTACTTAGAAAGTGGTGAAAATTTGAGAATCCTGTATTTGCAGACATTCATCCTGTTTTTAGAACAATTTCAAGGATGAGCATTTTTTAAATACTTATTTCTCTACAGATGAGCTTGAGCTCCCTTTCCTGCCACCAGGCTGCTGGCAATCTCTTGTTTCTTGCCTTTGGTTTATAAGCAATTGTCCATAAAGCCACTGATTGTGTAGAATTAATTATATTTTATGAGCAATAAATTGTATTGCTGTTCTAATTCCCCTCAAAATTAGAGTTGGGATCTGAAAGCCCTCAACTCACAGTTACCCCAGAATAGCTTTATCAAGTCTGATCTCAGCAATGAGGCAGCAGTAAGCCACATGTGTTTGGGAAACAGCCATACCAATGAGACTATTGACTTGTTTGATGTGGACTATAAAAAAAGAGGGCATGAAAACGCTCTGCACAGATTTGGAACATAAGAGAATGTGAGAGCATAATAAAATAATTTCCTTTAAATTGGTCTAAAGCAAGAGGACAGGTAGTAGCAGGTCACAGTGATGGTCTGGACAGGAGATGGCAGCACCTGGACACACCTACAGTCAGTAACACTCCCAAATAGGTCAGAGTAAATTAATAGCCCAGTATGAAAATGACCTCTTCTTAAATAATCTGGAAATAAATACCCTCAGTGAAGTCTGAATCTGAACAAGCTCCTACAACCACCACAGACTGAATGTAATGGGAAGAGAGAAGAAAGGCCTTCTGCTCTGCTTTTAGAGAAGTCAGACCTTCTGCTCCAATGCACAGTGGCCTATGCACTTTCCTTAAATGAGAGAAACTCTGCACTCTCAGAGTGCCCAGATCTCTAGTACATTTCCCTAGGACGTATGATGGTCCAATTTAGGAAGTACAGGGAGCTGCCAGGCAGCTGTGTTAGCAGAGAAAGCTTCTACACATATACCAAGAGAGCATAAGAGGACCTGGAACTGAGACTTCACCAACAGCAGCAAATAAAAGAAGCCAGGCCACATTTTCTGGCGTTAGGGGAAATAGCATGTTCATATGGGAAAACCTCTTAATCTCCAAAAGGGAGACAGTCCACACTGGTTTACTAGGAATAGGCTTTGGCTGTGCTGTCCCAGAACCTCTCCCGGGCATTGCCTTCGAAAAGTGCTAGCTGCCACTGCTCAAAGCCAAGTAGGGACCGTGCAACAGTAAAGCAGTCTGGATGATAGCACGCCAGTTCTTGAGATCATGACCTGTCTGGTCTAGTAGCAGTGCAGATACAGTCTGAGAGGCAAAAAGTTTATGTTGCATTTCTCATGCTTGCAAGTAACCCGTAACAGTCTCTGTCTGCCAGATGGACTTTGAATGTTGCCCAAGCTGAATTAAGACAAAGTTATTCAGAAGTACAACTTCAGTAGTTTGCAATATACATTCAAGAAACATGGCATAATTACTAACAGTTTTTGCAGAAACCACAACTAACCCAAACAAGGAAAGCACTTCCAGACATGAGACGATTTCAGAATTTTCTGGATACAACAGCCTTCCAACAAATGGTAGGCAGCACAAAGCTGACCACATTGCTGTACTAGGTGGGAATCTCACACAGTTGGTTTCTCTCTGCGATGGCCCCAGATGCAGGCCTCCATTCGAATATCTGAAACAGCAACCTAGAGCCTATTTCGTGCTCTACAGCACCATATATTAACCAGTGGTAATTGAAGAATTGCTGCCCTGCTGCATCCAACATGCACTGTGTGTTAGAGCCGGACAGAGGGTGGTGGCACTGAATCAGCAGGAGCTTGTTTGAAGGCTACTGAAGACCCAGCTGAACCCAAGTGTTGCAGCCAGTTCACTGTATCACAGGACTAGGAAGGACACACGCTGTTGTCTCATGAAAAAGGGAAATGGATACCAGGAGAAACCTGGTTACACAGGGGAAACAATCTGCTTTGCTGCCCGAAGTCACAGATTTTGTATGGCAGAGAATAAGAATGCAGGAGACCAAGTCACAGATTAAATCATATTGCTTTGGCAATTACTCCTTTTCTCTTTCTTTTGTTGCATCTTTTTCCCCGTGCAGTCCCCCCTCCCAAAAAAAAAAAGGGGGGGGGGGGGGGGGACGGACGCGGGGGGCAAGAGGACAGCAGTTCCTGGAACTACCCAGGTCTTTCAATGATTCTATTTTATAAGTCAATGTGTTGTCTCACATATTGTTGGATATTTATTTTTTTTTTAATTTGTGTGAGATGTGGGCACAGAAGCTTGGTATAAATATTAATTACCTTTAGTGTTTTTCCAGTGGTGGAGTAAAGTACTAAGATAACAGTTTCACAATGCAGCAAGCATTTAGATAACATTATCTAAACACTTTCTGTGTTACAGCCTTATTATCTCAACACTTCCTCAGTTGTCACCAACAAAACCTCTTGCCAAGGCTAATATATGCTTCACTATCGAGATTCTCTCCCTGATCCCATCTCTAACAACCTTCTCTTCTTTGCTCTGTAGAAATGTATGCACAGGATGACCTGCTAGCCTGGAGGGATACTGGAGTTTATACTTCAAATGGATACATCAATCTGCAGCATGACAGGGCTAACAGCAGTATGAACACCTCCAACAAGTCAAGGGGAAACCGCTGCACATCACATTAGCTAACATTTTGAGGAGTAATTACATTGTAGTCTCTCTACATACAAGACCTACTTCAAGTCTTTGCTGGAGGAAAGGTCATGTACGATGTACATAACCTTTGCTATGAACAGAGTACAAACTGCTCCGCATTTTCTGCCCCGGCTGTTTGTGATGTCTTGGATTAAGATTGTTCCATGTTTGGTTTTTTTTAAAATGACTTTAATAAAGATGGACTGGACTATATACAGAACTACATAACAGGGCTTAGAGGCTGGTATGTACATTATACTGTGACAGTGCTCAAGCTTAGGAGAAGTTTCAACTTTGGGAAAGATCACCGAGCTTTTTCTACAGGGACTCCTTCTACAGGGAGGAATATGTTTGACAGTAAGAACCATCTCACTCTTTCCCTGAAACCTATACAGAAATAAGCATATTTTTACAATGCATTACAAAAGCATTTAATATTTACTTTGCTTTTCATTAATGGATTATTTAAAATGTGTAAGTAGCTCCTCCAGTCTGCTGGCATTTTGAGATTTTCTTCCTTGTACAACTGACGTAGCAGTTTTATTCCTGTGCTCCTCAATGAAATATGACACCATAAGTGAGAATCTACCATAAATATTCACATTAAAAATGTTCTTTTTCTATATTAAATGTGTTGCATGTTTAACATGGAAATTTATTGATTTATTACTAGCTGCACATGTGTATATAATGTAGCTTGTCAAAATATGCTGTTCTAAAATTTGCCTCTTGTTATTTTAAAGATGAACTGAAATAATTCCTACACTGATGATAGTTACTAAAGAAATAATCCAAACTAACACAACATCCCTGAATAATCAAAGTAGGCAGCAGTCTGTCATGACCACTGCGACACATTTCCTTTCCCTACATCCAGGGACAAATCCTGCTCTTCACATCAGTTAATACCAAAGCCAGCATGGAGTAAGAAGGAAGGCTGAAGCCTCTGGAAAGATAAGGTTTATCCTCACACTATATATGCGGAAATATGGGACAATGACAGATGGCACAAAAAGGTTGGTCAATACATCTGCTAATACAAAAATTAACCATTTCAAATCAGAGTATGGCAATGCAGGTTGATTTAGTTAACACTTCATGATGAGAAGCACTTCATCTCTGTAACAGGATGCCACCTGCAGATCAAACTACAGGAATCCGAACAGTACTACTAGATACGTGAAGATGGCATGCATCTTCCTACTAATACTTAAAATTTATGAACATTTCAGGTTAGAAAATAAACTGTCTGCAGACAAGAAGATTGGACAAACAGAGAAATAGTTTCCCCCTAACAGAAATTCAGATCACATAAAATATTTTACATGGTACATTATGATTTTTTAAGTAAAAACCAGTTTTTACTATATCTAATCAATACCAGGTAAAATTGAAAAAAGAACAAGGAAAAAAAAAGAAGTCTCATGGACCTATGAAATAAAATGTCTGCAATGAAATCACCACCAACATTCTTCCCTTAGCAGCAGGTAAGTAATGCAGTCAGCACTTTACCACAATGTACAGCTTGAGGCACTAATGATTATTGAATGCTTTTTTTTTCACGTTTGTGTTACACTCCAGAATAGTGCTGATTTAGAACTACAACTCTTTTATATTATTTAAAATGTCAGTACCACAAAATGATTTTGCAAGTTTGTCATATTCATTATGAATATGAATTCATTGTGACAAGACACTGGATCCTGCCCTGTTTAGGAAACACAGAAGTTACTGTGACCAGAATTCAACTGTAATACAGGATGCAGGTTTTACAATAGAAGCATATCAAAAAGCCCAACACGAAGGTTATTAAAGGTACATTCAGGATAATGCTGAAATAAACACACAATTTTCACTGGAAATTCTGAGCTTCTTCAGATATATGTCCTTAACAAAAATCAGGAACTTGCCCCTATCTGCACCAGTATTATCAGCTACTCTAAAAACAGTAGCACCAGCTGGTAATAACTACAAAATGAATTAGAATTAACTAGAAAATTGTCAGAATGGATGCAGTCTTTCTTGTTTTAGCATACTCAAAAAGCCAACATCAGGAAAAATGGCATATAAAACTTCTCAAATCACTGCTGTTCTCACACTCCTGACATCTCTCTCTCCTTGTCTGAATCACTATATTTTCACAGTGTTTGAAATGGACTCCTTCGGAAAATTCATTTCCACAGAAGATCTAATACTCTTTAAAGCAGGAATGCAGCCAGATAAGCACATCTATTCAAAGTGCCACATAACCACAGCACATGAATAAGTTACATGTAAGTTACACGTGGTATCTCCAGAAAAGCCCTCTTTTTGTACTGTTAGTCTTAGCATTTTATTAAATACCATACAGGCATAAAAACACCTCAGAATTGTCATGAGCAGTTGTGCTCTAGAGATCAGGACTGAAAAAAATCCTTTTGAATATTAATAACCCTAAACTCAAGAACAAGCCTGACTGGCACTGATGGAGGTTCGCCAGCCAACTATTCCATTTTTTCAGCCTAAGGCATAAACTGACCTTTTCTTAGCAGCTCAGTACTGCAAAGGTTGAACCCTGGGTCTCCTTAAATTTAAGCCTCCTTGGTAATTTTATCACAGATAATACAGCTATCAATTACTTCATCTCACAAAGTGAGCTGTATTAGAATCACTGACAGGCACAATTGCACAATGTTCACCTGTGGGTCACAGACCCACCTAAAGCTGAAGCTTTGGAAAAAGGAGGCTTACCCTTACCCCCCCCCCCCGATGCTTTCAGTAGTCATAAAGTGGGTAAAAATATCATCCTTTGCATTAATATTTGTGTCATGTTGCTCTAGAATTAGCAGCTGTTGCATGTTGGCAATCACTGGGCTACTGAAATGTCTAATACCAGGTATCTTATTCTGCCAGCCGTGCCATCTGCACTCTGCCGGACATCTTAACCAGGAAAGCAGAGTCTTCCTGCCCCTCTGGAGAAAAGGAGGAAGGGCAAGGGAACTGTTGAGAGGTTTGACATCTGATACAAGACAGGCACTTGCATGTATTCAACAAGGCAGTCCATAGAGTCCAAATGATGAAAATAAGATTACTTTTTTCGAATTAAGTTAGTGTTTTTTTCAATATTACACCCTAATAGTGCTAGTTGTATGTTAAGTCTAGTTAGCGATGTAATCGTGTTCAGCTTGTGAACAGAAAGACTACTTAACACACAGGTACATCAGAGTATTGAACCACATGTACATTAGGAGCTTCACAAATTCATACTACTCTAGAAGTAAAGCCACAAGCCATTATCAGTCCCTTAGTACTTGTGTTATTCTTTTCTTTTACATGTCCTTGTTGCACAGATTCACTCAAAGCCACAAATAAGTTTGTCACCACATCTTTGCCCTGTATTCTACCAGATTCAAACCTGCACATTTTTGAAAAGACTATTGATGTGTTAATATAGAATTTCTCTCATAACAAAATACCAAAAATTACCTAAATTCTGTCTTGATGGTTATGTCACAATTAGCTCTGAAAGCTAAAAATTAAGATGCTTGATAATCTGTTTTGCCTTAAAATTAGAAATTATTAGTCTCAAGATCCCTGTAACTTGAAAGAATACTGTGAAGTAGATAAGCATTACTGTATGTATTTCAGTAGGGCTACTGTATAATTATATATGCAAAGTCTGAGTTACCACATTATTTGTGTAATACACGTAGTCCTCTTTGTATAAATACCATAGCTCTGAGGTTTTCAGTAACCGACAAAACATTTTCTCAGTGTGGGAACACCTAGTTGAAACAACTACCACAGTACTGTTAGAGGGACCTAAAAAATTAAAGAAAATGAGAACAAAACCAGCTTGTCAACTGCTCTACAACAACCTAACTAGATGCTATAAAGTATATGGGGAAATAATATGTTAACATAAGATGATTCGCAGATTGCTAACAGCACAAGGAAAGAAAGTGAAGCAGGTACTAGGATGCTGCCACTTAAACATTCCTGCTTGCATCATGTGTTCAATACAAAATTAAAGATTATAAGATTGTCGTCCATAAATCCTAAAAATAACGCTCAAAAAATGAAACCTGCCATCTCATAAAAGAAAAGTGTTTCTTATAATAATGGAACCTAATTTTCTAAAGTATGCAGCCTTCTTTTTCATTGCTTTTTCACTAATTTAAGAAGCACCAGCGAGGTAATATCAATCCATGGTAATTTACAAGTTAAAAGACATTAAAATTATTTTGCTGTATCTCAATTTAGATTACTTCTTTGCTTGGTCACAAAGATGCTCTCCAGACATGCACGCAGGCTCTGTCACCACAGTTAAGATACCAGACCACAAATACATAGCATACTTTTGACGTGTAAGTTATAAAAATAAAAACACAGCATATCAAATGCCACTCCTCCTCTTAGCAAGGCCTCTGAACACACGCTTATTTTTGCTGTCTGCTAATGTAGGTTAATGCACCCTTCTTGCCTTCACCCCCATGAAAGCTGAATGCTATTATCCAAAGTAGCATTATATTAGATTAAGGCCATTCAGAAAGGATATTCTTGAAAAAATACAGCAAACTGAAGGGGAAGAAGGGACATAAGCCCATACTTGGTTGTCATTAAGTTCACTGAAGATGAAATTACATTTATCAGTTTCATTCACAAAGCAAGCACATCAATAGGGCAAATGTGGTTACTTACTTTCTTCAACACAAACAAAGGAGTAAGACTATGATTCTCAAAATCTAAAAATTATTGTTGCAGTTTTGATTTGGGCTTTCAAACAGCTGCTAACCATAGGCACCTCAAGGGAAAAGTAGAAGTAAAAACATTACGTCACAAGTTTTACATCACACAAGCTTAAAAAAATCCAAAGTCACGAGGTATTAAACCCAGGTACCCATCGTCCAGTATGAGCCAATTTTTAGTTGTTCTTGCAGGTAAAACTCAGCATTGGGAGCTCTCCAGTGAAGAAGCAGCCGTGCTCTGAGATTATGTAAGCTAGGTAACTTCTGACCACCTTAGATCAATTTAAAAATGACAACTGGAATCAGGACGTGCAAGTGTTGGAAGACTTGATTACCCTTCTCTGTTCAGTTCTCTCCCAACACAAATCTTGATACCTTTACATGATTATGATATCACGACTATGATAATAACTCTATATTTAAATTACAGAAGATATGTATCAAGTTATGAATCTTGATGGAAAGCTTTAATATTCCCAAGACTTGCAGCTAAACTCCTAAATTTGGCAGAAGGACAGCACTACTCTAAAATGAATGCCTTTTTTGCCCTCTAAAACAAAAAAATCTCAACTATACCTTGACTGAACTAAAAAAAACCCAAAAAACCAATCAGACAAAAAAAACCCAAACCAAGCAAAGTATCTAAATCTCTCTACATTTCTTTGTAGTGCACACCTTCCTCAAGTACCAAGGTCTAAGTGTATGATGTCCCTCACACTGCTTTACAGCAGTGTCCCTCACACAGGTTTAACGAGTTACACGGAATGGACCCAAATTTTTAAGAGAGACCTGAATCCTGCTAATTTTACAGCATGGTTTCAGAGAAAATTTGTTAGCCTTTGCTGTATTGTCTGAAAAAGAAACTGCAAAAGATGTAAATACCTACTAATATACATTTAAGTTCGTGCTGTAAACCCGCTACAAACTGTCCTTTAGGAGGATGGCTGCACAAAATTATTTCACATGCATCCATTATGCAGTATGATCACAATTCACAGAATAGATTTTATCATCCAAAACAATATTAAGTAACATGTAGAAAATATTAAAACCATGAAAAATACATTAATTTATTCATTGCTATGCATTTGTCATTTTTCCACTTTCAGAGTACAGTTTAATTGACTGGTTTAGAGACCAATTAATCCCTTTACATTTAAGTCAATCACTGATGCCTCTCCAAATAATTTAGCTTCTACATGCTGACTCCCATTTGATGTCCCTGGAGAGTGAACGCAGTTGAAACAGGTGGCACACAAATCACATTTAGTAATAGAGAAAGAACAGCATTAGCAGGGATATGAAGTATTAAAAATAAAGACTCACAATTCAGTCAACCATATTCACCCTCTATTCTCTGGAGCTCCAGCTCCCAATCATATCCTGAATATTTTCTTTTTTTTTAAATGACAATTGCAGGTCCCAGATAATTAGTTTTATTTTCATTAGCTTCCAGTCCTCATCTACCTACTGCTCCTCTCTTCTTTCAGTATAGCTCTACAGGCTTTTCTCTACGTCACCTCAGTCTTTGACTTTTCTATCTTTTGTATACGTAAAGTTAATGCTAAATTAGCCTGAATTAATTCTGGAAGATAACATCTTGTTTGCTCTCTCATTTCTTGACTCAAAAGCTGAAAATTTCAGGTTCTGTAATAACTATCTTCCTTCCAGGGTTACTCTTCTTTCATCAGGATTTCGTTTCTTCTTGCCAAGCACACATACCTAGTTTAACAAATTTAGTCACACTGTATCGCTTCACATCACTTCGCTAAGACCGTAACTTCATTTCTTTATGAGGTACTGGAAAATAATCTGGCATCGAAAACAGGGAGAGCTGGATCTGTCAGCCAAGGAAATCATTACTCAGATGGGTAACAGAGGCATCTGACATCATCCCAAACCAGTAAACTCCAGCAACACAATCTTAGGAAGGGAAAAAAAAATGAGTTTTTGGCCTATTGAAACCACTCATAATCTCGCTAATATTAAAACTGGATAGGATTTTTACTTTCCCACAAAATAACTCATTGAAGAGTATCAGAATGAATACAGGATTTCGCTATTTAAGCAAAAAAGTAAATCTCAAAATGAGTCAAGGAATTCACCTTTTCTATAAGCTGCCCAATCAAGCAAGAAGTTGCAAAAGAAAAATTATTTCAAATAAACTGTAGTTAAAAACACCTCCTTAAGCCACATGAAGCTCAAATGAATATAAATTAAAGGAAAATATTGTTTCTGTAGATCAGACCAAGATTTGTTGTATGTTTAATATTTACATAAACATATGATAAATTATCTGACAACTAAAGAAAGTATGTTCTATGAACACAATTCAAGAGAATCAAGAGAAGGAAAAATAACTGCTCTATCATACTAAACGCAAGATTTCATGTTTTCAGTTCCACCAGGTAATCTTATATCACAAATTATTTCTTCCTTAGTTTTTCCCTTGAATTAAGAACAAGTTTCTTTCTGAAACTGCTGCTAAAATGAAACAAAAAACAAAAAACCCCCAAAAAACCACAACCCACCACCACACACAAAAACATTTCTGTGGTGAGAGGTATTTTATATAAATGCCTAGCATACCAATTATGTGCCTTTGCAAGAATGGAACTACAAATACTGTTGCCGAGTATCCTTAACCAAACAGAAAGCTCTCATAAACAGCACCCATTCAGCTGGGACGCTCTGAAACAAAACGACCACCAGAGAAAGGAAAACCAGTACATTTAGTCATCCTTAATCTTGAGTTGCCATAAGCAGTTACTCATTTCTCCATTCTGAAACACATGAGAACTCTGTGCAAACCCTAAGTAGGCTTAGTCTCTTTAAAACGCAGTGTCTGTGCCTTGGCCTATATTGCCATTTATACTGCTGACTCAGGATCTCTGCCAGTTCAAACAATTCCTTAGGCAGGAATGTGCTGCAACCACCAATTTTGCACTGAATTCTCACCCACGTAGAGAAATGAAATGGTTGAAACTTTAGGCTGGTTCTGCAATGCCAGCTATTGTGATGGTACATGTTTGCTTGCAAGTGAGAAACAACGCTGTTCAAAATGACTACAATCCAAAAACAGAAACAAAATGACAGAAATCACTCTAAGAGCTGGCTTAGCCTATTAATTACTGTGCAGAAAGCACATACTCCTGCACGCATATAGGTATAGTGTGCAGAGATCTACACACGTGTAATTCTGAGCTGCAGTGGACAATGCGAACGCACACGTAAGTAGCATGCAGGGAAAAGAGACAGAGTTTGTCCCGATCTTCAAACCAGTCTCACCAGATTAAGCACTGAAAGGGAATCTAAATTAAAAGAAAAGCTGAACTCCACAAACTGTACGTGCAAGCTATTACAAAGTAAATTAGCCATACTTACACATACCTCTGAAGTGTTTAGATCGTACAAGGTTCACGAAACTTTGCTGAAAACCCCTAAGACTTCATTATTTCTAAGAGAAATAATCTCTCACTGAGATTTGGCAGGATTTTCTTCAAGGTCAGAAACATTCCTTTCATGCTTTCAATTAAATACTGTTGAATTTTGACTGAATCATAGGGTGAAGAAAAAATAAATAACCACTTCCCAATTCTGGTTCCTCCTCCCTCTGCCCGGTGACTTGACAGCCTGCCACAATTTCTGAACATTTAAACTCAAGTCCATGCTACAGCTATTCCATTACCATTCTATTCCTGAAGAATCCAGAAACAGAGAAAACACAGGTGTTACCAGTAAACGTGGGAGAAGGGAAATGAGTTAGACTGAAATCACATTGATACCCCTCAGTACAGTCTGCAGCTTCAGGATCCAAGTTTTCTCAGTCTAGCCTATAGAAAATGTCTCATACCATAATCAATAAAATGGAACCAAGAGTTACACATCCATTTCCTCTACTTTGTTTTTTTAAGCTTCTCATTTTTGCAAATCACATTAAGCAATGCCTCATCAGCTGTGAAGCACACCAATAGTTTACTTAGAAGCTATTTTGACAGTTTGAAAAAAAATAATCTTCACCCCCAAGGAATCAATTTCCCCCAATCCACATCATCCCCTGACAGAACCTATCATAGCTTTGTTTAATGCAAGGCTGGTCGTTTAGATGTACATCCTCTATCAACGGCTGGCACATGATGTTTTATAGTATTGCGACTTGCTGTTCCACTGCAGCTCAGAACGAGCAACGCAGCCCAGGAAAATTGTTCTTTGTTGGTTATCTCAGAATTTCTGGAACAGTTCAGGAATCACTCCTGCAAGTCTTCCCAGCACCTTTATTACCACGGAAAAGAACAAGTGCTGTTGTAAAGAGCAGACAATTAGAAATAACCCAAGATACTGAAAGGAATAGTTGAAGACCATCCCTACGAGGAAATTCTCGCACCGCATCAGCAAGTCTCTGTCGCTTCTTCAAACTTTGGTCTCTGTATTGGCGCATCTTTCTTGGTGTGGACAATTTTGTGCAATGTGCAGCCTCACCCAGTACTCAGTCTGCTCTCTAGAGCTATGTACCAATCCTGAGCTGCCTGGATCCACCACATCCCAACAGTTACAGCACATGTTCTAACCTGGTATCCCTCTGCTCCAAAGGAAAGACAGCTAACAGCAGAAATTAGAAATTTCTCTGTAACACTGAATTGCTCTTTTTTCACCCCTGGCATCTGAAGTCAGAGTCTTCACAATATTGTGTTTACGTGCCCTATGAAGGGGGGAGTCACTTCCCTTTGAAAATGTTCTGGTAAATGGTGGGATTGTTCACCAGTCTGATTTCTATCAGGAAACACGAGAAGGTTTTTGAAGATGCAAGTACAACAGGCTGCATAATCTTAACACTGTTCCCACAGAGATGTCAGGCTTCCATCGCACACTTAAATAGCTGTCTGCACACAAACCTTTATCAAACTCCTTTGTTTTAGCACAATCAACTCCTGCAAGAGATACATTCAATTCTTCCAGAAAAAAGGACACACAAATACATGGGAGCAGAAGAGCAAGGAGAGCAGTCAGAGCGAAGGTTATAATGTGCGATGCTTTGTGTGGAACAGGTTGGTAATACTAAGACTGAAAATGAATGAAAGAAGTAAGAACATGCAAATTATTTCATTTTTTCCTTTAGGGCATATGATTTCCTCAATACACAGGCTAGCCACCCGATTTAACTATCAGAAAAACTTCTTTGTCCATGCTTCGTGACCCATTAAAAAATTCCATTGCAAAATAAGACTGTTCTCAGGTGTTACAGAAGCTCTTGAGGATCTAAGATACCATTATTTATAGACAGCAACAGATACGTTGCACAAAAAGGTACTACTGAGTTGCTTTATTCTGTCTTAAAAATTTTTCTGACCTTACTGTCATGGAAATGACAGACCCGACCTGTGGAAATGTCCCTATCAATAGAACAGCAAAAAGGTTAAGTCCACACTTGCACTTTATTCCAGAATTTAAGTCTAAAATATAAGAGGTGACTGTTTGCACAATTGGTACAGAATGGAGTCACACAATGTTGTTTAAAAACATCTGTAAGTTCACTCCATTCTCAACTTGAGGGGCAAAAGAAGCAATGCTGCCCTAGTGACATCACACCTGCATCTTTCCTACTTGAACCCTGTTACCATAGCAACTGTTATGGAGTCAGTGTCACTCTACACAATCATTAACTGGAAACAGAGTGTATCACAACCCAACCAACTATATACTTGAGAGAGAATGAGACGAAGTCTTGTTCCACAAGCATTAAAACAAAGGCCCTTTACTACCTCTGAGTGCTTTTGTTTTGTTACCATGGACTCATACATACCTCCCAGCAAGCACAACTGAATTTCAGAGACTCTGCTAGTATGTGTGATCATGTTCTACGCTAGATGAAGAGCAGAATGGGTGCAGATGGATGTGGCTTTATTTTTAGGCAGGGTGTCTACTGTTCCTTTGAGAAAATACAAAGCTTGGAAAGCAGTACTACTGATAAGACCTCACACTGTGGTGACACACCGTGCAGTTCTGGGACAATCTAAAACCCTCCTTCTTCAGAAAAGGCTTTGACCTTTAATTTCTTGATAAATAAATTCTTTATTTTTCCTTTTTTTTTCCATGACAGAGAAAAAGTACAGAAGACTATATTGAGTACATAACTGAGGAACGTTTAGTCCAGAGATGTAAACAGCTAGTAAAAAATATTCAAACTCTGGTAGAGTCTTTTATTTTCACTCATGAAGTGACTCAGATATTAAATGATAAGAAATCTGTATATGTGCTTTAATCATAAAGCATGTCATTTTACAAGTGACACATGAAGGAAACGTATTAGGGATGACCTGAAAAAATTTTCGTATGAGTCATTACCGTCTACAAGTGATTCCAAGTCAGATTCAAGGAATTATTTTCAGATTTATGAACTATTTTGTTAGGACAGAGGGCATTTTTACCAAGGCTACAGTTTTTTAAAAACCTTATGCTAGGTATTTTTGAGAATCAGGCTACAAGCACTTGTCTTCTGAACACAATTAAAAGACTCCTTTTTTTATGTTTTAGTTTCTCCAATACATTAATAACAACAGTACTTATTTCATAAAGATACGGCTTTATTTTCTTTCAAAAATAATTATTGGGAAGAAACAGCAGATTTAACAGAACAGCAAGCCCCAAAATGGCCAAGATACTACAAGAATGCTTAAAAGTGCTACAAACATCACTCTTAAAGGAGAGAGTATTTTCTTAGCACTGATCTACTTTATCTTTTAAAGGAATTAATTACAAAGAGAAGGTTCTCATAGTAGTCCAGCTGAGAACAAAATTCTGAATGGACTTGACTTTTTTTGGGCAAGCAGAAGTATGAACTGTATAATGGGCTACCAAGTTAAGGAGACACAGAAGAAAGGAAAATATTTACATTCTAAAATATACTTCTTCCTTCTTTTTAGTGAGGGAAAAATCAAGTGGTGTTTTGTTGTGTTTGTTGTGTTTTGCTTTGTGTTTGTTGTGGGGTTTTTTTTGGCAGGGGG
>VWZZ01006463.1:81323-132795 GCA_013399095.1 Psophia crepitans
TTTTTTGAGAGGAGGGCGGGGGGGTGGGTTGTTGTTTGAGCTTTTTTGAGATCTTGACTCTAAGCCTAGCCTGGCAGACCTTAGTAGAGTGTTACTGCTTGAAGCCCCAAACCTCTCTTCCCACTTGTCATCTTCACTGTTAACCTTGTCAGAACAGATCCAACAGATTCTGTTTCTTAACATTTCTGTGTTCATGTGAGAAATATAGAATTCTCTTGGTAGAGAAAAAAAGACTAGAGACCTAATCATTCAGTTGCATGGTCAAACACAGAGCACAAGTTGGACTTACATTGTGCAGAGGTCAACAGTCTTAAGTTTCCTAAAATAATCCTTTTAATTTATTTATTAAATACAAAAGCAGAGCATAGACACTATCAGGCTTAAGTATCTTTAAATACCTTTAATCTCTGAATTAAAATGTAAAATATCATTATTACATTTTCATTCCCACTGTCAGAATCACATTCAGTTATTCTTCATCAAGATCATCTTCCTCCTCTTCACGCCTGCCTCCCAAGGGACTCTCTCAACCAGTCTCCTAAACTGCCCTCCAGAAGTCCAAGTCCCTCTCCTAACTTCTCCAAGAACAGGAAACTATCACTTCATGATTGCTGTGCCCAAGATGTCCTCCAACCACCACATCACTCACAAGTCCTTCTCTGTTCGCAAACAACAGGTCCAGCAGGGCACCTTCCCTAGCTTCTCCCTCACTCGTTGTGTCGGGAAGTTCTCTTCTGCACACTCCAGGAACCTTCTGGACTGTTTGCTCTCTGCTGTACTGTATTTCCAGCAGATGTCTGGTAAGTTGAAGTACCCCATGAGAACAAGGGCTAGCACTTCTGAGATTTCTCCCAGCTGTTTATAGAATATTTTGTCTGCCTCTTCATCCTGGTTGGGTGGTCTGTTACAGCCTACCACAACGGTATCTGCCTTGCTGGCTTTCCACTGAGTCTTACCCATAAACACTCAAGCTATCGTCACCATCATTAAGCTCTAGATAATCAAAACACTCCCTGATATACAGGGCCACTCTACCACCTCTCTTTCCTTGCCTAGCCCTTCTGAAGACTTTGTAGCCATCCACCACAGCACTCCACTTATGAGCCATCCCATCATGTTTCCATGACAGCAACTATATCAGTTTTCCAGCTGCACAACAGCTTCTGGCTTCTTCTGTGTGTTGCCCATGCTGTGTGGTGTAAATACACTTCTGTCCAGCTATTGATCCCGCCACCTTTGTGTGGAGAAGCCCCAATTCCTAGGTGACCATTCTCAGGTACTTCCATGGTTTCTAACACATCAATAACCCTTGTGTCTTTGCTGCCACATGGATCTCCATCCCCTACCTCCACACAGACAGCAGGCGAAGGACCTCGCTAGCACACCATCCCTCAAACATGGGTGTGCTGCCCCCTGGCTTACCTCTAGCAAGCCTTGGTGTATCCCTCTTCCCTTTCAAAGCTAGTTTAAAGCTCTTTCAATGAGCCCTGCTAACTCCTGTGCAAAGATCCTTTTCCCCCTTTGAGGCAAGTGTATCCCATCTGCTGCCAACAGGCCTGGTGTTGTGTAAACCAACCCAGGATCAAAACCCCAAAAATTCCACCTGTGAATTCATCACAGGATAATACTGGTAGGCATGTTTTTGGATCACGAATTCAGGTATGAATACTATGAATGTTGATTCAAAGTAAATTTACTGTTTATTGGTAATGTATTTGTTGCAAAGACAAATCATATGTGTACTTTATGTCCAAGAGCAGAAAACATGTCAGAAGCTATAAAAGATTTTGCTGTGTTCCTGCTGAGAACTCTGCTTGTTCGACACAGCATTCATACATTTGTGTCTTATTTTATTACTCTCTAATAAGAACAGACAAAAGTAAGTACATCCCCAGTAACAGCACCTTCCTCTTTGGCAGAAGAGACAAAATAACAATCCCATTGTAGTACCTCTTATGTCACTGAAGAAATTACCTTTCTGTACTTTAAACAACATTGGAGTTAAAGAAATTAAAACTGCTCTTAAAATAACTCTGTATCCCCAGTAAGCCCATCATTAGGTAAAAGTTTTTGAATGCCCTACATGAGTTTTTAGCAGTAAAATACTATTCGTATACCTACACAGAGCAGAGAACTGCCACATCCAACTATTTGTACTTTGCAACTTCCTGTACACTGTAATAAATCCACAAAATGGAAACTTAAGGAAATAGAATACTTCTACAGATTAAGAGAAGCTAGAGGCCAATCAGTTTAAAGAAGGCACCTGAACAAATGGCCTAAGAAATGTTTTCTAATAAGCAATACACATACTGTTTCAGCGAAGAAAAAAAAGAAAGTGAAGCCTATGTCATTATTCCACAGTTCAACACAATTACTACAACTTAAGACTGAAAAAGGTAAAATAAATGCAAGGCTCTAAAATTGCTCATTAAGCTAAGACACTACAGAGTAAGTGATTAAGCAAAATATCCACAGTGAGAAAATGTGTTCTTGTTTCTTCTTATACTCAGCCTGCCTCAAGAACAACATTGAAAAGCAGGTGCAGAAAATCATTCTTTACTTACATCCATAAAGTTACATTCATTTAGTCTAACGGCACAAAGGCAAAAATAATTACATCAGCGCAGGAATTCCTTTAAGATATGGCAAACACTGCAGATAGGAATGCAGACAAGCAATAAATAACTTCACACAAGATTTTGCTTCAGCTCCATTCCCATTGTAGTATCAGCTGCCAATACAAGTGTATCTCTTACCAGGTGCCTATGCTCTTAGTACTTAAGGGAGACTTAAGGTCGCCAAAAATGTTTTATCCAATTTTGTACACTGTCCCAGTTTCTGGAATAAATTGGAAGACAACTAGTTGCCCCATCCCTGCAGGTATCCAAGAACAGCTGACAAACCCTGTGACATCCCAGACCCACCCAGTGCAGAAGAGGAAAATGGGCAATTACTTGGAGCTGTGCATTGCACCAATGTAATGACTCTTAGCATTCACTTTTAATTATGGCAGGATTCCACAAGAATCAGATTTCTACCCATGAAAGAGAAAATACTCAATATATGAATGAACACATTCAAAGAATTTCTGCAAAAACAGAGGACTGGCACTTTAATAAGAGAAATAAGAGAGCCTTGAATGACATGATGGACAACAATACCATTAAAAGACTGGAGCAGGGAAAGGAAATTGATTTATATTTGCATCTCATCATTGTAACTTTCAGTTACACCCGATAACTTAGTCTTAAGTACACAGTTTAACACAGCTACATCTACTTTTCTCAATGAAACAAAGTTTATTAAGCAACTTCATAAAGCCCACTGAGAATTCAAATGAAGAAAAAACCCAACCAAACAAAACAAAAACAACCAAGGAGCAGAACATTTATGATTTCGAGGAAGCAAAAGGTCATACACCACATCGTACCTCCTGACCAAAGCCCAAACCACCAGAAGTCATAGTCCGGCAGTTTTAAGTTATTAAATGCTACTCTGCTCCAACCATGAGCAGCACAATTCAACTCCAACTTCAAAAAGAAAAAAAAAAAGCTCTCTTTCCGCCCATCTCCAACACAAAAAACCCCAGCTAAATTAACAAGAGACATGAGTGATTTCATACTTTCTTGGTACTTCAATGGCCTAGAGCGACTAAAGTGCTACATTTCTTACACATTCTATAGACTTCTTTCCCCTCTTTAAGACACTGTTAGTCCAGACAGGCATCGGAGATAAAATAAAAGCTTCCCTGAAATACAGAATTTTACATAGTCTTTCTGTAAAAATTAAGTGTAAAATTAATGTTCAAAGTGTTTGCTTTTTGTTACACTGGCCAATAATACATACGTGACAGAAGTTGTGAACATTTGCTGTTTACACAGCCAGCAACTAGCAATGAGTCTCGGTAATGAGGCAATTTGTTTCCGTCAGTGTGTATGCCATATACAGAAACTTCTAACATTACGTAAAAACCTACACATTTTACATAAATACAACATTCAACAAGTTATAGAGCAAGAAACTTTTCAATGACAAAAATTTACGTTTGTAAATTAATTTATGTTTGTAAAAATCTACTTAGTCATATGTAAAAGTTATTTTTGCCACACACCTAGTTTCAACGTGAGACCTCTATCAAACATCCTGCATGAATCTACTCCTATTTTATCCCAGCAGAAGTACTGCGTGAGTTTGAGAAGCTGGCAGCTGTGTAACGCCTAGCAACCACCAACTAAATGTTGCACATAACCTTCTACAAAGAAGTTTTAGAATATAGTGATGGAACACGATACTCTTATTTCAATCACACAACTCGTCCTCCACCAAGTAAGGAGAAGCTGCATATGAACTAGTATATAGCTCTGGTTGGGTACAGTACACACACCACGGTTGTTGCCAAAGATTTAAACCATATGAAACTAATTACAGACTGGATTCCATACGGCTTTATTTTTTCTTAAACAAACAATACCAAGATTCTTAAAGTACCTAAAAACACGTGTCTCATGGGAATTTGTAGTTAACTATGTTTTTCCTCGCAATTTGTTCTTCTGTAACATAACAAAGGCTGATCGTAAGTAGTGCAGTATTGATCCAAGCTAGCCCTAGAATTTCCATTCCTAAACCTCTCTTCATAAACCAGAAAGGATTTCAGTTTTCCAGCAGCCATGGGAATTCAAAGGAGCAGAGGGAAAAAAAAAGAAAATAATCACTTCAGATAGTTGCCAAATTTTATTACATGTGGGAGTTTGAAAAAATCTAAATCTCAGAGAACTACTTAGAAACAAGACACAGCCTGGTTTTATAAAAACTATGCAGATTTAATATCAAGGCAAGACACTGCCGTCAAATGGCTTTAGCAGGTTCTGTTTTCCTTGTGTTAGGATCAATTCATGAGTTGAGTATGAGGGAAGACTTCCTTCAGGGTTGAAAGGGTAATTTAGTTTCTATGGTCCATTAATTTCTTGGCTTCTTTCCCCAGTCTGCTCATTAGTGTGAAGTGCGGTGATGAGTTTCAGAACATGGAAGTTGAAACAGCATCTACAAAATTCCTTCACACAATTACTGCAAAACATCTATCAGAATTAACATAGCTCTGAAGTTTTTTGACCTAGAATTCATACTGGTGGCCTGCATCAATAACCATTTTTACCTTTAAAAATGATACAAAGTCAGTTAATTACATTATTCATGGCTTCTCACAGTTATTCATCAGCATTTAAGCCAACAGCCTCCAAACAGACAAACTAGTTTTACTTCAGCTGACTTAGTAACAGATGGAGAAGATACATTACCCTCAATCACAAGGTTAAACAGGTAATTATGAAAAGAACCCACAAGTCTTCGATATTATCTGATCCTATTAATGTTGCATGCACAAAAAGTAACACACAGCTGTGTTCAGGAATAAGGAGAACTATCTGGAAAAAACCCCACATTTCTCTACAATTTCTTTCCTTCTAGAAGCACAGACTGCAACCGTTGAGCTGAAGAAATGAAATCTGGTACCATGAAGGCACATATGAGACGTAAGCCTGGGTGTGAGTTCTAGACTACTAGAAAGAGTTGCTACTCTGCAGTAGTATTAGCTAAGCTTAAACACTAACATGATTCGACCATTTTGTTCTAGAGGGCAGGATGAAAAAAAGATTATATTTAGTTCTGTAAGCCTATTTAAGACAACTTTGTACCACATCTTTACATTCTTTAACACACAAGTAAGAGCCAACCCTTCTCATACAGAATTAAGTGGCTTGGAGGTGGTCAAATTGACATGTATTGTGGAGGTCAATCCTCTATCACAGTCCTTTTACATTGCTTCATCTGTTTCCTCTTGTGTCATGTCAGACTTTGACACTAAGGTAGTTGCTGGGCTTTAAGTGATTAGCCTAGCATAATAGGATTTTGATAAATGATAAAATAATACTATAGCATACCTGCTTTTGAAGATGCAGATATTAAGTATGAACTCTACGTTACAACAATCTATTTCCTAGGAAAAGAATCAGACTACCTGCATTCCTTTCTTACTTTCAACACTAATATTAAAACAACCTGGATGGAACAGTGCCGCTAACATTTTTCAACCATTAGCAAATGTTTTCACAATGCTTCTGCTGAAAGGCAAAATTGTAACCAAAAAGATTTTGTTAAGATTCTTAAAATGCTGCTATCTACTATGAAGACTAGGTCAGAGCAAGTGGCAAACAAGAAAAATCTAAATATTGACTTAAATTACAAGTTACCCGGCCACAAAATTCACATCTAAAATTAAGCTCCTAAAAATATGACTACATATTTGAAGTGCTTCTTGAAATGCAAGCTATATTGTGTGCATTCTGTTACCTAAATCATGCCAGAAAATCTCATTTTTAGAAAACAATAACAGAACAGTGATGAGGAGATCACATTTCTAAACACACATACAGATATACACACATGCCACACACACCCCCCCCCCATATATTAGCAGTCTCAAATAATAACTTGTACAAAATCTAAAGGTCATATAGGGAGGAGGGAGGAAGAAGCTAACTCCCTTCATCCTCCGAGTAAATACAGCCAAACATACGGTGTACTTTGGAACCTAATGTCACGTTGGGAAAGTTTTAAGATTGTATAGGTACACGACTGGTATACGATTAATGAATTAATCACAAAAACATGTAAACAATAAATATCTAGCATAAGATACTATAACATGAATATGTAACACGAATTTCTGTTTTTCCATGTGTTGACACAATCAGAGGTTTTCTTAATACACGTTCAGGATTGCTGAACTGCTTTGCAAGTGGAAAGTCCAGAGGTGACTTAGGCAGCTTATATGCCAGTTAAGCCTTTACAGTGTATCACACAATCTTGTATTCCAAACATAGCTGACACCTACTTTAAGAAACAGTCCAAAGAGTTGCTCAATTTCAAATGGTGAACTCAATTCCACTGAAGTATCACTGGCAGGCTGTCTGGCTGGGAAAAGAATCTCTTTGAAGCTGCTCATGAGATTGGAATGTACAAATGAAGACTGTATCCTAATTCAGCCAGACAAGGAAGTAAGGACATAACTTTAATCAATCATGTGGTTGCAATGGCTTCAACGGAATGTGATATTCGGAAATTATGCGTGGCTCAAGTGTTTTTTAAATAAGAACTTGAAGTAATCAAACTGCAGATGAAGGAGTAGGAGTACTATTAAAACCAGCATGCATCATCTACAGTACTTCTTACACGATGTTGTAACTGAAACAGTCAAAGTGCATTTCTTAGATCGTTATTTACCCTAGTTCAGAACACACTGCACTTTCGCCTTCTACTGTACAGATGTATATCGAGTTTATGCTCACTGTGAGAGAGTCACCCACAAAACCATGTTTCCTGACCGTTACACTCATTATTTCCCTTTTAATTACTTATGAGGCCTACCTCATGGTAAGCCAAACCTATATTAACTTTTATTTTTGCATAAGTAACTACTTTGAAAGAAAAATAATTAAATAGTGGTTATGTATTTCTTTGCTCTATGATTTTTAATGTTTTAGGACAGGTTTATTGCTGTGTTTGGGTTTTGTTTGTCTTAATAGCATCAAGTTATAGGGCATACTAGTACAGTAGGTCCATGGTCAGGGTTTTCCAGGACTGACACATATAAGCATAATTTAATTCTTCAAATATATCCTTATAAGGTTTTATAAGTAATCCCAAATGAACTGTTCACATGCAAAATTAACTAACAGTAAAGTGTTCACCACATTTTCATCTTTAAGCAACACCATTTGGCTTCAGAAAATTCTAACTGCTGTTATTTAGATTTCCATAGACAAATTTCTATAGAAAAAAATACGTTTATTCACCTACAAAACAGAAGAGCAGCTCTGAATGTGCATTTGTTTTTTACTAAAAATATCTTCAAATTATTGTCCTTACCAAAAGATCTAGTTAAAAAGAACAGCAGCAACACAGATCTATTTGTAGATACATAGAGAACATGTAAAGTGTGTGCATATGCCCTAACAGTCGTGCAAGCAGAGTGTAGGCATCTGTAGGCATTGTATATTTGTACCGTTTCTACAGTTTATTTCAGTATAAAGGGCCTCTAAACTAAATAAACAAAACAAAAACCCAAGGCGTTGTTAAAAAGATAATTGCATGCAGATGTGTCATCTCCACTAAGGCAGAACTTTAATATAATTTGATCGGTGCCTTTCTTTGGTACATAGAAGGGGCCATCTAGTAGGTAGAAAAGACATTATCATAGGAAATCCCTTCTACTTCATTGACAGTACAGATAAAAGCTTCCCAGACAGGGTCAGGTTTGCATGGTCAGCAAAAAAAGAAAGTAAAAACAGCTTTCCACTCCCACTTCTCCAGGGAAGGCTGAATATTAGGCTATTAGGTAGTCAGATACATTATTTTATAGCTAGCAAAGCCCCTGGGTAATAAAGAATGAGTGCAACTGCCACAGGCAGCTCTACAGGAAATTATGTGAAACAATGACAGATGCTCCAGAATTGTTTCAAAACAAAGCAAGCCAGGAAGAGCAGTATGTCAGCTGAGGGTTTTTTGCTCACGAACTATATTCTCTAGCATGCTGACAGAAACTACATGCATAAAAATTCTATTTTGAGATTATGTGCACATATGCACACGCACCACCATATAAATGCAAAGCTACATAATTCTATCCATCACTAAAAATTTTAACAAATATGTATTTCTACTGTCATTTTCAAAAACAGTTGCAAAAGCCTTCCTCATTTAACAGAAATTGCTTGGGAAGCTGACTGTGAAAGAAAGCTAACAGGAGCAAGTGACAAAATTAAAGTAGTCATATAAAGCTTTTCAAAAAAGTTTAAGTCCTTTTTTCAAAAAAACTCAGGCATTAAAAATATTAAATCTCACAAACCCTCAGTTGGATTTAATATTCCTTACTGACTTCTGAACACAGGACTTGCATCACCAATAACTTTGGAGCTAGATTTTAAAAGCAATTGGTTGCTGTTAAGACAGACAAAGACATCAAGCTCGATCTTAAAGAAACAAATAATGCCCAACTCCAACTGAAATAAACATGAAGTAGGTGCCTAAACATGTCTGAAAACCCTACAAGTAGCTACCTGCATATTAAATCATGCAGATGTTAACTGACCCCCAAAAACAAGTTTCTCAAGACTTTTAACTACAATGAAAAATTACCTTACAGATTTAGGAACAGTAGAAGAGAGATGAGTCTTTTACACAGTTCAGTTGGCAATCTGCTTGCTTTTGGCAGAGTGACATTGATCTTATTATTTTGCAGTGCCATCTGACTGTTTAATAAATACAGCTGACTCTCTCTGATCTTTTAGTTGTTTTGTGTGTGTATCTAACCACATCTTTTCCTTGCTTAATGTATGTTTACGTTTCCAGTGTACGTTTTGCTGTAAATGGCTTTAATCTATTTATTTGCTTTAATATGCTACCAATGCAGTATGTACAAATTCATTTGACTGGCTTTTATAGAGACCTTTTTAAATGTAATAATATTTAAGAGCCTAACAGTAAAATCACATCAATGAAGTCAGCTTAGTTACTGTTTCAAAGCAAAGCCGTGGAATTTCAGTATGCATCTGCAAAGTGTAAAGACAGGTGAAACTACTGTAACGCTGCCAACTGTGCAAGCACTTGATTTCAATTGCAATTCCAATTTTTTATTAATGTTTATAGAAAACATCATTATTTAAAAGACTTTGGTCCAGATTATTTCTTCAAATTCTAAACTTTGTTATTTAAAGAGTAACGCTTAACACACAAGTGTGGGGGAAGCCAAATATTCTTACTTTGATCTCTTGAGTTTTACATCAAGGAAATTTTGTGCCCAGCTTTATTAAAGCAGTCCACAGCAAAACAGGGAGCAGAAAGAAAACCCAACCCAACACAGCTCCTAGTAGTAGACAGGTCATATGAGCGTGTAAGTAATATACAGCACGCTGTCAAAGCAGAAAGGCATTATGACAGTCTAAAATAAAGCAATGCTATTTTTAAATTTTTGTTGCCGTTGATTGCACTGTACCAGAAATAGATTCTAAAATAAGTATGGAGGTTTGGAGCAGAGTTTATCAGTCCATCTGTTCTCCAGGAGAGTTGGATTTTTCTGTAATACCACACAAATGACAAAGCTGCAGTATATGAAGCTGTTCTTAAAAATAAATATATAATCACAATAATCTTTGTAAAAAAATATACCACAAAACAAAGTCAGTCCGGTCTCAAAACAGTGGTTCAAGAGTATTAAACTTGAACAAAACAGAAATCACCAAACTAACACTCTCATTCCCAGATCTCTGTTATGACAGTATATTGTAAAAGGATTGACTAGCTTATTTTTCAACTCAAAGTAAAACATTTCTGCTCACATGAAACTGTCATTCAAATTTGGAACATTAAATAGATTTTTCTTTTTATACCCTCGAACTAGTCACTTAGATCTAAAATGAATCTTCAAAAACCTTAAATGCTACATAAAGGGAAAAAAGAATACAACTGAAATTACCAGTGTATGTGTGACATGACTCTGAACATTTATGTTTTTGCAAAAACAGTGGCCTTAAGAGAAACAAAATACAACAGAAAATGCTGCTATATTGCACACTTTATTACATATTAAGAGAACACTCACTACAATAGAAGAGAGATTTAGTCCCATTAACAGTATTAGTGTTATCTCCTGTAAATAAAATTAAAATGTGATGCAAAGGATGGGGGAATGGATAATTAAACCCATTGGCTAGTAGAATTTCTCAATCAACTGTTCTACAATATTTAATTCCTCCATTTAGAATAGCTTTTCCTATGGTAACTTCCATCGGTGTTTATTTCTCTGTTGATTTTTATGATTAACACAATAAAGGTCCTGAAGTTTTTGGATTAAACTGTATTAAACAGGTCTGTGTGTGGGTAGCTTATACATTGCTCCAGCTTACTTTTATTAGTTCTTTTAGTTCTCTCATTTATACAAACACTACAGCTACTTAAGTACCTCTCCTGAGATCACTTAGCCTCCTTTGATTTCTTCACAGTATTGAGACACAGTCCTTGACTTAACTTTGTATTTAAAAGAAATGGCACAATAATTACGGCTAAATAATGAGAATTAGAAGAGACTGAACAGCATGGCAACAAATTCTGCTACTATGACACCAAAAAAAGTATGAAAACGAGAACTCAAGGCAAAAGAAGTGCAGTACAACTTCACAAGAGTCAGCGAGTAGATGAGGGGAAAAAAAACCAACACAAAATCCACAAATGAAATTCAATCTAGATAAATATAGAGAAAAGGTGCAGGAGAAAAAAAAAAAGTAATTTTTTCTTAGGGATTCTGGCTTTGAACAAGATATTACTGGCCAGGAAAGAAGTTCTTGACTCTATAGTAAGCATTTCTACAGATACACGTCACTTCAGAAATAACAAAAAAAATCCCAAACAAAAAACACAACCATTTCAGAATTTGGAAAGGGATGCAGAACAAACAGAAGATCCCATTGCAAGAGCCCAGAAAACTATCAAGTATTCACATAAAACCAGGTGCCATTCTGAATCTCTTCAATCTAAAGGAATGACAGTAGAAATAAGAGATGCACAATGAGGTAACACAGAAGGTAAGAAATATGGAGTGGTTTCCATACAATGAACAGCTAAATATATAAGGAGTCTTCATTGTGAAGGAGATTAACTGAACAGGGAAAGAGTGGATGTGTACTAAAATCAAAAGTATTGAGACAAAAGGAGGATATAGTTACATTCTCTCCTTCATATAAGGCCACCTAATGCTACACTAATGACTAAAAAAATTAAAACAAAACTTCCAGACTTTTTTCCACCCACTGCATAGATGAGCTATGGTATTAATTACCAACAAGTATTTGTGCATGCTGAAATTCGGTGTGGGTTCAAACTCAATTAAACTCACAAAAGAAAAATTCATCAACAACTGTTAAACACAAAAATATGTCAAGTTGTATTGCCAAAACCAGCAGGAAGCTGATCGAGTGTACAGAAAAATAACTGTATTCTTGGCATGAACTTACAGCCTTCCCTAAGCTGTTCCATTTTTTGACCACTGCTGGAGACAATTTTTACGTTAAGGGATTATTTAAGAAGAATATCTCGGTATATTTATTTTTAAGGAACTAGAAGCACTGAATAGCAGACAGCTTCCCAAGACATCCAGAGTGACTACATTACACCACTTTTTATCTGAACTCAGTTAAATGGCACGCGTGTCTCATGGCTGTGTCCAAAGTCGACAGGATCTGAAACTCTTCAGGCAACATTTCTGCTCCTTCCTCACCTAAATCATTTTCTAGGAATTGAGTGGAACAGTAAATAATTTCACTATATGTCCTGTGCTAGGGAATTTTTCTTCAACGCATCATGTCATAAATGTGGTTTAAGCAACATTATCTGTGCAGACATGTTTCTACATAATCTGAAGACCAATAAAAAAGATAATTCCATACGTTAGACATCCAATTCCATAAATTAGACTGTTGAAATCCTGAACAAGGAAAAAAAAGGAAAAAGAAAAAGATACTTTAATGTGCTTCCATCAGCTTTCTAGTCAACAGATGGAAATTATATAATTAAATGTACTGATATCATCATCCAAAAAACACTTGCAGTTCTCCATGTCTTTAACAGCTGGTAACATGAAGAGATTAAAAAAGAGAAATGAGATCCCTCAAGTAATTTTTGCAGCTTGCTTTCCTCAAAGAGGACAGAAAATTCCCTTCTCTGGTGGCAAAATCAGTCACTTCCTGAACTACCATCTTGTCCTTCTAAGATTCTTCTCCTAACAGCCCTGTCACGAGTGCAGACAGAGTGTCCATTAGGATTCGCCTCTAACTCTCCCATGTCATGTCATGAACCATGAGACCATATTTTGGAAGTCCTCAAATGATTCACATAGCTGCCTACAAGGTGGTGGCTCCCACTTCTCACGCAACGCCTTCCCCCTACAAGGAGCAAATTCTAAACCAAAAGTTGTCACCCTGATATTCAGACTGATAAAGTAAATTAGGGGAGAACAGCTGTTCTCAATGCAAATTTCAATTTTCCCTAATATTTTGGTATGTAGTAATACACAGCTGAACTTAAAGATGGCAATCACTACAGAATATACCTTAAGAAAACCGCTTTTCAGTCCAAATATGAGCTGGTTCTCAGAAATCCACAAAAAACCTGAAACACAAGCCAAGGAGAAAGGATGGAGAGAAAAGAGGGAAGTCTGCTCGTGTAGGAAGAAAATATCTTGAAAGTTACACACGGAAGAAGTTCACGTAGACATTGCTAAATCCCATGATGCATGAGGAATGACTGGGCCTTCTCTTACAGATCACCAAGGATCAAAACACACTGCCACACGAGTGATTTGAGATCAGAGTATACGTCATCTGCAATTCCCTGGATAGATGAACCCCGAGCAGAATATTGACTGAAGGAATTCTACACAAACACAGTTTCAGGATTTAGAGTGCCTTTTCCTTATGTAATGTAAATTCTCTGTAATAGACATAAGCTAATCCAAAAGTAGTACTTTAAATTCTGAAGAACCGTATTTACATCCAAATATTACAATGGCAAATCTGCAGAGGTATAATTATAAGAAAGCTTTTTGGACCACATGTTTTACCACAGAGGCAAACCATGATTTGATCCCCTGCTGCAATGACAAAAGGTGATGTCAGTAGATGGCAGCATGAAGCATATTATTGGTAAAGAAAAATAGTTTTGTCAATACTCTAAGAGATGAGCTCTTTGCTGGGCACCTAGAAAAAAAGGTTTACTGCTTCGTAATTTCTCAGTCTTACCTTTAGTATCAGGGTAAAGTCTAGAGAGAAAAAATACAGTCTTGACTTATTACAACTATGTTTACTGATTTTTCAGAAAGAAAACTTAACATAAATATAATGTCTGTCATGACTAACAGTGTAAAGAAGAGGATTGCCTACACCGTAAGTCAGAAGCAAGGGAGCCATACAAGTGGGTATCTCCAACTTAGGGAATCTAGTCAGCTCGGACCCAAACACAGCAAGTAGCCCCAGTTTTCTTTTTCCAAAATTTTATCCAATGTTCACTCACTTGTCCAGGATTTCTCAATTTCATAAGTGTGTACAATCAAAACATATAGTCACTTCTCTGTTAAACTAAGAGCACTTCAAAGTTCCCCAGCAACTGTGATGAGAAAAGACCTGCTCCACACATGCTCTTCATCCCGTCTCAGGCTTGCACCTTATATAACTTGTCTGAAGTTCAGACCGCAGGAACAAAGCATACTGTGCAACTCCAGGCAGGAGCTGTTTTGCTCAAAGATCAAAATTCCTCAGTGATTCACCCCAAAAATCTCAGTTTGAGGGAGGTATACAGGCAACCGATCACACATTTGCTGCCAGATCCTCATCCTCCCTACCCATCCAGTCCCACTCTTTTCAATGAAAAAGCAAGACTTTTTCCAATATGACATTTTTCAAAGACTAAAAGCCCAGTCACCAGTCAATACATCTTGCGAGGATGCACTCAGAGAAAGCATCAAAGAATAACAAGCAGTGACTTCTTAATATATGTTACTAATCTATACGTTACTCTACCCAGTTTGTACTACCAAAGATAACTGCTCTAAGTGCAGTTCCTCCCATTCTAGACAGGTTTAAAAACGAATATTACTGAGCTCAGAACAGAGTTCAGTTACAGTCATTACGCAGGAGAAAAGAACAAACCCTCAGAAGCAAACAAGAGAGAAAGGTGGGAAGAAGGTTCAAAAAACCTCAGTGAGCATTACATCTGTACTTTCAACAGTGGACTGGAGCCATACCTTAGAATTTATTTTGCTTTACTCAGTTGCCAAGTAAATTGAAGCTAGTGACGTTCATTAGTGACGATACACTTGAAGATGTATCCTCTCTGTAATTACTGTACATCAGCAGATTGGTCCTCTGCAATGTTCATTTTAGTCATGAAAAGGATGGCCTACAGCTCATTGGGTCATTATTAAAACGAAGACCATAGGTTTGTTTATATTACTAGTCCTACACAGATAATTGGTTTATATAGCCTTATTTAAATTATATATGATATACTAAGTGTTCATTCAAGTTCCTATCTTCTAAACTAGCAGTAAATCAATACCAAAGACAAGCTATTTTAAAGGTGTGTTATTATCCTCAATCTGAAATTTTAATAAGCCAAAACATTAAAAGTATTGAAAAGACTAATTCAGCTTTCTCTTCAACTTTACATATGGTTCCAGCCAATTCTCTTTCTAAAATAAGCATTTCCCTAACTTTTTTGATATGTCAGTCACAGAACAGTCAATTCATACCACAACATCTGATGATTTCCTAAACAAGCAACCTGATTGCACAGTATCTGAAGGATAGTGCGGTATTGCACAAAGAGGATTTTATTTTGCAGTGTGTTCCACAGACTGCTGAAATGCACAGAACACTGAGCTGCAGCAGGTATCATGCCAGCACATACTCAAGTGAATCTGCGAAAGGTATATGCAACCAAACCTGGTAAGACAACGACAGAGGCTGGGAAAGAAAGATTTGGAGGAAGGAAAGGAGAAAAGAGTCCAAAATAAGTTATTTCAACCAGTTAAAATGAACAAGATCACAAAAGTGGCATTAACACCTAAAGGTGTGCTAGCAGGCTAGATTAACCAAGAATGAAATAGTTCCAGTCTGGCTCAAAGGGAAAACAAACAATCAATCAAACACACTGTACTACAATTCCATTTTAGTCTAAGTCCTCAGAAAATAAGGGTTAGCAATTTTAAGTGAACCTAAGTCTCGGAAAACAGACTTTCAGAATAAATAACCTAGATAACTCAGTTCTGAAACAGAGTTGTGTTTCAAGATTAAGTTAAAGAGTTATAAAAGTGTCAGAAAAATAAATGAAAAAGGTATTATTGTTGACTGAAATAATTCAGTGGAATTGCTTTCAACTGAAGTTTTCATTCCTATTTTTGAAGAGAGCGTGAAGAACTTTTTGGATTTAGGCACCAATTTTATTTGGGAATCTGAGGAAGTGTATTTACTTCTGAACTGGACTCGAAACAAATCCTATAGTGCCACTGGTTTTGCAGAACTCAGAAGACCACGAGCTGCCTGGAAGGATTTTACATCAGTTTAAGTGCAAAATCCAGACTGATTTTAAGAAATTCAAGAAAGCTGATACCTCTCGTTTGTGGAGGTTCTTGCAGTACAGAAAGCAGAACTATGGCTATAACTACAATTATAGCTGCAACAGATTTAAGTATTCAAAACCAAGGCCCTCTAAATATCTACAAAAGCCCTTAAGTCAATTCATTACTGATACAGTAAGTGACAACACTTGTGTTTGGCAGAGAGTACAACTGGGAGTCCTGACAAATCTAATTAAGAGCACATCAGGGGCACTCAGTTTATCCTTTACATACAGTGCCAATAGTGAGTGTATAATGAAAAAAGGAGCTTAAACATTAGTGGGACTTCACTAATTGGTCACCAAGTCCTGATTAAACTAGGCTTCATATATAATTATTGAGGTTCAAGTGTCTGACACAAGTGTAACCAAAAAACATTTAATGAAAGATACTGAGTCACTCCTTAACTACATAAACAGAACACAGAAATATGCAACTATGATTTTTTTTAACTACTTGCCATTTGTATACCCCTAGTCCAAAATATTTCAACTGTTTAAATAACTATCTTTAAAAAAAAATGATAAAAGTGTGAATAATAACATAGTGTCTCAATTACATATTAAAAAATGCTAGTATTTGGAATATATGTAGGCATTCCAGTAACCTTAGATATGTAAATATTTGTACATACAACAGATGTTGCCAGCAAATAATAACTGCAAGAGCAGGTTTTACAAAATCCAGAAGCTAAAGCTGACAAAAGCGGCTTTATCTAGTTGTTCATTTACATTCATCAAATCAGTAAAAAGATTCATAACTTACTAATTCTAGAGATAACTGATCTGCATTATAAACTGGAATCCACAAAACTATACGCCACCATATCCTCCCAAAATGGTGAAAGAGGCAACCTGAACTGTGTTACCGGCTGCACATGGAAACACATATATCCCACCACACACATCCTGTAAATCCTACAAAGAAATGGTAGTTATAAAGATACGCTGAAAATAGATGGCTTCAGAGTATTTCAGAAGAAAAAAGGCAATCTAAAGTCTCAAAATCAAAGCTGTGAAAACTCCACAATGCTCTGTGACAGCAGGTTGAATATTTCTACTGGCTCCAGTACAGCACGGGAAAACAGCCTACCTTTAAAGGCAGTGGGGCAGACGGTATTTTTCTGTTCTCAGGACAGAAAGGGCTAAGAATTCTGCTAACAATTAATTTCAAACCAGCAGATGTTCGGTAGTATCTTGCTTCTGCGTTGGAAGCTCACTAGGAGCCAAACAACTGGAGCTCACACACATCCCTTTACAAAATTTTGTCATGCCAGACCACCAATCTTTGCCAATTCTGCTGCATACACTCCTGCCTCAGATCACCTTGCCCACATTTTGGAACTTCTGTATGAAATCAGGGACCCACAACTTAAACTGTAGCCGCCAGAGACACACAGGCACTCCAAAACACACAGTGCAAATACCACAATAAATTTCATTAGCAGCAGTCCCGTTTTGAGATAACGTGCATCCAGACGGACAGACCACCACAATAATGAAACCCCCATTACCAAGACAAGGGTATACTTGCAAAGAAGGAATTTCAAACTCGTATCTATCAACACAACACAAAATATGACAGAACTGAAGAATCAGTGGCACACCTATCAACATCCCTTACGTTTTGTCTGGCTCGGTTCCATGTGTTCAGCAAACAGCTCTATAAGATACTCCACAGCATCACATGAATTAGCTGAAGGGGGTATACGCAACATACTAGAAGCATTGCTCCATGGGCATTTTACCAACAACCCCACGCAGGGAGTCTCTCTGGTGTTCACAGGACTTTACCTTGATTGGCAAGGGTCAAGCAATCTGAAGAATCGGTGCCTGGAGTTGCTTTGCCACTGTCTTTTTACTGCTCTTACCCCAGGAAAGGAAGATGAAAAGGTTGGGTCATTATCACGAAGACATTAGTCCTCAGTGGTAGCTGCTCCAATATACCAGTCTAGCTTCCCATTTCATGTCCTGAAGGACATTCATAAAAAATAACAGCTGTAGCTACATACCATAACGTAGAGCTGTGCAAAGGTAATGCAATCAGGGTCATATATTTAATATATTCAATAAAAATTTCATAGTATGCTCTGTGAGAGTTCGTACCATCTTTTAGAAAACACTGTTTTATTATTTTCATTATTTAATAAAAGCCATCCGATGACTGACTACAGAACACTCCCGAATTTATAGCTTATCCAGAAAGTTACTTTGGTAATAAAGCACACGAATATGAAGACCTTCAGTCCAAAATGCTTTTTTCCTACTCAGTGTGCTAACATTTTCAATCAAGAATTTTATACACAAGATTCTTGGAATAGGACACAAGTAAAATAACCCAAAACTACCAATAGCATATATTCACAATAGAAAACAGTAATTAAAATGGCAGTGCTTGAATAGCATTTTCCCAAACCATCTTAAGAATATCCTGAAGTAATGTTAAGTTTTACTGTCTTCTGTCTAAAAAACATAAAAATACATTCTATTTATTAATTACATTAGCTCAATGTACTTGAATTACATTAAATTACTTTGACACATATGTATAAATATAAGCATATTGATATCAATATATGATTGATATCAACACCAGCTTTTGCTGAAAAATGCATGTGAAAACACATCTTTTATAATTTGTATTTTAAATCTATTCCTTCTGCTAAAATACGAATGCAGATTGTATTCCATTGCGTTCACTACCTAATATTTCAGAGTAGATAAGAATTAAGTCAGCTTTAGCACACACCAGATTATAAATTAAAAAAAAACAAACACAACAACAACGATGACAAACCTACAAAATAACCAACCACAGATATAATACACTAGACTTGGTGTATGATTTTACTGAAACCATAAGCAAGACTGAGAATAAACTCAGCAAAGATGAACATAACATTTCAACATTTAAACCTCAAAAATACAAAAATAATTGGTCAGGAATTAAGCCTCTTATACTGAAACAGAAAAGCTTATTTTTACAAGAGGAGGAAGAATTATTGAAAAATCCGCAGAATTTTTAGCACATTTATTTTGACATGTCAGGAATAAGCACATACTATTTAAAATTAAATCAGACTGATTTTTATTATTTTCCTTCCTAGTCTTTCCTCATTTATGATAGTGCTAGTTGGCAACACTATACATACATATCACTACAGTATCACTGTACACCATTTTCAAGAAACCTGTAAGATGACTGAGTTTTTTTTAAACATGGTTAATATACAAGTACACAAACTTGCAGAATTGAAACCACTTAAATGGCTACTTTTTCCTCAAATTCAAGAAAATAAAACCCTCCAGTTTTAAGCAACACCACTCTCACTGCCTTGCAGTGAGCCGTACATACACAACCAATCAGGTACCGTTTCTCAGCTGTGAAATTCAGATCTTATTAAAAATTAAAATAGATCACTTAAACTTGGTTTGCCATGCTTTTAGCGAATTATACTATCATTTAATAAAACACCTTAATATAATTTGCCAAAGGACATTATCTGTGTGACGCCATGTGCCAGGACCAAGCCTCCAGATGAGGTTCAGACAAGCTGCTCCAGCCTTAGGCAGACACTAGTTCCACTGATTTCCAATTCCTCCTGCCACAGCACTGCAGTTTTTCTTTAGGGCTCACTAAATCTGCTGTTTTCAGATGAAGATACCTACTGACAGGAGGTCCCAGCATGACAGAAAGCGAATGCAACTTGCCACGTTGCTTGCAACAATGCTGAATGTCAATTTTGGTATCACTGATCTAGATACTCCTTAGATAAATCCTATGACTACTCCCAGGAAAGGCAATGATAACTTCCAGGATCACAAGGAAGCAGCAGTGCTTCAAGTGTCTGCAGTCTTCAGGTTTTGATGGCACTGATTAATGCCGTTTTGATGCTTGCAAACAAATGAACAGAGTTATTGAGCAAAACCGGATAGGGATGTACTGACTGAACTCTGTTACAGTGGTAAAAGTTCATGGATTAGGTCTAAGAGGGGAGAGTTGACATATGAAAGCTTAGGATATTATATTTAATAAGATGCAGCCCATGCACTCATAACTCAGAAATGTCTGTATTCTATCAGCATCCCATGAGGCTGTCATGATCAGCTGTCTTCTAAGTCAGTAGCATAGACAGAAATCTGTTTGGGAACTGAAACAAAACACCTGTATACCACTGCAGCCAGAGGGTAACGTGGCTATCTAGAAACCACTCTTATCTTTCAGTCCTCTCACCTAGTAACAACCTAGTAACACAAAACAGAAACGAACTCTACTTCAAAATATTTCAATGATGGAACTTCTTTTCTTCTCAAGGCTAAAAAAACCTAACAGACTTTTGGAAGAGGGGATGATCCACCAGTTTAAGCTCAAAAAGCAATGGGTTTTCACCCCTCATACATACATGTCCTTTACATTTAAGCAATTTAAAAACAGCTTAACAATTTATGTTAAGTTGATCATACAGTTCAAACCAAACCAATTTTTCCATCCCTATTTCCTACTACACACCAAGAAAATGATCATTAAAATAATCAGCAGAGATTCTTGTGTAAGACAGCAATAGTTTTTTTGCCAATTACATATCTAACATTTTCTGGTGGTGCTTTCCAAAACAAAAAAAAAACAACACAAAAAACAAAAACCAAACCCATAAAAAAAACTTGGAAAGTGATTCTGAATAGACTGTGAAAATGAATTTTCACTACACAGTGGAAGGCACTATCAATGCCTTGTATCAGAAAATTCTGTAAGTTCCAAACATGCTCATCTCCTTTAGGGAGTTGTGTAGATAAATAAGCAAGCTTGCCATTTTCCAGCAGTAGCGTGGAAACATACTTTAGACACGCATTGCTGTAGAACAGACAATAAAACATGAAGAATTATTTAGTAAGCGACACATAGTATTAAGATACAAAAAAAGATACACGAGAAAGAAAATCCGCAAGTTCTGCACTGTATTTCCTGTCAAAAGCCTCTGGTTTGCACTGTAAGCAAAGCAAAACCGTTCAGGGATCTGTCTAACTCCCTCTGCTGTTCCTCTGCTCCTCCTGAAAAGACTAGAAAAGCTCATATTACATATCGTTTCTAATACTGCCTCAGAAGGTCATCTATTGTTCTTAGACTAACTAGGTCACGGCCACTGCCATGCTCCACTTCATCTCTGACTTCATTCTAAAATCCCAGACCTCCCCACCCTTCTCCTTTAATGCCATTCACAAAAAATCACAGGCCCTGAACGAATTTACTCCTCGAAAACCAGCCACATGAGTTTTAGCTCCTTCCCTGTTTGTTTATACTCAGTCCAAGACTTCTCAGTATATTCCTGAAACGAAGTTAGTAACTCAGGCTGTTGGAAATCTGAGATGACTAAATTTGCCACAAGTGTAAGTATAAAAGCAAACTTTGGAACCATTCGTATTTCTTTGCCAGAACCACACTGGTTCAGTTTTTCTCTCCTCAGAAGGGGGTATCTATCATTATAGATCTAACTACCAATATCTTTCCCCATTCAAGAATAGTGCATGCATTTTCAACAGGGATTACCTGTTCCCAGGCTTCGACCTAATCCTGTACATACCTGCAATTTATTTCTACTGTTTTATATATTAACATGGATTTAGCTACTATTTTTTAAAATACCACTTTGGTTTTGAAGGCATTACCCACAGTACTAACACACCTAAACACTCTCAGTTGGCCTCTTCTTCCTGCACCTGCTCTTTATTGCTTTATCTGCAGCAAGCAGCTGCTTAGAGCAAGAGTTTCACAAAGAATGTATATGGAATTAATGTGAATCACCTAATTTGTGTAAAGGTAGCTTTTTGTGCTATACTGAGAAAGAAAGCTTAAAAGATTAAGTAAAATATGTCCAGACAAATTAGTCCCCAAAGCCTCCTGCTATTTGCTGCTACTGTTCACAGTTGACTACCATCAACTTTTACAGTTTTTACTACCATTGTTCAGTATGATTAGTTAACTCCAACGATGCATTTATAGCAGAAAAATTATCAACCTGAAACAACGCAAAGCCTATCTCAAATTAGCCTTAGTCATAGGATTTATCCAAGAAGTATCTTGGATATTAAATAAATGCTCTTAAAATGGTGTATATCCATAGGAGCTATGGTGACAAATATGTTATAAAAAACCAAACTGTCAACCCATGCAAGCCAATGACAAACATCATCTTCTCCAGATCAAGAGTCTACCCTACAACCCTAAAATTCTCAATTAAAGCATCAGGTTTATATACAAGAATACTTCCAATACAATGTAAGTTCAACATGAATTCATTTCTCATAATATGTTCCAGAACAGATACATGTATTTACAAATGGAATTATCCCCTGCAGATTACCGCACTGTGCAAGTGATTCAGTGTTACACACACCTAAATAAGACACAGGAACTACAAATCTGCCACAGTTCTAAAGTAACAACTCCTTCCATGCCAGTGCTGTTCTTTTTTTGACAGACACCGTCTATGCTTCGGTTCTTAAATTGATACACACCAGGAATAGACATGTGACTCAAACACATTTAACCTGAGCACTAAGGCTGCAGCAAAGCTGATAAACAAATAGCTTTTGCTGAAAGGGGCTGTCTCCCTTTTTCACAAGTAGTGGTGTCTTTTCCAACTTATGTCACTTTAGGGAATTAAAATTCCAGAAAATTAAACTGGATCTTGGCATGATCAGAAAAGCAGGAGAGAACACGTGAAGGAGGAAAGTGATTACATACAGCCAGGATAGAGGAAAATATGGAAAAACCTGGACCTTTCAATGGCTTCTTGCCATTAGATTGATGTGAAATCAAAGATTACACATACGCAGTGTATGTCTACTTAGCCACAGAGAGTAAATAGCAAAAAAAGAAAAAAAAGCCTATGCTAAGTTAATGCTTTCTGTTTTTAGAAAGGAGACAAATCCATACTTAATTACTGCACTATACCTTCAAAACAACTGCTGTTTGGAAGTACCTGGTTAACACAGAGTCCGTTACAGAATGAAACCGACCATTTGTAGTACTAGCCTGTAACGGAGGTAAGACATTTCTGTTGCAAGACATTGCAGTGAGATAAAGAGATGAGAGGGAGACAGTACATACAATCTACAGAATGATTTCCACCTGTGCCCACAGCTGCCATCAGACACGCTGCTGTGACTGTAGCTACGTTGGATGAAGAAGCTGCCACCCCACTTCATCTGCACTTGCTCATTACCTTCAAATCTTCCACCATAACTGCATGTTTAGTCACTTCCTAACCCAGTTCTGTCAAAATGATTCGTGTTAGAAAAATCTGTGTTTCAGCTTAACTCAGATTATTTTTGACAGAACTTGTTTAGTGGATGACTATAAGTGCAAGTACCAGAAGATCTGAGAACATTGTAACCTTTAGAGCTAGGAGAGGAAATAGCAATGAGCAAGTGGAGAGCGCTAACCCTTTTCCACGGTTATCTTTCTACAGGAGAAGCGCATTCATCAGACACAGGTCTGATTTGTCAGCCTGCCTCATCAGTGAAAGCTGTATATCAAGGCTGGCATCTTTAAATAAAATAAGTAAATCTATATACTACTTATTTTACGGCTTAAAATGTCAGATTGGGGGTTAAGGGCCCAGAAATTCAAACAATTTGTTATAACTACCTGGAATTCTTTTGTATAACAAGAGAAACAGGCAGCTGCTATTGAAGAGATATAAAAAAAAGTGGTATTTCTGTGAAGTTAAGGGATAAATACCAACCTCACCTTCTTATCTTAAATTACCATAACAAGACCTGAAAAACCACTTAACTGCTTTCTAAGTATTACTGACATGAACAAATAGTATCTGTTTTTACTTGTTACATGGAGAAATTACAACCAAAATGCAGCATCAAATTGCCATCGTGTAATACACAACATTAACAGGAACAGTACTTGATATATAAATCGCCTTACCTTTTATTAACAGGCTTCTCATCTTTGTCATAGGGTCTTATGAACCATTTTCCAATTCTTACGAAGTTTTTATCCATCAAGCACCTAGAAAATAATTACAGCAACAATTACTAGTTACATATTAAGATGTAGTTAAAAGCAGTCTTTGAACTCAGTCAATCTAAGGGATTAAGTGGATGAATTTCCATCGTATTGAAGCCAATTTTGTAGCTTTTGTGTTTCATATAACTTTACCACTTTCTATTTTCTCATACTAGTCATAGAGAATCACTGTCCAATCTCATGATGCTGTCACTGATGCTGATCTTCACATATGCATTTTCCCCTCATCACTGACAAACCTTTTCCACTCCATGCTACTCCTTTTGCTGAATGATCCATCATTCTATTTTTCAAACTCCTCCTCTTGAACAAAAGACAATTCATAGCAATGATTCTTTTCTATACAGTGTTCCTCTCAGACTTCATGATAAAGAATATACATTTCTGTATTTTGGCATGTAAATGGCATAGTATATGAATGACAGGAAATTGTATTAACCGAATATTAACAATAAACCATTTTTACTTCAGGTGTTGAAACTTCCGTAATTACCGTTACCTCACTCAGAAAACCTCACTCCAACAAACATACTCCCACGTCACTAAATTTAGAACAGTAAGTCACCCATTTTCTGTGGTCCCTCTAGCAGTGCACAACTTACCTATAGAAACTGTATATTCTGTGGCTTAAAAAAAAAAATAATCTAACAGTGAAGATGCAAAGTGATCGATAACCAATTTCAGTTGACAAGTTAAAGGAATGTTTGATGCCTTTCTAAGTCCACCTGTACAGACAAATCACACTGGCAACATGCCAACACTATTTAAGGATGCTTCATGCATTAAACACAGAGTCGAACATACTGCCCAAGGGATCACATACGGTAATTTGTTTTGTTACCTTTTCAGTAAAGTAAATATTATGTTTCAGAAAATCTGAAACACTGGTCATTTGTTGCTACTGGTATAGTTATTATTATGAGCAATATAGGAGGTTTCCCTATTCATTTCATGTCTAGTCAGTATTTATTTAGATGGAAGAACTATACTTCTCCATTCTTCAAAGTTTTCCAATAGTTTACTTCCATAGCACTTGCTTAGCCGAAATAAAATAAATAAAAAACTAAAAATCACATGAAACCTTCTGGAAAAGTACATTCTGCAAGGTTTTAAAAAACCTGTATGATCTATATTTCAAAAGCGTACCTAGAAGACACAGATAGGAAATGGAGGACAGGCAATGTAGATACTAATACGCTCCTAATTCTTCTGTATAAACTTGGCAGGGTTATACAAAGTTAAAGCAACACTAAAGAAAATTCTAACAGCACTTTCTCAGTTAAAGCAAAAAGAATCCAGCTCAGCTGAACATACCAGTATCTTAAACTAAATATGAAAGCTAAACCAGCAGAGATCTAAAGACACTGCTCTTGTGCTGGTGGGAAAAAAAAGAAAGTATGCTTCAGCAACTGTTTCCCTAGGAAATATTTGCTATCAGAGACAGTCTGTCAGTGTCAGCGTGCTTTATACAAACAAAAGGAAGTCTGTGAAGTTTTACATCAGATCCCTAAAGAAAATAATCTGTACTAGCAAAAAACATAACAAACTCTCCCCCACCACACGCACACATACGCTTTAATGCTCCATCATCATGTCTCATGATGGCAGGTTTAACTGCCTCAAACTAATGCCACTTTCCTAGAAAAAAAGTCTTCATGGGTAGACTTAGCCTTAAAAATCAACCGACCCTCACATGCTGAACTAAATAACAGGTTATTTAAAGCATAATCCCACATGAAATGGGAAACACGACCGCAGAAACATGGATCTCAAAGATTCAGCCGAGTGAACAATTAATGACAGTACTGCATTATTTTTGCTGTATAAGCACTCAATGTAACTAATTTTTAACAGTAAGCTGTAACAATGAACTTGCATTATACAAAAACTCGTCATAAAACACACCAAATGAGTATACACTTAAAAGCAGTTATTGAATCATACGAAAAAGGACATAAAATACTCTGAGCTCCTTGGCTCATTTCTCTAGTTAAGGCTGAGGGATACTTTCTTCCCAAGCAGCACAGCTGTTACAGCATTTCACTGCCACTTGACCTCTCATATTTCTGATTTTTCTGTGAAAAAAAATAATGGCCCGACAAGGGCACACTAAAGGTTATAAAATAATACCATAATATTTTGAGTATTATTTCCTCAGATCTTCTAACATTTTCTAAACCGCCAATTAACAAACTCCTGACCACTACTTTGGGTACTGAGGGAAAAAACCAACACAACTAAACCAAAAAACCTAACAAACAGTTGTGTAAATACCCTTTCTCTCCCTTCCCAGGGTTAACTTAAACCAAACACCTCCTCCCTTCTTTCTAGTTAGAGATTCCCGATTTTCACTGCAGGTTTCACTCAATCCCTCCCAACTGCTGGGTGAGGTGAGGGGTGGAGGAGGCGGTGGGGGTTACCTACACCGGCGTGCTTCCTGCCGCAATAATTTCCGTGCCCCTTCTCCGGTGGCTGCCGCTTTCTTCCTTGAGTGGAGCTGAGCCCCAGTGCTGTGAGCTCCCCTGGCTGGAGGGAGATCACTGTGGTACAGAACTGGCTGGAACCGGTTCTGGGCGGCAGGAGGTGGCGGGCAGCCTTCTCCCGCCCTTTCCCACCAAGGCCACTGCTGAAGTGCCCAAGCTGTGAGGAGTCAGAGGGACCAAAACCAAAATTTTCTGCTAGGAAAATAACATCCTGGCAGGGGGACACACCAGGTTTCTGAGAGGAGCAAATCTGTCCTTCACTAACTGCAAAAATAAACCAAAAGAACGCAACACAAAACTTCAAACACGGGAACAGCCCTGTCACCTCCTGATAAGATCAGAAAGAAATCTAACTTCTCTTTTTTATTAATCAAGCTTTTCCCAAAATGGGTCCTCCACCATGTTATTTCTCTTTTTAATACAGCCTACACAATCATTGCTATTATTTTACATTATTAAGATTATTCATTGAGATGTTAACTTAAGATTTGGTATGGCAAAGTAACCACCCCAAAATTGCGTAATTTAAAATAAACTCAGCTATAATACTGTAAAACTGAGGTAGCTAATTGGATGGATATTTGGTAAACCATCAGCCTAAGTCACTTGAGCAGTGTTTCAGTAAAACATTTGTAAAGCACAGGAGTAAAGTCGCGGTCGCAGCCGGCACAGGGCAGGAGCGAGGCGGGACGCTGGTCTCCAGGGCAAGAGGCCCCGGCTGCGGCACCAGTCTGACCAGCTTGCGGTGGTGTGAACCGAGGCTTCCAGCAAAGGCCTGAGGTGCGCCGAGCAACTGCGTTTCAAACATTATTACTGAGAGAAAGAGAGCACCGAGACTTGCACGTCACAGCTGGACAGAATAATTCTAACTCTGCCAACTGATTCCAGTTCAGGTATTTTGTAAAGATAATCAAAAATTTACTTCACAATCTTAAAAGAAGTCCTGTGATTAAGAATATCCACTGGAAATCATACTTTGGGTGGGTACCACAGATGAATAAACACATGTAAAATCTTTTTTCACTTACAGACTGCAAAGCTACCAAAAAACTAGTGAAGATTCTGGACTGGGGATGCAATTTCTAGACTTTTATTCACTCTTAAGTAGTCTATTACTTACATAAACATCCCCTTGAGACTGAAAATAGGAAATACAAAAACTAGTCCTTGTGCCTGTGTACGTGCCATTCAAACTTCACTTGCCTGCGCTACGGACAGGTAACAGTCAAAGGAACAGTTACTCACGAAAACACAACCTCAGGAACATAAGGCAACCTGAGGATGAGTAAATCTACATCAAAGTGAACAGGATACTAAATGAGACAAAATCATTTCAATTATCTGATTTTCTGAAAGAACACATATTCAATGCTACATTCTGCAAAACTGCTGGAACAGTTCTGGGTACAGGAGAGGTGCATTAGTTGTTACTACTACACATTCAGAAAAAGTGCTTAAAGAAACTTAATTCTGAGATGATCTCCAAATTTGTAAAAAGAAGAAACGAAACATAATACAGGAAGATGATGATGACCTGAAGAACTGCAGTAACAAAGAAGGAATAAAATACAACAGTCCAAGATGCCAGGTCATACACTGAAGGTCTAATAACAAGATAATCTCCAGTAAGCTTAAGAGTTGATAGCTGGATTAAGAAGAAAAAGCCATAAGTGTATTAACTAACCACAGAAGAACTTTGCAGTTGTGTGTGTGTGCGTATTTATATATATGACAAAGAAAACAATGCACAAGGCCTGTAAGAGCCAGGAACGGTTAAATCCCACCCTGACTACTGTGCACAAATTTAGTCAAATTGCAACATGCACGTAACTCGGATGATTGGAAGAAAAGAGTTAAGATCTTTGAACAGTGTCTGTCAAGATACAGAATCACTGGATGGTTTGGGTTGGAAGGGATCTCAAAGCCCATCCAGTTCCACCCCCTGCCATGGGCAGGGAAACCCCCCACCAGCCCAGGCTGCCCAAAGCCCCATCCAGCCTGGCATTGGGCACTGCCAGGGAGCCAGGGGCAGCCACAGCTTCTCGGGGCACCCTGTGCCAGGGCCTCAGCACCCCATGCCAGGGAAGGATTTCTGCCTCACAGTTCAGCTCCAGCTCCCCTCCTGCAGCTCCAGGCCCTTCCCCTTGGCCTGGCCCTCCCTGCCCTAGAGCCAGCCCCTCTCCAGCTTTCCTGGAGCCCCTTCAGGCACTGGAAGGCCGCAATGAAGTCTCCCCAGAGCCTTCTCTTCTCCAGGCTGAACAAACCCAACTCTATGCCCAATAGATACTATTTAACCTCATCAAAAGGCTTGGGGGTCAGGTACAATTCTTCTCTGTAACCATTGAAGAGGGTGAAAACTTTTTTTGTTTCCTTTTGAAATAGCTCAACAAGAATGCAAGCAGAAATTCATATTGATGTTATTCTCTGTGTGAGCGTTCAATGATACATTATCACATTATCAAGTCAATGACTTAAGAGATCCATCTCTGTCCTGCGTCTCCTGCATTTAAAGTTCTACCTCTCAAAAAGCACGGTTTAAGTTCAATATAATCTAAATGGTCTGTAGGCATCCTGCATTATTTTAAATATCAAAATGAAATATTTGAGTGCAATAGTTTTTCTTACCTTTCCAAGAGATTATGAATTGCTTTGAAGAGCAGGGTCCTACATTCATAGGAAAGTCCATTCTCCCACAATCCTTCTTCCACCACTACAAAAACATAAAATGTCAACATGCTCAGAACAGGGAAATACAAACATTTATAACAAAACATAACTCCATCAGCTTTAATTTTCAACAGTAGCATGTTTCATGAAAGTGTTTCATCAACTACCTATACTGCCAGAGTAGCTTTAATCTTTATGTACTGAAGACACCAACTTTGAACTTAAAAAAAAAAGAAAACACAAAAAAGCATAAAAGCAAAGACATTTGTTCTAGCATTCAATATTAAAAGCATGGAGGTGAGGAACTCATGATCATTCTTTGCCATGACTGCTGAGAGGCCTTTAAAACTTAACCACAGATGCAGACAATCAAGAAACAAAAAGTGAATCATTGTTATGTAAATTGATTTTACACCTTTAAACAACTATCCCCAGCCTCTCACTCTCACACTCAAGTGAAATTCCTCCACTGTACTGACTTAAACTATTGCAGTTTCAGCAATAGACAGCAAATACATGAAATACACAGGGTTTTATGCCAAAATAAAAACTGTAAATTCAGTACCAAACTGCAGATTTTGGAGGGTTAAATAATCTATTAATCTCTGATGGTGGAGTGCAGCATGAACTAGTGACCTCAATGAGTACCTGAAGGATATAAAAACCTCAAAAAATATCTGCTGTCCTTACTCCATTGCTTTTGGATGCTAAAACTACCACGAGTAAAACTATTTTTGGTATGCCTGTACCAAATTCTAAATCTTATGCAGGCAGAAGATGCCATTTCAGCTGCAGAGTCAAACCAGATGATGAAATAACTTTGCCAAAGAGTAAGAATTTGTTAATTGTCTGAGTTCTGTCATTTCAATTTAACAGGAATACTCAGCAGATCTTTAGAAATGCAGACATAAAACTCCCCAGCGTGTTAAGAACTGAATACCTACCACCCCTCCTTGGCCAATTTGAAGGCTGAAACCTTCCAACAGTATGTCTATCATGCAGAGATTATTATCTAAGTGTAGTTTACTCTACAATTATGTTTAAAGTAAAGCATCTAAAGAGTTTCAGCTATATGAAAAATACTAACATTGCCAGCAGTCTTCAACTACAGCTTCAAAGCCTCAAAACCCAGCATTGTTCGTTATTCTGCTGCTTCTCCCAGTAACCATAAGTCATACAACCTCAAACAAGAGGAGGCACTTTTTTTCAACGTGTAATGTTGTGATATGCTAACAGTAGTAAGAAAGTCTCTCTCCTTTTGCAGAACGGAAAAGCCAGGGCTTTGCTACCCAAATCACCTATCAAATAGCACAGTAACTTCCTCAGAAGAATGAAAAGGCAGACTTGTGCTTCTGGGCACACGCGTGAGCCAAATATCTTTCCCTGTAAAACCATTAAGGGCCCCTTCAATGCTTGCAAAACCTTACTGACACTGAGTATGTAATGCGTTGTAGCTGTTTATTAGATAGAACTTTTCACCGCCTCACATTTCAGGTGAGCTGGGGGTCGGCCTCTTCTTGCACATAACTAATGACAGGACAAGGGGAAATGGCTGCAAGTTGCACGAGGGGAAGTTCAGGTTGGAGATCAGGAGAAATTTCTTCTCAAAGAGGGTGGTCAGGCATCGGAACGGGTTGCCCAGGGAGGTGGGGGAATCCCCATCCGTGGAGGTGTTTAAAGAAAGGTTGGATGTGGTAATTAGGGACATGGTTTAGTGGGTAATAGGTGGTAGGGGGACAGCTGGACTACATGACCCTTGACATCTCTTCCAACCTTAATGATTCTATGATTATGAAAGTTCAGGATCTCCAAGTGTTTTCAGAACTATCGATGTACAAATTCTGTATAGTTTGGAATTGACGAACCTTAAGGAACTGCAAGACCAATATGGTCTTGCACTTAAAAACTACACAGTTCGCAAAGACATAAGCAGTTATGTACTGCAGTATGAAAGAGATCACACCTGAGTTTACCTATATGAAAACTGCACATTTTAATAAAAATTCAAAGTCCGACAGAACTTGTACAAGTCCAAAGAAATGCACTATTACACAGCACTGAGTTCTTCTTGAGTTTCACCCTAATCCTCCTACAGCCATCTGTGCCAGAAGCCAGTACTGTACCTCCATTAAAAACTTCACATAAAATGGGAGAGGCAAGAATTTATTCCATGATTTTACAGGAAACTTCTCACAGCCAGTTCTCATGTCCATCCTAACTCACGATCCCTCTTCTCTTCCACTTCCAAGCACGCACAACAAACTAACAGGACCCAATTAAAGACCAGCTCGTATCATCTCTTGAAAATATTTTCTGCAAGCCTAATTTTGCCAGACTCCAACAGAAAGAAGATCAGACCATACAGTTTTACACAGTTTCAAAGGTAAAAGCAAAATTAACCTCGCGGTGGAGATCCCTAGGGTCAAGTCTGTCAGTGAGATTGGACTGGCTGAGGAGCAGCAATTGAGTGGGACAGGGAAAAGGGGAAGTCTGAAGTGGTAGCATCCCTCAATATTCCAGTTTTTCAAAACAGCTTTTTTTTATTACTTGGCATTCACATATATGAAATGGAAATAAAATTATTCCCTATTAAATTTATCTCTAAGTATATCATAAGACACTTTAATAATCATTTTCCAATAATAAATAATGCCTTTGATTCCCAGGTATATTAATGCACTATACTTACTGTAATTACTTCAAATATTTCTTCACTAAAAATGTTCATCTCAATTGAGAGTATGTACATATGTCTGTCACAGTAAAAATGGGGAGGAAAATAATTAGAACTGCAGCATTTCACTTCTTCCCTCCTCTTTGGCTTCCCGATCAAGTCTCCAAAAGGAAAGAGCTTCAATAACCCGAGCGAGTTACAACTTCAAGATGCAAATGGTGAGCAGTAACAAAACTTGGCAGAACACTAGAGATTAGACTATCCCTGTAAATTTTCTCACACTGTAACAATCTAACTATACTTCAGATTTTGAAGAATATTTGAAATTGGTAATAGGAGATGGAAGAGCAGGAATTAATTGTTGGTCTCTGCCTGTCTACACAATGATTTGTAATGCTTTTAACACTCAATGCTTTCAACTCAAGCCCTCACCCCCCTTTCAGTGGTGCCTGACAGCATTTTCAGGCACACAGCTAACAAAGCAGGTGCTGCACGGGTTCAGAAACGTACTTATGTCAAGCACCTATATCCTGTCCTGATGGGATTTTCTGTTACTCTAGTCGAAATATTTCTCTTTAGAGGCAACAAATTTGACACTATGCAACAGCTGTGAAAGCCATCTTCGAAAAAGAAAACTTCTAGGGGAAGAATGAAGTAGAGAGTGAATTTTAGTGAGAGTAGCATAGAACTTCCCTCACGGAAGTCAGAGAGCAGACCAGCGTTTCGGAGCAGCAGCAAAGCCGGTGGGACGAAACCGTGGGGCACCACTTCCCAGGACCTGGGTAGACAAAGCCATCGCTAATCTGAGCCGTTGCTTAGCACAATCCCACTGTGAGTAGCATGTCAAGCTGGATGACCTCCAGGAGTCCAAGCTCCTCCTCACCTGTGAGATCCATCAGATCTAGTGATCCTCTACTGTGATAAGATTTATATAAATATCTATATCGCTCTGTATCTGTGTGCACATATGCATATTTATCTGTAGATGCTATCTACCTTATCTAAGCATGTGTACATTCCAGAGTAGTCAAGGATGACAAGTAGGAGTACCATTTACTTTCCTGTAAAACAGGCAGTTCTCACCCCCTTCTTGCCGTTTGTCCTGCAATACAGGGATAACCTCACATTGCTCAGCAAATTGAGCAAGTACAACATGTGTTTTGTTGGGGTTTCTTTGGATTTTTTTTAGTGAAATTACCTCTCAAAATAAACAACTATGTCTATTAACACTCCACCTTTAAAAATCTGGATTCTTTGGGAAAAAAATAATCAAGAACATCAGATCACATCAGCTCTGCCATTAACTGTAATTTTATAAACTGCTCAGTTGAGATAGTCTAAATGGACTTACTACATCATTCTCAATACATGTTCTGTAAACCCAGTGGAAATAGAGAGCACTAAAGAAGCGTCTGGATCCAAAAAGAAGTGTGAAAAAGAACAGGAAAAAAAAAAATCCACCACTTGAGAGAGCCAATTTTATACAAGAATATTCTAGTCATTTATCTGAAGAGACATCCGTTTCCATCTACAAGAGTTAAGAAAGTAAAAATATAAATAGCCATTTAAATTTTCATGGAAAATTAATAAAAAACCCATGTGTAGTGTTTTTCAACTGCAAACACATCTTCCACAGAGAAAACACTTTTTATTTTCTCATTGCAAAAAATATTATGAGCAAAAAACCAAAACACAAAAACCCGTGCATTTGATACTTATCATACTGGATAATGACTGAGGTGCTGAATGTCACTGCTAGCGTCCGTACAGAATGGGAATTAATCGATAGCATTTACATGTAAAGTCTTTAAATGTTTGTTATCTTTTTGTTTTTGTATATTCAAAAAATGAACAGAACATTTGTGCTGATTTTGAAGTTTATCCTTGCAGATCAGATGTTCAAAGAATTAAAGACAACTACAATAATTTAGACTTCCACTGGAAATTTATAATTTAAACATGCATTAATGAGCAGCTTAGGTGGGTTTGGAGTCTTTATTTTCAAGTCAGAGACATTAAGGTCTTCAAAGTGTCCAATGATTTTTATTAAGCCAGCCATGTTCTCAAACAAAAAAAAAAAAAAATTCAAGGAGAGAAGTCACAGCAAAATATCAAAGCAAATACTTCAATAATTTTAGGTCTCCCAGCAGAGATACTGGAAAGATAATAAGATCTCTGTTCTGCTTCAGTGACCAAACTGACATATTTTACTTAAAAGAAATCTAGGAAGGAAGGAAAGAAAGCAAGTTGAGACTGTGTCGGCATTGCAGAGATAGTTACACCTTTAAGAAATTCAGCCACCCACATTTTAATGATTCAGGTCACACTGCCTTGTGCAGTTTAAAAGTAGAATTAGTTTCAAAGAATACATATTTCCTCAGAGCTATGTTACATATTTCCTTTTAATGTATCATATTGCAGCAACAGCTGAAATGAACGTCTAGACATCAAAAACAGTCTTTATTCCCACCTACTGCTTTTTTACCTCAGGCATCAAAACTAATGAAACCTATTATCCAGAACACTGACTTCAGTTACCACATTGGCCACTGCAAATGTGAAAAAACACTCTGGGACAGGACCGGTTATTCAGCCATTAAAATTACTGAAAATCAATTTCTTGCTGCACGCTGCAGAAATACTGATAGATTAAAGCAGGACGCATGGGACAAGGAGATTACTTGGAGGGAAGATTACTATGTCAAACTGCTACGGAAGGGGAGTTACTCAGCTACTGAGGATTCATATTCAGAACAGTGTATGTTCCCTCTTGCTCTTTGATACCTTGTCTCCTCGTTACCATGAAATATGAAGAATGCGGGGCTTCTTCCCCGTGTAGACGCAGTTTTTAAAAACGCACGGCCAAATAACTTGAACAAAATCAGAAATTCAATTACTAAAAGCAAGCATTTAATTTTTCATTTTAATTTTTATTAACTGTGCCCTTAAAACAATATTTCAAAGACCAACTAGCATTTTGAAGCATCATTTCTTCTAAAAAATTGAGTTAAAAGAGTAACAAAGCAATGCAATGGTACATTAATTCTGAAAAACTATATTATACCCATAAAAATCCAATTAAACGCAATGCCACTGATCGATCATTGTTATACTGCCATTGATCACCTTGTAAAATCTGCGTTTGAAGTCATTAGTGATTAAATTGACTTATTACTAAATCAGATTCAACCCACTTAGAGATCTAATTTCCTTGCCCTGGTTATGATTGTAGGGAAATTGTACTGCTTACTCTTACAGTACTGAGAATTCATCTTGGCTCTCCTTCTCTCAAGTCAGCTCATCAGCCAAAAAGGAAGCAACACACAAAACGCCCACCAGCGTGATCCCTTTGTGCTCATCTATTTGCAAACAGAGCTCACGAGACGCTCTGCGAATGTGCACCGTGCATGAACAAAACCATTTACAATCGGTGTCCTACAAGCTGTTTGTTACAGCACGAGTTCTGCACCCCACTTCCAGGGAATTCGGAATATTAATGAAGACTATCGCTGAAGATCGCTGTCCAGACACGACCCACGTTTGCATTTCAATGGACCGCAATTTTCTACGTAAGAACTAACACTTTCAAGCAGAGTCGACTATGAAACTAAAATTGGTGCACTTCAGAAAAAAGATAAATAAAACCTTCAAAGGCAACAGCTGTTGAATATCACAGGAATACTACGGCGCTTTAATTGTTGCGCATTGAAACAGAAATTAGCATAATAGCTATTTATTGAAAAACAGATGGTAGGTAACTATCTGCACTTAGATTATGTTAGCACTACTTAAAAGTATTACTTTTATCACTTCTTCACTCCCGGTAGATACAAAATTTTTGTGGGCTTTTTTGTGGATTTTGGTTTTTTAAATATACATTAAATGTTACATTTCCTCCTGTGCTCTCACATTCCTCTACCCCTGCGCGGTCCCTTTTGCCTTTCCATTGTAACACAGCACAAGGCAGATCTTCACAGTGAAATCCTCCCAGTATCGTGGTAAACTACACCATGTTTCACAGGGCGCTGGGAACAAACTGGTCATGCAAAATATGTAATCACTTCTGGTTCTTCAGAAGTTCACTTCAAAATACTCCAAAAATCCAGGGGTAATATCTAACTTCTCCAAAACCAAAATTATCATCTATGAAATCAGTATAAACATTTCTGTGTAATTATAGCTCAAGTCTGCTTTCTATGTAGGAATGCAGAAGGAGCCATGCCAGAGCTGAGCAGCTCGCTTCAGAGATGTAAGAGATTCCAAATCAAACAGTTAAGTTGGCCTTGTGGTTTTTGCTTTGAATGCTTTTTACAATCACCCGCTCTGTCCCAAGAAAGAGTAAAATGAACATAAATATAGCATGATTTTTACGCAGTTTATTCTGCTTCCTGAAGTAAAGCGGGAAGTTGTTTGCAGTGTGAAACCTGCTCTCGTGCCCTCGAAAACTCTCCCCAAAGCCCTGATTTACACCGTCTCACCATGCATTTGTGTTTTCAAACTACTTTACATTTCTTTGCAGAGCTGATTCCTATAGATGAAAAGCATTAACCTGACCATAGTGAAATTGGACTAGAAGTTTGGAGAGATTCTCACCATCTTCTCCTCTGAAGTGTTCAGAGGATGCCACTAAGAAAGAAGTACTTTCTTAATAGTTTACTCCTGGGAGCTTCGAGCATTTCTTCCCGCATTTCTGCACTTTTCACTTCTGATACATCTTCTTCCCCCCCTTCGAGTCTTTGGTATAAGGTCATTAAAAAAACATTTCTCAGAAAAACATAAAAGTAACCCCCCAAAATATAAAGGAAAATAAATTTAAGTGTATTACTGTGCTTTCTTTATCCCAGGAGACAATCTCTACCCTCCAGACTCAATTTGCTTTCTTCATCCCCTTTCCAAATCTCCAAGTTTTCTTAATTTCCTCCCATTTTCACTGACCACCTCAGACTTCCAGCCCGTGTAACCCTCATTCCACAGATCAGCTGCAAACCATCACCTCTGCCTTTTGATCTTTCTAGGTTCAAAGACAATCAAACTACTGGATTACATCTGCATCAGTAACATCTTCCTCTCTGCACTGATAATGCAATGAGAATGTGGACTTTCATTTTTCTTCTCTAAAAATGTTGTATTTCTATGAAAAGCAGGTAGAGCATATTTCCCCAACCACTAAGGTCGAGGAGCTCTGCTGGAGGTATATAGAATATACAAGGGCTGCAAGCCTCTTTAAAGAGAAGTTAGAGCAAGTTCAACCATCACCAGAGGAACACAAGGCTTGTTCTTAGGAAAAACACAGTTCATATTAATCCATACTTGGAAAGCGAAAGGAACCAAAAGTCTTTTCTCACTTATAAAGTATGCAGGACGTCATTCTTGAAATACAGATTCACTGTGGAAATTCGACGGGGATACTTCGTTCCCTCTTCGTGAACACAGGTTTGCCTTCAAAACACTTGCTCAGCTCAAGACAGACGATTCCATTTTGCGCTGCCATTCTGACGAGCCAAGTCCCTGAAAAGCCTTCCACTCGCCACTCGCCCAGCTGGCCGTCACTCCTGCGCCGGCCCTGGTGAGTAATCCCCGCAGCCGTAAGGGAAAGCAGGGCGCTCGGCAGCGTTCCCTCCCCGCTCCCCCGCGGCCGGCATTTCTGCGCTTGCTGCAATCACCCTGAAGAGCATTTTACAGGAGGCTTAGCCCTGGCTAAGGGCACTCTGCAGCGTGACCGAGAGAACGGGGAAACACGATTCATTAGACACGCCTGGGGTGATAACAATGGAACCGCTTCTTGCTGCCTTTCATTTCTTACATTTTGCAGAGGCTAATGCATTCGTGTTACACAACGAGCACATTTACAGACAGCAAAAAATATAATCATCTTTAAGAAAGCCAGCTTTTTTTCATTATTATTTGCTGCTTTGCAATACGCTTCCAGGCTGCCACAGATTTTAATTGATACATTAAGATGATAAATGTAAGGCAGACGAGATCTCCAACCCATCCGAAGATACGTTTATAGAGAATTCAAGGGTGTGATGGTGGCCAGTCTCGCCCTGATCACGGCTATCTTCCCGCCACCCAGCTAGGCTGTACACTGCAGACCTAAAACCTGTAACATTTCCATCTCAGCTGTATGCTTATTTAACAAAGCAAATATTTGCGTTTCCACTCGCTAAAATTTGGGTTTATTCTTCTGCCTAAAAATTAAGAATTGGACTCATTTTTCACGGTTCATACTTCCTCTTGGTACCACGTCATTACTTACAGCCTTCAGCCTGCTGTTTTCTTCTTTTTTCAACCTAACAGTTAGTAGAAATAACAGTTTTCACTAGGAAGTCGTCTTTTCCTTCACTTGCTTGTAACACACTGGTGTGAGAAAACAAGATTTTGATTTGACTAAGGAATATTGGAAAATATTTTTATAGCAGCCTCCCATTTTAAACATACGTCACGCACCACAAACGCGTAGTAAGCGTGAACTACAACACTAATTCCATTATACAAGGAAGATATTAGATAAGTCCCCTTCCTATAACTTTTTCAAAACTAGAAAAAGAGTCGAGCAAACACATTTGCTTCTAGTTTCTACATCACTTGAAAATAACGTTCTAAAGTTTATTTTACCACTTGTTTTCCCACCGCCCCGCTGGAATCCAGTATAACACTTTACACAGGAGCAAACTACAAAACTGACTTTGCCATTTGTTTACTTAAAAACTTGCTGAAGCAAAAGTTGAAGCCATTTCAAAAAACCCAAACCCCACCCATCAATCACCAGATATACAAGTAGAAACTAATAGCTAGCAACAGGCAAAAACAAATTTAAGCTTGCTGGCAGATTTTTTTTGTGTAGCAAAGTTAAGCCATAAATTTCAGCTCTAATGTTGATACATACTTTAGGAGCAGAGGGTCAGGCTTCAGCAATAACCTAACATCACTGCAAAAATGTTTATGGTCAGAGTGGATGTTTGTAAATGAAGTACCGTATTTTCAAAAGCAATGGTACACATGCAGACTCCCAGTTTTGCTACTATTTTTTACAAAAAAGTTTAAAACACATCTGAAGTTTAGGTACTAAGAAGAGCAGAGGCGGTCGACACGAAGTCTCTCTTTAAAAATGTGACAGTGCAAACTGTCTGTCTCACACACCCGTCTTTTTGGAGAGAACGGTAGACTTTCAAAACCGCAGGCACAGGATAAAAGGCTAAAAAAGACTTCAGAGACCAGACAACCATATTTTTGTCATTTTTGTTCGTTCTTTACTGGACTGCAATGCTCCAAGAAGCATGCCAAAATACTCTGTGCTCTTCTGCGAGAAAATGTTTACTGTAGTTGGCCACTATTTAAACTGAAGTAAAAGTGAAATAACAGCTTTTGTGCAACACCAGCACGTATTGAGTTCTGCCAACCAAGTGGTCTGAGATTCAGGCACAGCAGAACGTCAAGCAGGTTTTTAAATATATTCTTCTCGTCTTCTGACAGAGAGCCGGCAGAGGGAGCTGCATGGAACCAGTTCCTGCAGTCTTCCCGGAGGATCTGTTTTTCAGATTAAGAAAAGGATACGAGATCATACATGCTAAAAATAAAACTTCGGAGGAAAAAAAAGACCACATTCAATAAAAAACATATTAGAAGTGGGACGATTTTGAGTAGGAAAAGCTTAATTGTTAGTTTTAAAATAAAACCCTCTGTATGAAACAGTTTTAAAAGTAGAATAACTTCCTTGAAAAATATTCAAGTCAAAGTGCCCAGTATCAAATCTGTCAAACAATCCCTAGAGAAAGGCTAAATCAGATCTTTGAAGGTCCCCATGTCCATTACTTCCACTGGCTGAACAGATACTTGTATATTTTCAGGCATCTTTGATTTTTCACTAACATGGTTTCACACATTCGGCCTTTCCTTGAAAGTTTCCACAGTTCTGAGTTTTTCAGTTCACACTTAGCCAGGCAGCCACAAGGATTAGGGACACTGCGACACCAAGGTGGCTTTTTTGTAACGCTGAGCTTCAGTACCGCTACTTATTATTGCAATCGCTGTCTTGGCAGCACCTTTCAACACAGGAAACTTCAACTACAAAATTAATCAATGTAGATGTGCTCAGATTGTTCTTCCCCCTTCACAGAACCACCCAAGTGCCAATCAGACACGCACAGCACGCGGCTGTCTGTGAGGCTGGCTGGCCAAACCAACACTACCACCCCAAACTACACGGACTAAAAACTCGCTACTGAAAATAAACCCTCTCCCTTCCTATCCCCATCTCTTCCAATCGGCCTTTGCTACAAGTGCTCTTTCTGCTGGACACAGAAAAGCAGTTTCTTAACCAGTATATTCTTATTTGTAAGTATATATTTATTTATTCTTATTTATAAACAGAGGGTATTACAGGGGAAAAAAATAATGAAGATGACACAACACAGTATACAGCATTGGGGACGGAAAAATGAATTACTGAAGACTGGAGAGCCATTCTGGAAAGACGTAAACCCTTGGAATCATGCACAATAACGAACTAAGCATCAGGATTTTACAGGCTACCTGAGACCATCAAATATGCACCTTTTTCCATAATTATGAAGGCTGATTATATATAGCAATTACTTATTTAAAGCCAGTCCTGTTCTATAGGCATCTCTTTTCTGTAAAGACCTCTTCTACAAGAGCAACTGCGAATGGCAGACAGAATGGAGAGCGATTGCCCTGATGATAAGCAGGCACAGTGAGGAAGAAATGAGGACGTTCTAGCCGACCAAAAAAAATGATGCAACTTCTGATTCTGCTTTGTACTTGGAATCCCTTCTAAAGATCAGCCTCAGAAAATTTGAGAAAACACAACTACAAAAAAAAAATTCTCCTTCACAGGCATCTCCTGATAATTATTTCCCATATCCGTGTTTCAACAGGAGCCATCTCCCTCACTGCTGATTCTGCAATGCAAATGTAATATGTTGTTCACGTTACAGTCTGTTGCCATGGATATTAATGTGATGTCATAAATCGTTACGTCTTCGTTGCAGAAACAAAATGAAAGGGCTTGTAAGCAGAAGAAGAATAGGAACTCATCTAAGAAAGCATATTTAATAATAAGCAACTGTTATAACAAATCAAACAGAAAAGGAAACACATAAATTTGTATTTTAATTTAGCATTGTTGAATGTTTCTTTACATATGAACTACATAAAAGATTACAAATTACCTGTTTAATTTTACTCTTTAATTTTACTGGACTGTTCCTTGTACAGCGGGACCTCCTCAGAAAAAAAAAATAAATGTAAGAGCACTTCTGTAATTCAGCTTTTCACCATGCTTCAAAACATCTTCCTCGTTTCTGAACTCTCACCTTAAATATCTGGCAGTGGCTAACCATCGCAGCAATGCCTTCGGGACTCCCTCCTCCTTTTCCTTTAACTCCAGCAATTCCATTTATTGCATAAAATGGCCCATGCCAGAAGCATGGCAATTTCAAGTACTTAATTTCTGAAAAATCAGGTTTGTGGATTGCCCTTAAAAATCATTATCTACACATATTTCTAAAGTTTTGGTCTCCAAGGACTCCAGGAATAAACAGTAACCAAATTTGCCCTTACCTCATTAAAACAATTGTTAAGATTATGATAAATTAATCTACTTTATCCATAGATATACACAAAGAAAGAAGGAAAGAATAGTTTAGCTTAGAGAAAAGTGTAATACAGTATAAGGCACACCCAGTGTTCACAGCCTACTTACATCTTTTAGAATGAAGGGAATCCAGGATTTCTCTCATTTTCAATTAGTCAAACTGTCTTGTCTAATCTTTTTCCCAAAACGGTTTAGCTTTTCTGAAAGTGGATTTAATTAAGTCAAAAGACACACAGTAACTGGGGAAGGAATGACTATTTCTGCCAGGCAATAAACTACCTCTGAATCGGAGCATTCACACCACACAGGAGTCAACGTATACATGTTTCCTGCCATGACAGTCACCAAGACTTCCCCCGAAGGTGGGGGAAGCACTTTTGTAAGAATTTTCACGATAACAACTCCACTACTGCGATGTTCTCTGACCTTCCTGGAAACAGGGTCACTCCTCAACCTCCAAGTACCTCCTTTGTCAGCTCAAATAAGAAACAAAGCCTCAGAGCTGGCCTGTTTCTGAGGTCTTGTCGCACTGGTATCCAAGTCTACTGGATCAATAAGTGACTCATCTACTGACGATGGAACATAAAGTATTCTGACCCTCTTTTCAAGCTTACCTGAATTGCATATGAAGCGGAAAAAATCCAACCCCTGCAGTCAAACCGGCCATCCAACATCTACACAAGTTCAGACAACAGATCTCACCTTCCACAATCCAAGATTATTTTCCCTGGTCTCATTTGTGGCTTCCACTTTCCCATTCAACCTAATGAGGAGTCTTAACCTTTTCCTCAGTTTCTCACTACTCAGCTCTCCATCATAATTCATTAAATACTTTTTTTGTTCCTATGCTCCAACCCATTTAAGGGGAAGGAACGTGCAGAAAGAGGAGAAATAGATGCGTGTTATCTACATATACACCACTCCTAAAAAAAGGAGTGCTTGCTATTCCAATCCCTCTGAAACTCAAACGGCTACTGAAAAGCTGAACAAACCGAAAATAAAAATAGTTTCTTGATCTCTTAAAAAAAAAAAAAAGAGAGATTCTGTAAGTGTAGCTTTACTAGTCTTTGGAAGATGTTCTAACTCCTTGTTTTAACCTGTTTAATTCACTTGCTTATAAGATCTGCTACTACTAATAAAATACTGAATGAACAGTAACCCTCCAAATTAAACAGAAAGCACCGTCCCTCACAGCAAGCTGTTTTTCTTCACCTTCAATTCTAAAGCAGTTGCAGATGTGCATCAGGTGTTTTGGAATAATCTCAAGAATTGTGTCTAAAAGGGGTCACCTATACACTGTGTCCCTGCTCCTATTTTTAATTCAGTAGCTTAAAGGGCAAAACAGCCACAAAGCTGGTCAATGTTGTCTTCTGGATATTGGACACAAGACACAGAAAAAGTGTTATACGCCAGAAGGTAACTGGGAAAAGGGGGCAGGTCATGGTGTCTTACCCTCCACCTGCCAGCCATCAGCTTGACACGTAAAGCAAGGGGGTTAGTTTAAGAGTTAAGTCAACTCAGAGTAAGGACAACTTGGCCCCCCATGCCGATTTGTTTCGGAAGCGTAACCCAAAGGAAACAAGGAGCGGTACCACCCATTAACCTGGCCTGATTTTCTTTTCTTTGTAATTGTATTGTACTTGCTGCATATTCCCATTTAAAGAAATCACGGTTGTTAATTAATCGCTCACTTTTGAAACATGTCTTGATTGAGGTTGTTTAATTTCATTCCCAGGCCCCGTATCCTAGAGCCCACACATCTCCGCTGCGGGAGCTGGGGGGGCCACCAACACAGGCACGCCAGCAGGAACTCAGCCATGTAGACAAGCTCTTATCAGTTAAGCAACAGCTACTGTACAATACAATAATATTAAAAAATTATCTTCCTTGAAGGATATTCCTCCTATAATTCTAAATGTTTGAGAAAGTCCAGGCTCAGAAAGCAATAAAAAGTAGACAAGACAGCCTTGAACACACTACAGCACCAGGCTGAAAAACCAAAACCAGCAAATGGAACCAAACACGAGCAAGAGCAGCACAGGCGTTTGAGGAACATCTGTAGGAGACAATATGAAGTGCAGAGATCGCCACGCTGGCGGAGATGTGCTCTCTTCGCTCCACACACAGCAGTACTGCGCACTCAGGAGCTGGCACCTAGTAGCGATTTAGACAAATTCACTTATGGACAGTGCTATGCACACACAGTTGTGAAGCCTCGTTCTAGACTCAAAATGTGTCTGTGCATTTAGCCCAGAGGTTTGCTGTGCATGAGAACACAAAATGCTATTTAAGGAAAAAAAAATAAATAAAAATTGATTTCATTAAAAAAAAAGTAATCCTGTTTAAAAACACACCTATACGAAGGTTATACTTCAGTTGACTTCATTTTTTCACGACATTTCAGTAAATAACAACCATGTATTTATGCATCCTAAAAGAAAGACCTTCGCTGTCAAGCAGAAGGACCTACGCACAGAACTCTTTGCAAAGACTTAATTGAAATCAGAGCTGACACTGTGATCCCAGCAATCTGCGTACGCCCTAAGCCGAAGCTCTGTTCTGGCTGACCATGCAGCCCACGTCACCGCGCATTAGCTTCACATAACATTTGCGCAGCAGTGAAGGGTTTCGTCCTTTTGTGCTTGCCTTCGGCCACAGCCTCCTTTCACGTACATCAAACCAACTCTACTGGACGCTCCAAAATTTAAGAAGGAAATTCAGGATATTGACTGAATATGATGGGGAATCTGTGGGATCATCATCAAATGCAGGGGGAGAAGAAATCTGTGGTGAGGGTGTTTTAGCTACTGTAATGGACATGATAATTTTCCCCTTCTGTCAACAATTTTAATGTCAAGAACTAAGTACACATACAGTTATATAGCCAAAAGACTGCCTGCAAGAACTGTAAGCAAAAAGAAGCTTACATATATGATAAATCTTTCACTTCAGAACGCCTACAACCATACACAAATTCTCACCTACTTACAACAGAAGCAGAAGAGCCATACTTAATTGACTTTGTCATGCCAGGGATGTAAAAAGCAACTCTTAACTACTGCAAACCACATACACACTCCTACATTGCTAAATAAAAATCACAGCGCTCGAGTTTAAACTGCAAATTAACAATGAAAAATCCCCATCTGAAATATCACATCAAGTTGGCAGCGCTGCTCAGCTTGATCTCTCTTGGCCAAAGAATTTCACTAGCTTGTAACGTTTAAACATAATCTGACAGCAAATGAGGCTTCCAACTGAAAATTACTACAAGGCTGGGTTTTGCTTCCTTTCTTCCCCAAGTAGAAGATAAAACAACTGGAAACATATCCTGTTGGAAATTTATTAAATTATATATTCTTTATCCTGATAAAAAGCAATTATCCAACATAACCAACAGATCGATGACTGACGCTACTGACAAATCCATTTATTTTCTTTCATTCTTTCCTCCTTGTTTATTCGATACTCATACAGCCATAAGAGGCCTCTGCCTTTAAGCACAAAACATTACAATTACTCCAGATATGATTTTGCTGGCATAAACCCCCAGATATAATACATTTAAATTTCTACAGAACATATCTGGGTTGTTTAAAGAGGGTGGCAAATAGGGAGATAATCCCAGTTTAATAACTCTGGATGTAATTGCTCTGAGCTACCATCTTAAGCTGTCTTACATAAAAATCATTCCCTGTATGTCTGTCTGTGCTCCTTCTGTTCTGATCACAGCTTTCTGTACGGCTCTATCTCCTGACCCAACTGTACCTGACTGTTCAATCCACCATCATCAGCACTCCACTGGTCCTACACCTCCCTGAATGAGCTTTCAGTATAATCATGGCGACTGTTTCCCATTAACTTAATTCTACAGACACATGAAGACTGCCCTTGTATTTTGCAGAAAGTATCACAAGAGCAGCAAAAAAAAAATAATCTTCATTTCACAAATGCTAACCACTGTCTATGTTTGGTGGTGCTTTTTCTCCCCCCTTATTTACTACACTGAAGCATTAGCACATCCAAATTGTCAATATGCAGCTTCCTCTAATAACAATTATTAGAGAGGATTGAATGCCTAAAGTAATAGTTTTAGTAAACAATAAAAAATAAAGGTCACTACTGCCAGTATTTAACCTCTATTTCCATCAGTTACTTTCAGCCATAGACATGGTGGGCTTTCCATATTCCTTTACTTTTCAGAAAGGAAGAAAAATTGGGTCAGCATGGGTAATTCTGCAAAATTATTGATACTTTTCATTTATGCAAGACTTAAATCAATCAAGTGATGAAAAACTACCAGAACCTTGGTAGGAAAAGCATAAAATTCCTACCTTCAAGCATGAGAAATAATTTCACCACAAAGGACAATCTTTTTCAAGACAGAACAGTCAGTGACAGACGAATTATTTAACAAGTAGTTCATTTCCCCTAGGATGTCTTCCAGCGTAAAGCACGAGATTCATATCACGATGGGAAAACAAGTTTGCCAAAGCAGTGTTTGATACCTAAAATTCTTCTCATTCCCAACAAATTCCCAATGAATTGTCAGCAAATCTGTAAGGCGATAGATACTTGATGTTCTCACGACTGTCAGTTCTTGCATTTCACTACAACTATTTCAAACATCTTTTCCTTTGACAAGATGTCACCATTGGAACGCTGGATTCGTTCTGCATTTCAAAAAAAAAAAATCTACCCCACTCAACTTCCACTTGGTCTCTATATATTTTAAAATGCCTTTTAACATGACGTCAGACATAAATTAGTCCAAAAGACTTAGAAGTCACTGCATCATTTCCTCTCATTCGCTGCGTGCGGCCAACGTTAGCACAAACCCTGTATCGGAGGCTCAGTAGTGCTGCACCCACCGGTGCCAAGAGCAGCTTCGCAGACAGGGTTAAGGACAATATTTAGCACCCGCACATATACAGGAACCTTGTACGTTGGCCTCATCCTGAGACCTTCTTCCACTGGAAATGCTAAGAGCCGAATTACGGTAATAACTGCCAGCTTCTCCTTACTCCAACCATTAGAGAAGCATAGAACTATGGAGATGGATTCCTTGTCCTGTATCCTCAGCCAAGGATATCTTAAATCAACACAAATTAATGTACAGATAGTAATTTACACCAGAGAAGTTTACAAAAACCCAAAATCATACAATAAATGAAAGACAATATTAGATTACACTAGAGGCAGATGTTAATGGAAGACAAAAAGATTAATCACCATCTTGGTCTTTTGAGACAGACAGACATCCCCCCCATCCCAATTCTCTGCATCAGGAGTCCAGGTTCATGCTTCACGGCTGGAGCTCCATTCGCAACAGCACATGGCGTCACCGCGTCTGTTGGCAGGAGACATCACTCACCAGCACCAAACCGGATAAGTAAATAAGATGATGCAATTAAAAGTGCTGACAAGATGAATGAAAGTTGCTTGGAACTTACTGTTTGCTTAATTCTCAGCAACTCTTATTTACAAGAAACGGTCATTTCAAAACAACAGTGACTCCTTCCTGTAACAGTCTCAGCCCAATCCTGTCCATAGGGCAACAGAAGGATTTCTGAGATGACTGACCCCTTACAAGCCATTCTGAAGTGCTACAGTAAATGAGACCAGGATTTAAGTACACGTCTGAGCACAGAGAACAGGATTCCTTACATGCTCTGCTGAACCTGCTAGGAGAATACTTGGAAAGCAGAGGTTACAGAGACACAGAAGATGCTACAGTGTGCAAACAAGTTATTTGTGAATGAGCCAGTTTTGGTAATAGCTGTAGAATCAGATACACACAAGTTTAACTAAAAGGAAAAACGACTTGTTTCACTTGGCTCATTTTTATATTAAAAATTAAGAAAAAAAAAGTGGAAATGACAGGCATCATCCTGCAGCAGTTTAAAAAAAACCTCTCAATTTTTTAATATATATACACACACACATAGATGCACATCTTCCTTCAATAAAAAAAAGTAGAAGGGTCTTACGTGCTTCCTCACCCTTGAAACACTTAAATCAATTTTCAAGTAAATTCATTATTTAAGAAAATAGCAAAAGTTCCACAGTCACTTTTCAACACAAAATGAAAAAAAAAGTGCCTACAGTATTATGCACTGATAACGCTTAGGAATGATACCTTCCAAACTCTGAGATACTCATGTCAAACAAGCGCACACTAAAACCGTGCAACACAAAGGCTTTTCAGTGGAAGCTGTTAATTCAGTACTGGCTGGCTGCCCAGTGGATACCAGAATACATTTTAATCCAAACAACAGAATGGGAAGGAGGAACCTCAGAAGCAATTTCAAATCTATCAAGATTGAAATATTACCTGAATACAATAACAACATCTTCACTTTGGGAGTTCTGCCAAAAAAAGAACAGTTACCCTAGAGCAACTATTGCTCTCTGGCATGTTATTTTTAACCAAGAAGCCCCTGCAGGAGTACACCTACCTTATCTATGCCAGCCGTCTCCAACAGCTAGAAATACAAGGTAGCACAGGGGGTTTAACATCTGCAGGAACCACGGGCATACGGCAGAGGGATACCGCTGCAGCTTGCTGACAAGAACCACCCTTCCACGATGTTACGAGTAAAGGACTGCAGATTCACTTGTCAAAAAAGTACTGGAATGTTCTTTTCCTGACCTTGGCGTATGATCCAAGAATTACTGTCAGAGAACACAGTCCTACTTGCAAGCTCACCTATTTCAGACTTTTCAATTCCTGAACCAAGCTGAGTAAATTCTGACACGAAGTTGTGAAGTCTCAGTGTGTGTAATGCTGTGGTACGCTAGTCAGCTAGAGACAGGAGAAATTTCAACACCTCCTTGATATTCCTTAAAATCTACCAAAACCACTGGCTAAACAAACTCAGCACCAGAAGCTGAACAGTAAATCAGAGAGACAGATCATCCAAAAAAATTAGTGATGGGAGCCAAAAGCATGGAGATTGCTGCCACTCTGCTCTTCATGCCTCAGAACACCCCAAGAGCACAACCACGAAGTGCTCTGTAAGAAGAGATTCACGTAACAACGAAGCGAGAGGTGCTTGCAATTGTTTCCAAGGTACAATTCTCCTTCGCATCTCCCAGTTTGATTCAGTTTAACTGGTTGCTGGTTTTTATACCTGAATTACTCAGCAGGAAAAAAAAAAAAACCAACAAAAAACCAACCACCACCAAAAGCCAAACCTGAGAGAGGAGGTTTGGGAGGAAGGTACATTTCTCTTTTCATGACTATTAGAGAGGTTTTGCTGGTCGTGGATCAGTTATTTATAGCTCATCTGGGCAGCATCCACATCTTTAATTCTGTAAGAGCTTCCCTTGCCTGTTGAATTAAAAACTGAACTTTACTCCAACTGATTCTCAAGGGGAAAGCATTAAATGTGCCACATCCTGTTCTTTGTTTCAAAGCAGCAGTGTGAAATAACGTAAAGAGCTACCGCAGCCCCGATGATTACTGCATATTTCATTAAGACTCCAACACTCTTTGTCCAACTTAAAGGCTAACTACACACTCTTGGCCATATGGAGTTAGTTAGGTAAGCCCTGTGATTACTACTTAGAAAAATCTACAACAGAAAGATTCTCAGACAATTCTCAGCATTATGATTATTAAAATTCCATTTTTGAAAAAACCTTATCTAGAATGTCAATAAGCATTGAATTTTCAAAATTTCCTAAAAGATGCAACATAAAAGATGCATCTTTCCCCACTCTGAAATGTGCCTCCATTAGGAATGGACATGGGGGACCAACCCCCAGGAAAAATTATGAGAAATTTCTTCTCAGAAAGGGTGGTCAGGCCTTGGAATGGTCCAGGGAGGTGGGGGAGTCACCGTCCCTGGGGGTGTTTAAAGAAAGGTTGGATGGGGTACTTAGGGACAGGGTTTAGTGGGGAATAGGTGGTAGGGGATGGTAGGACTAGATGATCTTGGAGGTCTCTTCCAACCTTAATGATGCTATGATTTGTGACAGATTACCATACCCATCAGCAGCTGTGAACTTGTTGCTTTCCTTGTCTGTCTTCTGCCTAAAACTTCCAAACAATTCCATTTCACTGGATCACTTTCTGGCTCTGTAACATGGACAGATGTTAAGTCACAGGTGAATTCACAACCAAAAGAAATTTCACCTGGAGCCTTAGAGGAAACTGTCTGACAGCTCCATTCCTGCAGCTGTGAAGAATCCCTGTGTCTGTCCCAGTGACATACCACCAGTGTGATTCTCCAGCCCACAGGCAGTAACATCATTTTCCCCTGCTCTCTGCAGACATGCATCGCTGCAAAATTACTTATTTTAACTGACCATATTTGATTAATTAGATAATGTTTGTACAGCATCAGGGAAAGGAAGACACTGTTAATAACGTAATCTCTCTTGATAATTATATGGAAGTTTACAATGGACCCTTTAAAAGCAATCATTTCATTTTCCTCCTGCCATAGAGACTCAGAGGCAGTTATCCATGGAAAAGTTATACGTGCTGTGCAGCCCACTTGCACAGATCTTGGCCTGCAGAGAACAGATGATGTTTCCAGGCAGTTGCCAACAGAAAAAGGATGTGCTGAACCAAGTGATCTTTGAGATCTTCAGCCTGGCTAATTTCATAAATGAATCCCAATCATTTCCCAGGACACCCTGAATCATTCACCTGCTCCTCCCAAAACCACAGACACAACTAGAACTTGATGTTGAACTTTATAGTCGCTAGTCCGAGGACACAAAGCAAACTATAGTCTAGATGACAAAAACCAGAATTAAGGTCTGGAAATGCCAAAGACCACCGTCACCAAAATTTTTACTTCTTACCCAGAATTTCTTCTTTTCTAAAACCACTTCTCTCCCTTTATCTTGCCCCAAGTACTGACATACGTAACAGCTTCTAACGTGTTATAGAAAACTCCAGTCGTCCTATTCCCTTACCCTTTACTGTGAAATGCTCTAATACATTTTATGCATTTACACTCACAGTACGGGCTCTTATTCCCCGTGGTCCAAGTGAATGTCACGTTTGGCTGCACAAGAGAAAGTAAGTTTTAAGGTGATGGAAAGAGACGGTGAGGAATGAGGAACAGATGCAGAATGCAATTTTCACAGAGCTCTATCCCCTCCCAGGATAAGCCCCCAGCTTCAGCATCCCGACATGGTCCCACAGGTATGCCATGCTCACAACTTCCACGTTCTCAGTAACCCTCACCCGGACTCTGAGGAGGAAGAAAAAATTCTTGCTTCCTCAAGAACCTGAATAAGGAAAATTCCAGAACGTAACAATATCCAACAGAAGAAACCCACCATCCATAATTGCCCATATACAAGTAGTTGAAATAAACAGGGGTTTTTTATCTCATTAATCTCAATGTAAATTACAACACTTTTGAAAAATTAACATTATAACCTCTCAACAGTGTTACTACCACATACATTCATCAGCATACACAACACATCATAATCCAGTCACTTTGGTTTAGGAACAGCCCATTTTCAAAAGTTAAAAGAAGAGAATCTGATTATTTAACCAGTGATTTCTGCACTGTTCTCACTCTGGCAGGTTCTTGTAATGCTGTAATGACAAGTGAATATCCCAAACATCTATCTTGAAGGAAGGAGTGTCAACCAAAGGCAGGACCTGGGAGACAGGATGCTGTCTTGGGAGCTCATCCCCCTATTCCTGCAACACATGGACAAAGACCCTCTGCTGTGCATGTGCGCCCATGGGGGCCATCGCTCGGTCAGCCCTGAAGGGAGGGGGCAGTGAG
>VWZZ01006465.1:752-15685 GCA_013399095.1 Psophia crepitans
AAAAAAAAGAAGAAAAAATAAGAAAAAAAATAAGAAAAAAAAGAAAAAATCCACACAAAGAGGGAAGTCTTCAATTTAGATCTGAACAAGAAAGGCTATCATCAGTCACCCTCCTTCCCCTCGCTGGAGCATTCCAGATGCAAGGTATTTAGGGAATGCAAACAGCAGAGGCTAAATCATTGATCGGCTGGGGGCAACAGCGCTGCCCTCCCCCCGCGCAGGAGCTGGGGGGAGAGGGCTGCTCCCCAAACCCAAACTGCCCAGGCTGAGCCAGGGCAAAGCCAGCGCTGCGAAATCCCCCCCAAAGGGAAACAGCTCTCCCCTCGCTGATAGAAATGTTACCAGCAACTGCAGCCGAAATCCAGAGGGATTTCTGGAGCCAGGGAAGGGCTGAGCAGCAGTTTGCACCCGGGCACTGCCGCCTGCAAAAGCCTCTCTGGCCTTTTTCCTCCCCCAGGATTTTCTTAAATTGGGTTTTAGTTTCAAAAATCACTCTGAGGAGCTGATTTTTAATTTTTTCTCACGTGGCTTTACAAACATATTCAAATTTTACTGCCCCACTCTCCCATCAACCCAGAGCTGCTTCTGATTTAACACATAAAACCTGATTTGGGCGAAAGTTGGTTGTTGGTTGTTGTGGGTTTGTTTGGGGTTTTTACAGATTTAAATTTTTGAATCAGGCAGAAATGGTCTTAATGAGTTTTTACAATTTATCTACATATTCAAATAATAATTGTTACCAATTAGGAGTTTGGGGAAATTTCTTAAGGGAGAAGGTTGAAGCTTGGTGGTGAATAATGCAGCTAAAGTTTCACCCAAGTGGGGGGTTGATACGGAAGGCTGTAAGGACTGCAGTCCGCTCAAGTGGTGTTGAGCGGAGGCAGAAAATATTTAAAATAGAAATATTTGTTGTGACAGATTAGCAGCAAACAAGAACAGATTATATTCTGTTACTTTTCTCCCAGTTATCATTTGAATCTTTCTTTAATTTGTTTTTTGATTATTTCTTTTTTTAATCTCTGGTGATATCACTAGTATTTCATTTGGAGAACATTAAAGATGCGCTTAGAAACCCCAGAAGCTTTGAAAAAAATCTTCATTTTTGAAAGTTTGAAAACATGCATTAATTACTACCTAATAGATATGGGCTGGAAGCTGTCAGTAAAATACACAGGTCATAAAGGAAAAAAAAAAATAATTATTTTCATGGAATCTGTTTCAATCAAATCTCAACTAGCAGAAATAACCTGAATATGGAGCAAGCCTGTCCTTAAAACATAGGTGAGAATTCAACAGAATAAGAAGAATGAGGGTTGCAGTTGGGAAATATTTCCTTTTACTTAAGTGGAATCCCAGTTTAAACCACCTTTTGTTCAGTTTTTATTATGTGGAAAATATTCACGACTGGAAAAAGCAGCTCATATCTAAGAAGACCCAGTTGATTAAAGCCCGTGTTAATAAATTTGTTAAGAATCAAACTTGCTATGAAATTCATAGTTTGCTTTAAAACAAAATTAAGGTTTGAAGCAGATTATTAATAATCCCCTGGTTCTCTCTGCGCTTGAAACACCCTCTTGGCATTTCAATGATGTTTTGTTCAGGCTGAGGAGCATCCCCAGCCCCAAGGAAGGGCTGAGCCATGGGAAATGCCCCTCTGCTCCCTGAAGGCTGGGAGCTGCAGTGCTGAAGAGGCAAATGGTTAAACCTGCAACTTGCTCAAAGATCTGGCTATTCCCTAAACATTTTAGTGCTTCAGTTAAAAACAAAGCAAATACTGTAATAAACTCTGGCTTCAAAATCAACTCACATCCTGAAAAATCCTTTAGTTCTGGTACTAAAAAGCTGGAGTCTCTTTAAAACAAACCCAACAGAAAACCACAACCAAACAACTATTTGCTTCTCCTCTGCATCTGCTGCTTTGCCGTTTCTGGGCTCCCCCCAAGGCAGGGGGCTCAGCTCCGCGCGGGGCTGGGGCTGGTTGCGCTTCCCAGGTCTTCTGGAGCAGCAACCTGGATTCTCCGTTGGGGTTCGCAGACACACAGAGAATTGTTCAAACTGCAACCGCACAAAGCCGCTTTGCAGAGATTTACACCAGCACCCCCCCTACACACACCCCCCCAGCAATGGAAATGGTGAATTTGGGGGGTTGCACTCATTTTCTTTGGGTAAGGGGTAAACTCTAAATGCGAGGAAAGGAAAATGCTTATCAGAACGAGCCCTGAAATGTTGCTGTTCGGATAGTCCCTTTAACTTTCGATTTCCCCCCCCCAAATGAATACACCCCCACTTCTTCCCAGCAGACCTTTCTAACCTGTCAATTTAGTTTCTTCTTCCTCAAAAAACCACAGACAGCTGGGGCAGCCATTTCTCCCACGGGTGGCTGGAGCGGTGGGGGGAAGTTTTGGTCTTGGTACAATGATAAACTAAACTAACGTAGTCGAAAAAGCGTCGTGGGGGATGAATCCTGCCGTTGCTGAACTCCCCCTGACCTTATTTCAAGTAGGAGCTGCTCTTTTGAACGCCCCCCCTCCAAACATTTGCAGCCCTTATAAAGCACAGATTAAATGTTTTTCTTTCAGTAACTGTAGGTATTTGTATCAGATTTCCTCCAGTCCGAGATAAACGCATTTATATCAGATTTATGCTCCGCGAGTACCAATTCGGGGGCCCTATCGCTTGGAGTCACTGCTTGAACCCCCCGCAGAACAGCGGGCTCTCCAGCACTCGCTGCTTTTCATCCCTCCACTTTATAAACCCCGCAAAGCAGGAGGTGAGGAACGGCTCAGCCACTAATACCATCGCGTTTATACCCAATTCTTTATACCCAAAACAAGTGCGACCCGGGAGGCGGGACGCTGCGCAGCAGCACTTGCTGTTGTGGGGCACTTTAAAAAATATAGGTCATTTCACAATCGCAACCTTGACCCAAACCCCACCGCCTGCACCGGGGCAGCAGCACTGCTGGGCTGCCAGGAAGGTGATGTTAGGAGAGCAGCGAGGGCACGAGATGGAAATAATTTCACGTTACTGAACCGGCCACTTGGGCAGGCGCCTTGCCGTGGACCGGGCTGTCTAGTTTCTCATCCTGCTGGTACATACTTGGGATTTAGCGGGACTGATTATTTCCTCTCCTTTCCTGCAGCTCCGCCGCTCTAATCTCCCCAGCTGGTTAGTTCTGCCTCTACCTTTGCTCGAAGAGGGAATAAAGGATGGTTTTCACACGAAGATAGCGGCCGCACGGTTAAAGCACAGGGAGTTTTAAGGGTGAAGCAAATCCCGACCGCCTCTCCAGCCTCCGGCCGCGGTGACAGCGCTCACTGCGCGGAGGTGGAAGTTGTGGTTGTGAGATTTTTCTGTTGAGCTCGATGGTCCCAATAAATCTTCCCTGCACAGATGTTACAGGTGCTGTCATCGGCTTTTTGTCACGGCAGTTACTGTCCTGTGGGTCCCTGCTCCTGGGGGGCACAACAAGGATTCAAGAAAAAAGAAATGAGCAGAGCGGGCGACGAGGAGAGGTCCGTGCTCTCCGTGTGTTGTGGTTCCCATTTTGGGTTGTTGTGGGGTTGTTTTTCCCCCCGAAAGAACTGGCAATCAGGAAGGCTCTGAGACAGCCACCCCGGTGAGCTGAATCCATCAAGAGCAACCGCTGGAGCCTTAAAAGGCCCGAGGGTTCGTTTGCAGTTGAACGGGAGTATTGGCTTCAAACCCATATCTGGTATTTTGCCATTGTGAAGAAACCTGTTCCGTTCCCACAAGCACTGGAGGGGGAGGCAGGTCTGAACCCAGAAGAGAGGATGAAGCTGTGTTCCTCCCTCCGGAGGTGCCCTGGAAAGCCACCCAGCCCGTCACCCGTGTCCCCAGCACAGCTCAGCGTGGGCGCGGTGAGGAGCCGGGCAAACCCTCGCTGCCTTCAGCTGGACCCAACCGGGTTTTGGGTAGGTCGGAGCCTCCTGGCAGAGTCCTGGCACCCGGGCTGGGGCGTGCGCCTTCCCCTCCTGACAGCCCCAGCCTTCGCTGTGCCAGATACAGAAGATGCCGGACGGTGGCCGAGGCTGTGAGCGGGCAGCGGGAGCCCAGGCAGCCCCAGGGAGGGAGCAGGAAGCCGGACACGGGCGGTGGGGTCAGGGCTTGGGGGAAAGAAGCTCCTATTCAGGACTTGTGCTCTGCAAAGGTGCAAGAAGATGAGTGAGAACAAGGCATGTGGGAGTTTCCTCCCCTGCGAGACACTGCTGGGAGAGAAATGGGGTCCCAAGAATAGAACAGAATAGAATCATTAAGGTTGGAAAAGCTTTGAGCCCCTTTGAGAGCAGCAAAGCTGAGTTAAGAACAGAATCGGTCCTGACTCAGGACTGGAGTTTGAATGATGCTCCAGTGCCTGCGATTCCAGGGAGAGGATGGGGATGAAAAACTTAAAAATCCCTCCTTCCCCTCTCCCTGTGGTTTGAGGAGCAGAGTAAGTGCCAATACTGATCCATCGCGGCCAGCTACAACGGGGAATCTCAGATCAGCGTAACATTGCACGCGAAGTGGAGCAGAAAGCCTTATTTTCACCCGAAATCTGTCTCTGGAAGAGCTGAGGTGCTCTCAGCAGCAAAACAGCACCCGAGGAGCAGCAGAGCGCCCAAGGAGCGCCGCTCCTGAGGGAAGGGGAAAGCCTTCCCCACCACATCCACCGGGAACAGGCGAGAGGTGCAGCTCATGCCGCTGAAGGTGAGATGGCAGAGCTCAACACTTCGAAATTTCTTGGGAAATTCGCAGCATTTTCATTTCTGCAAACTTTTGGGAGCGGATCAGACCCACCCATTGGGAGTGACTGAAGCGGAGCGGTGGCTGGCTGGGAGCAGGAGAGGGAGCAGATGACCTCCTAAGGTCACTTCAAGCCCTATTTTCCATGATTACAGGGACATCTAATACTTGAAATGCTTTGCAATCAAAGTCGCCCTTGAGATGTTTCGGTGTCTCAAAGCAGAGCAGAAGGACCGTCTCAGTAACGCAGCTGTGATCTTCCCAACACATTCCCGAATTCCTGAAACACCAACTCCTCGAGTCAGGTCTGCTGCGCAGAGCAGAGCTGGCTCACGGGGCGCTGCCTGGCAGGGCAGGATGGAGCAGGGCAGCCCCGGCTCTCCCGGTCCTTTCGCAGGGAGACAAATGTCGCGGCTGGGTGAAACCTAAGCTAAAGCGTCCTCTGTCCCACACCGGGACCCAGCTGAGGCTTGTGACATGGCTTGTGTTATCAGAGCAGGCAGCAGACCACAGATAGCGCTACGAGGGGAGCGCTGCCGTGGCTGCGACGGGCTGAATTCTTAGAGCAAAGTTTGTGCCGTGACTCAGACGCTCGACAAGCAGATGGGGGGGACGTGGCCCTTCCCCAGGTCAGCCCTTCGCTCCGCTCTCCCCAGACCTGAGCTGGCAAGCAGAGGTTCAGCCTTTTGAGCATCGTTCGGCGGAGATCACGCAGAGAACGAGACACAGACAGTGCCCACCTGCCGTTGGACGCAGCTTCCCCTCAAATGTGGGGGTTTTGTTTGTTTGAGAGACTCTGAGAAGTTTTAGAGAGGTGCTGCCTGAACTGCAGCACCAGCAGATGCCCTGAAATAACCGCAACTGCGAACCCTGGGTCAACATTCAGTGTTGCTGGATATTTATTTCACTCTATTAACTTTATATCCTACAGAGGCACTTAATGAGAGGAAAACAAATAGGTTACACTTTGGAGAAACAAGATAGCTGAGTTGGCTGGGAGTGAAGTACCCAGAATACACATAATAAAGGCACCGGGATAAACTATTCCATTTTATTGATAAGCAACTGTGCTAGGAGTGTAAATCGGCTACGTGTAACTATCATAGTGCATCATTTATTACGGCAGGCACGACGCTCCTGCGTGGGTGAAAAGCTTTTGGAGACCCTGGCATGCTCGTGCGCTGCTAGCTAAAGGACTCAGCCACGCGGTAAGTAGCTGCTGTGAAAGTCGTAATTACTCCCTGAAAGCACCGAACCCTTAATCAACCCTCCCAACGTCCTTCCCAGCCTTTGGCTTAACGCGCCGTGGGCGCAACACTCTTCGGTTGTGCCGGGGAACTGCAACTACCGAGCGGCAAGAGCTCGGCTCTGCCCGCGCCGGCGTGGGCTGGGCGCGACTGGTGCTGCGCCGCGTGGTCTCCTGGTGCAGGAACACGGCGAGCGGCTGCGACCAGCCCGTGCCGGGCGCTCTGCCCCTGCAGCCCTTCCCACAAGAGCAGGAAAAGCGCTTTTCCGAAAGGAGCTGCGACACGGCGAGCTTTCCCGCGGAGAGACGCACCGCGTCGCGCTGCGCTTCCGCACGTGTCTGGGACGAGATACGCCGGGGGCACCGTAGCAGCACGGCGAAACCCTCTCCCACGCCGAAACCACCGACAGTTCAGTTTTACCATTATTACTGCGATTCCACCACGGGCTGCTTCTCGCTCAGCCCTGCCAACCCGAAATCCTGCTTCTTCCCCACACAAACCCCTGACACAGCGGAGCCAGCACAACCCTGGGAGGATCCCCGCTGCCACACACATCCCTCCGCCGCCGCGGTGCGCGGGGTTGCCGCTCCCAGCAGCTCTGCTGAACTCCACGAAAACAAAACACACACACATAAAAAAAAGGCTGGCAGAGCCGAGGGGAAGGCTGTGACTTGGATAACCTCCTGCTAAAGTTCAGGCTGCTTGGGGGAAGCGAGCTCTGCGAGCCAGCGCAGCCACGGGCACCGCTTCGCTTCGGCGACGGCGTGAGCAGAGCTCGGCTAGCGGGTTAGGCTGGCGCAAACGTAATCCTGCGCTGCTCCTTCAACAGGCTGAGGCTGGGTGCGATGGGGATCCTCGAGCCGCAGGGACGCACCTGGCAGCGGTCCCTACAGAGGAATTACGTCTTAAAACGTTCTCCCAGAGAGACCCAGGGGAAGCAGGGCAGGTCAGACGCCAGGGAGAACGTCCTGCCAGGCACGGAGTCACAGCCGAGCTGAGGGGAAAGAGATTTACCCCTTGTATTCCGATGGCACCGCTAACATCTGCGGAACATCTGCTCTCCTAGATCCAGCTGTGCAAGGGCAGGGGGAGGTGGTGGCCTCACTGACCCACGTCCCCAGCAGCTGGGGAGCCACAGGGAACCGCTCCATCACTCCCCAGGACAGGAACAGCCCCGAGGGGTGCTCAGCTCCAGGCCAACCCAGCTGCTCTCCCTCACCCCACGTAGGCTCCTGCTGTGCCACCACCCCCACCCCCGTAGCCAGCGCTGCCTCGCCGCTTCCTACCGGTTTCCCGCCTGCCACTCTCCATCCCAGTTTGGTTTTTCTCTCTCAGAGCACACATTTTTGGGGACAGATGCTGGTTTCAGTGTTTGGGGGTTGCACACGGAGTCGCAGACCACGGCGGGGATGCCCAGACTTGATGGTGACAGAAGTAACACTGACGGGTTATTGATTTTAGCAGAGTTATTCCTCCCGTCAGACAGAGAAGGAGCCGTTGGGTCTCTCTCAGACAGCACGAGCTTCCACTTGGTAAAAGAAAAGATGGAAATTGAAGAGATTGGTACCATGGAAGGAGGTGCTCCATGGAATTAAGGTTCAGGCCATATGTATTACGCCCGTAATCCACGTTCATTCTTGATTTCTTGATACAGCGATGTTTAATTGCCATTAATGTAAACATATTTTAAAAGGTTATTTTCCTGCTCCGCAGGTCAATGGACCTAATGAAGCAGCTCTAAGTGGGTTTGAATTGCTTTGATTAGGTGCTTGATTTCCTGTTTACCTCATGGACGTGGGTTTGGTCCTGCACAGCCAACGGATATAAAAGCTCTGCGGGGTCTCCTCTGAGCACCAGAACGGGCTGAAACCCTCCGGGCAGCTTCAGAGAAGCAGAAAGGTAAGAATTTATCATCTCGAACCTCTTTTTAACATAGATACGTACCTTTTCTCCTGCGATGGGTGATGGCGAGCGTCGGGCAGCAACAGCCCCTGCTTTAGGCTGAGCTTTTCCCAAGAGCGGCCGTTTGCTCGGCAGCTTTGGCAGGAGGACGAGCCGAGGGCGCGTGCGGGGCGGTGAGGGGACAGGTCGTCCTCTCGGAGGAGGATTCGGTGCACGGCGCTGAGCAGGTCGGGGGCTGCACCTCTGAACCCAGGCTGCACGGGGAACCGAGGAGAGATCGGTTCTTGGGTGCCCGAGGAGAGATCGGTTCTTGGGTGCTTTTTGGGACCTCCCAGCTTTGGATAAAACAGGGGCTAACGCTTCTCCCAAAGCAGACAGCGCTGCCCACGGGGCTGGAAGACAAAGACCCCACGCATTGCTCCTCCCTTCATGGAATCGTTGGACCAAACCAGCGTAGGAAGCACGGCAAACGCCGCGCCACCGGGCTGGCAGAGCTTGGCTGCGCCAGTTCGGCGTCACAGAGGCAAAGGCGTCTCGTGTTAACTCCAAAATGGGTTTCCAGGAGTCCCTTAAAACAGGGACCGCTTTTCCTCCCTGTTTGGGTAAATTCTGCAGAGAGGGAGTACTGCCCTTCCTCAAAATTAGGAGCTTCCTCTCCTAGCGTCAGAAATAATTACCCGAAGCTGAGCGATAGTCCTGCCCAGCGCGGTTATTTTCAGACCCGCCACTGCACCCGCAGTTCTATCACCAACACATGAAATGAAAAGCAACAAAGAGGGAAAACCTCAGTTATTCAATCACTTTTTTTTTTTCCTGTTCTCATTTAAAATATTCCTCAGCTGCTGCTTCTACACTGGAACTTACTTACACGCTCTGTAACCGTTTGTCTTCTATTGCTCGAAGTATTTTAGGGATTTTGCCAGGGTTCCGCCTATCGCACCTTCGCTTTCGAGAGCGTTCCTCCGAACCTGATGTACCTGAGAGAACATCACGCATTCAGTAGTTTTCTCCCGCAGCAGGAAGGGCTGCAAACCTCTGTCAAAGGTGTCACAATTTGCCAGAAATAATAATAAAAAATTGCCTCAGCTACAAACAACTCTCCAAAACAATACCTGGGCTGCTGTAAGAGCACAAATAACTGCTTAAAAGAGGAAAGTTCAATCAATGGATGAAGAAATTTTTGCAGGGTCGGGGGTTTGAGTCTTGCTTTAAACCTTTTCTTTTCGGTCCGGTATTATTCCTGCCACCAGCAGCTCTCCGCTGCAACGCAGTTTCCAGGAACTGCTGAAGAGTGAGGTGGGGGACAACAAAATCTACCTTCCGAACCATGATCGGAACCGATTTTGTACGGAGTCTGCAGCACTGGAATAGTAATTAAAAGAGCTCAGATGTCCGAGGGCTGTTGAGCCGAACTGCGGACGTGAGGACTCGGAACAGCTTGAAACTAATAAATCTTGGAATCCGATCCTGCCGCTGTCCGCGGGATATTTTTCATAATTGATATTCCCTGACTCTGGCTCCGGTCCCTACGTAAGGGATTATCCATCCCAACGGAAAACCTCCCAGAAATTAGATCAGGCTCCTAAACCGTGCGGCGCGGGGCGCGCAGGGCGCCGTCGCCGCTGACCCGCCGGACGCAGCGTGCGCTCCCGTTCGCGTCCTCGAGCCCGAATCGACCCTTAAAGCACAATGAGGTCCCCACAGGGTCAGCTTGTAAACACGGGGCGAAGACAAAGCCCCTCGCCTCCCGGAACGCGCAGCCCACAATGAATTTGATGGTTACAATAAAAGTAGAGGGAACCAACATTAAAGGACACCGCGGTGGGAAAGAGCATTGAAAAAGTCATTTACCGGGGAAGGGCGGAGGGGGGCTCTGCGGGGCGAAGGCTGCTCCGAGCGCAGGGACCCAAGCAGCAGGTTTACAAGCACAGGCGCGTGCCCAACCGCCGCCCGTCCCTCCGGGCTCGCTGTCCTGTGCCTTACGTGTCCCGTGTGTTACAGGGGCCGCACATCTGGATTGCCCTCTGCTTTTGAACGGAGAAACCAGCCAAGAAGATGATGTCTTTCAAAGTTCTCTCTCTGCTCCTCGCTTCCCTGGGCTTTGTTTTGATGGAAGAGAACGTCTCGGGGTAAGTGTTTCGGAAAGCTGGCGGTGCGCTTTGAGCCGTTTCCAGCTCCCCACTGGAGGCAAATGGACTCTTTCCATTGGCATCTGGGTACGTAGGTGAGAACATGAGTCTTGAGGTAGATCTCAGATAACAGACACAGCCAAGTGTACAGAGATGAGCAAATGATAAGAGAGATAATAAACTAAACCCCTGAGCCTTTGAGCCAGGGCCAGGAACTCCCAAGTTTTCCCTACAAACTTCATGGCTCTGGGTTAGGAGGAACAAGCTGGAAGCCAACCAGGAAGAGAAGGTTGGCTGAGAACAAGGCACGAGATGTAATCACCTCACATGAATGAGGCGAGGGGGCACCCAGCGTTCGGAAGCTTCTGAAAATACGACCTGCTACGTAAAGCGGGTATATAATGACGACTTTCCCTCTCTTTCCCCAACTCCTGCTACAAAAATTTCCAACTACCCTCCCCTCCCCAGAAGATCCCAAAGAATCTTTATTGGAGCAGTCAGAGCTGCTGCAGTCCCTGTACTAAAAAAGGATCAGCCTTGAGATCCTTTGCTAACTTGGGTAGCCAGCGGCTGTGTCTACGCTGCCAGAGCAGCGCTGCTCTGGAGGTCAGCCCTCGCCTCCTGCCATCCACCCCCGAGCCCCTCGAGGACAGAGGACAAGGTTTCCTCAGCCCTCAGTGTGCAGGAGGGACCCTGAGCACACCCGGCGCCTTCGCTCGGAGCCAGAGCCCGCGTGAATCGGGCTACGGCAGCGAAACCCACCCTGACTGCAGGCTGTCAGCACATATCCCCAGCTCACCTCCCCCCGAGTCCTCCGACCCGAGCTGCAACCGATCCAGCGGCCAGCAGAATGGGTGAGGAGGGTGGTGGCACCTTCTCCGGCCATCTCCTTGGGATACAGCGCAGGAACGGCCAGAGAGAGATTAAAAGTGACCACAAAACCTCACTGGCCGCAGGGACCGCGTGGGCCACCAAGCAGAGCCCCGCGCAGCACGTGCCCCCGCGCGGGGCAGGACTCACTCCGTCTCTCTGCTCCCACCCCAGCGTAAGCATCAGGGCTCCCAGTGCCCGACCAGTGCAACGACGCTACTCCGAGGCCACCCTGGCCAGTGATTACAGCCGCGCCATGGACAACATGCTGAAGAAGAACTTTGTGGAATGGCTGCTGGCCAGACGGGAGAAGAAAAGCGAGTAAGTGCGCAGGGTTCGGGTGCTCCTGCGAGCCGACCTCGCAGCCGTCGTCAGCCGACGGACGGCGGGGGAAGAATGTCCAGCCGAGGACATTTCCCTCGGGCTGCAGCACTGATTCTCTAGGGAGTGGGTTGTTTTTTTTTCTTTTATCTTCTTTTTCTAAGTCCTAGAAATGTTTCTGGTCTGTCGGCACAGAACTACCCCTCTCCCTGTCCGCCTTCTCTGGCTGCTGGTCGATGGGGCGGGAGGTGGATTTTGTGGCAAAGCAGCATTTTGGCACCCTCTCGTGGCACCTCGGGCTGAGCTCTTCCCATTCCACCTTCCCAGCAACATCATCGAGCCGTACAAGAGGGAAGTCGAGCCCCAGGTACCAGTTGCCAGTGGCCAGAGATCGGACCTGGACGCCCAGGAAGCCAAAGACTTCTTCGCCTGGCTTCTGAAAGCCAAGAAAAACCAGAGGTGAGAGGGGAGAATAGAAAGTCTGGTCGTGTAGAAAGTTTGGTCACAGGGAGGGATGAGGTCCCTGGGCGGTTCAATTTTGAAGGAATATTTTGGGGCAGGAATCTATGGTAACGGCTTCACCTAGGAGAACGAGGGGATTTTAACTTCAAGGGGAAATTCCCCATTTTGCCATTCTGCCTCCTGAGCGAGGGGAAGAACAAAGGCGGAAACCCCAGGATCTCTCTTCTCAAAATTTCTCACAAGATAGAAATTTCAGAAAATTGGGGTCTTGGTTTCGCACACGTCAGCCCAGGCTCCTCAGGCCCAGCCCAGCACGGGCTCTTGGTGGGGCTGAAGCGCATCCGCCCCCCTAAACGCCCCAGCATCACCGCGACAGAGAAGTCAGAATGAAGGGACCTCATCAAAACCAAACCCTCCCAAAAGCAAACTCACCAGATCAAATTGATCCATCGCTGCAAAACAGTTTGATCAAATCAACCCCCAGCCCAGCGGGGTGGGGGAAATCCCACTCCTTCACACGCTCAGCACGTTAATTTAAAAACCAAACCAATTCTTTGCTGGAATTTTGAAAAGCCTGAAGGCATCTCATCTAAAGGTAAACCCTGCCTGACCCGGGAGGAATTTCCCAGTTTGTTCCTGATCTATTTACCAGGGACACTCAGACAGAGAAATATATTGATTTTTTAAGATGTAATCATCTTAATGACGATGGTAACGATGGCGACACGAGCTGGCTCCAGCGGGTACCTCCGGGCGAGGTAACGCAGCCCATACGGAGGGCTCCGCTGCCGCAGCTCCTGCCTCCGTTTCCCAACCCCTGGCCGAGAACACGCTCACGCGTCTCGGCGCCGCGCGGCTTTGTGCTGTGTCAGCGCATCCGCAGCCCGTCAATAGCCCGATTCACCTCCCCCAAGCTCAGCTTCGGGGACAAACGCTCAAAAAGCCCATCAGACACACGAGTGCAGAGGAAAATCTGTCCTCAAGCACTTGCGATATTTAGAAGAGAAAACCGCCGGCAAACGGCCGAGGGATCCCGTCCCTTTCTTTACCACCAAGGGGATTTATAAAACCTGACAGGTTGCTGCTGCTCAGTCCTAAAATGGTGGCACGGAGGGAAAAAAAAGCACTTACCGCACACAGCCCTCACCCTTCAGGCACAACCCTGGAGTCTTCTGGCAAAAGCCATGGAATTTCTAACTACAGGGAGCCGTGGGACAGTCACCAGAACAAGAATCTGGGGGAATTTGTTGGCTTTTACAGCCTGCGCATGAAAAGTGCTTTAGAAAGCAGGGAGCAGGGGATGACCCGGGGTGGGGGGAACGTAACCCGGGGTTACGGTTCACAGAGGTGTCTCATGCCGAGCGCTTCGAAAATCAGACACCGAGAACTGCCAGGCACATGGAAAATAGAGAATCAAAGAAACGGGGGCTTTGAGGGATCTCGGGAGGTCACCTGGGCTGACCTCTGCCCCGTGGCAGGATCAACGCACCCTAAACTGCCCCTGACAGATCTTTGTGTAACCTGTTCGGGGGTGGGGGGGGAAGGGAACCCTTTGATGCTGGAGATTAATCAGCTTGATTAACTTAATTTTTTTAAAAAAAAAATAGTTTTCTAGTGTCTCCCCTAATCTCCTTAATTGCAAATAAAAAATGTGACTTGCAGGGGAAAGTCCTTCTTTAAACAAAGACTTTCCTTTGCGAGTTTGGAGCGTAGGTGCTGCTTCACCCACGCCTTGGGTGCCTGTCGGGTCTGAGAGGGGGTGGGGTCGGGGGGGAGGTGTCACTGGACTGTTCCTTCTCGTCCCCCCAAGCCTGACAGCCACGTTCGGATGCCAAGACCAAGGCGCTGCTGCGTGCAGGGAGCAGACAAACAAAACAAGGTTCACACTTTTTGTTAAAATATCTTGAGTTAAAGATATCAGGGGACAAGGAAAACCAAAGGTCTCTGTGAGCTGGAGGGGGGCGGGACCCCCGCCTGGTGCCCGCAGCGTCCGGGTGTCCCCTCTCCCCCGGTTTCACGGCGTGGCACCTTTCTTGCAGCTTTATGTCTCCAGAAGGTTCAGAAGCTTTGAAGGACGTTTTGAACCAGGAGTTCCTGACATGGCTGGTGTCGGCTGATCTCTGCAAACCAGTGTGAGTGGTTGTTCCACCCGGTCCCGTCGTGCCAAGCGTCCCTGCGCGTCCCTTCCCAGCCCCTGTCCCCAAAGGCGCTCGCTGCTGTGCTCGGTCGATGAGCGCAGGGTTCCGTGAGCCACCGAGCGCTGCTGCGGCACAGCTCAGCGGGGTCCGAGTGGAGGGTTCAGAGCTCTGGCCAGGGTTTGGTTCTGCAAAAGTATCTTCAGACCATTGACAGAACAAAGCTATGGGGCAAGACAAATTTCAAAAACTTATTATCTAGAGAAGGGAGGTTACTAAATCCTTTCTCCCTCTCTTCAACGACAAGAGGAGGTGTCCATGGAACCACGGACTAGAAATACTTTTTCTGTCCGTCGCACGCTGCTGTGAAAGGCATTCGGAGAAAAAGACAACAAGAAATTGGGATGCAAAGGTGCAGGGGAGGCCCCTGGGGAGGCTCAAGGCAAGGGTGAGCCCGTCCGATGCCTGGTTGGGTAAAATGAAGAGAAACAAGGTCAGCATCTACCAGAAACCCCCCGAAACAACCCAGAGCGAGAAAAGAGCCGTTCGTGCTAAGGGCAACAGTTGGCACGAGAACAAAAAGGGATGAACCGGCCGCGAATAAACGTAGGCTGGGAACAAGAGGCAGCTCTGTGCTACCGACCGTTCCCCGCAGCCTGGTCAGACAAAGTGCACCGAGGGCCGGAGAGAACGAATCGCTGCTGGGCTCACCCTGCGGAGGAACGCTGGTGTGCATCTCCCTCCCCGGAGCGGCTGCCGACTTTTCTGGGAGCCGGCGGGCGCCCGCTGCCAGATCCCAAACGCGACGCGGGGCTCGGCACAGGACGGGCGTGCGGGGCGTGCAGAGCGAACAACGAACGTCTCCCTTCCTACGGGACCAAATGAAAACGGGTTAAGCTCCCAGAAAACCGATGTTTTTCTCTCCCCCTTTGCTCGGTTAGGGCTGTGTGACCCCAGGACCGCCCGGGGAACCCCCCCTTCGCCCCGGGGAGCCGCGCGAGGAGGAGGAGGAGGAGGATGCGGACGCCGCACGCTGCCCCGTGCACACTGCCTGTTTTGCTGACTCGAGCAATAAAGAGTTTAGGCTGACGCTGACACCAGACTGGGTCCAGATTCGGGGG
>VWZZ01006465.1:16080-30994 GCA_013399095.1 Psophia crepitans
GTGGGAGGCGGTGCCGGGCCGTGGGAGGGGTGCCGGCACCCAGCGGCCCCGGAGGGGTGCCCAGACCCCACCGGCCTCGGGTGGGGAGCGGCCGAGCTCCATGGGTACGGTGTAGGGGGGGCCGGGGCGCCAGGCGCCAGCTCGGCTCCGAGCCCGGCGTGCCCCGAGCTCCCGGGCAGCCTCCCTGCTCGCCCAGGGCCGCGGCCCCTCTCGGTTCATCCATCCGTAAGGCGCATCTTCCTGGGCCGGTTTGGGCTTCGGGCCCGTCCGGCCTTCGGCGCCGTCTCCATCATCCCTTTTCCTCCTGCAGGCGAAGTACAAGGAGCGAGGGACAGTCCTGGCCGAAGACCAGCTGGCCCAGGTGGGGACACCCCCCCGCCCCAGGGGGGCAGCAGGAATAACCCTGGCTGTGAGCCCCGCCGCAGCCCCGGGCTTGGTTTCCCACTTCAGTGTCCAGATCTCCGTCCACGTCGGCGTGGATAACGATGGCACCATCAGGTGCCTTTCCCTCAGAGCTGCGATGGCGCAGAATACCTGCTGCCCCCCAAGCCTGCCCCCTGGTTCGGAACAGCCCTTTGCCTTGGCTCATCCCCGCTGAGGCTGGGTTGTATTCAGCGTTAAAAGTGTACGTGTGGGGAGCAGCAACCCACTGGGGTTGGAACTAGATGATCTCTGAGGTCCCTTCCAACCCTAACCACTCCATGATTCGATGATTTTTGTCTTATTTCCTTTCTCTGTGGCCGCGGGGGCTGTCTGCACAGGCAGCGCATCGCAGAGCTGGGTGTTTCCTGAGGACTCTGCTCACGAAGTGCCTGCTGGGCACCGCGTTTACGGAAAGAACCGCAGTAAGTAAGTGTTAAGACACCTCTCTGTAATTCCCTTTCAGATGTCTAAGCAGCTGGACATGTTCAAGACCAACTTGGAAGAGTTTGCCAGCAAACACAAGCAAGAGATCCGTAAAAACCCCGAGTTCCGGGTCCAGTTCCAGGACATGTGCGCGACGATCGGGGTGGATCCTCTGGCATGTGAGGAACAGGCCCCGGGGTTAATGCCCGAGGGTTCAGCTCGCTGCGCTCACGCTGTAACCCGTGCGCCGTGAAGCTGTCCTTCCCGCGGGAGAGCCGCTGTCGTTTCAGTTCTTGGGGTTTGGGAATTGGTGTGACAGACCGTTGGGGGTTATTTACTTCAAAGGAGGGGGGGGAACAGCAACCCAAACGGAAACTCTTCGCTGTCGGGTGGGAGAGCCCTCACAGCGGGTTTGTGAGCGGCCAGCTTGGCACCAGTAACGGCTGGGGAAGGGTATTTTTGCCGGTGGTCCCATCTCTTTCCCCTTTCTCTTTTGACAGCCGGTAAAGGATTCTGGTCAGAGATGCTGGGAGTTGGAGACTTTTACTACGAGCTGGGTGTGCAGATCATTGAGGTTTGCCTGGCTCTGAAACACAGGAATGGAGGTGAGGATCCCCCTGTGCCTGGGCTCTAGGAGGTGAGGCTACTGGGAGGGCACCTCTTCCCCCTGGAAAAGGAGTCGCCGCCGCTTGGTGCGATGTTCTTCGGTAGATTTCCCAAAATACTGAGATGGTGACAGTTTTCTCTTCGTTGTCCCCCCAAAACCTTCTTTTGTTTCTACAACTGGTTACAGCTGCTCCCCGCTGGGAATCACCCAGCTCTCCTGACGTCTGCAGAAACCCCCCAGCTCTGCCCCATGCGGGTGACAGAACCGCAGTGTCACGGGGAAGGAGCGGGGGTCAGCAGGAGCCTTGCAGGTTCCTGTCTGAGCCTGGCAGGGAGGTGGTCTCTGGAGGCGGCCAGCAGTATCCCCACGAGTCGCAGCACCGCTGGGTGCCCGGTGGACAGACAGTAGATGTTCTTCACTCCAAAGGGGCCACCTGAGACCAGGCTCCAGCAGAGCTGGCTGAAACTGAGCGCAGCACGGCTGGGGGAGGAGGCAGCGCCCAGTGCTGCAGGGGAGCTCTGGGAACAGAAGTGACTCATTGCTTATCTCACCCCAGGCTGATACTGGGACCATACTGGGAACAATGAACAGCCACTTGTAAAATGGAAGGCAGGGGTGAGCCGGTGGCAGGCTCACAAAGGGCCCTTTGCTCCCGCTGGAGGGGTTTTGCTGCTGTGCAGTAATGTCTTCCTGTCCCCTTGGTGACTCCTAGGTCTGATAACACTGGAAGAACTTCACCAGCAGGTGCTGAAGGGAAGGGGGAAGTTCGCTCAGGACGTCAGCCAGTGAGTGTCTGTGCGTGACAGGACGGGGGGACCAAGCGGCGCTCAGGGAAGAAAAGGGGGTGACTGATCTTTGCGGCACTTGAAGGTGTTGCTGTTACCTGGACTCCAGCTCTCACTTCCAGCAGTGGAGACACTTAGATGTGATGCACAGTTAATGACATCACAGAAGCAGATTTTTAGGACACAACTCACTAATCGGGGCTGAATCTTAGAGTGTAGCACCTGCAGCTCAGGTGCTACGAGTGTCCGTGCCACACGTCCGTGCGGACGGGGCACCGCTGGGCAAACACATTCTAAATCGCTTTATAAAACTTTCCAGCTGTTGATGACCTGAAACCGCAGCAAGCTCCAAGGAGCTGTTACTGCTCAGGGCTTCTGCACCTCAAGTCTTCCTCACTTACAGAGCCCAGCGTGCAGCTTGAGCGGGGCTCTCGCTTGACAGCCTTGCACTGCCCTCTGCTTCTCAGGGACGATCTCCTTCGTGCAATCAAGAAACTGAAGGTCTTGGGGAGTGGCTTTGGGATTATCCCCGTCGGTGGAACGTATCTGATCCAGTCGGTACCGGCTGAACTGAACATGGATCACACTGTCATCCTGCAGCTGGCAGAGGTACTGAGCCAGGAGATTTTAAACCACAACCACCTTTAAAGAACGTTTTTGCTTCCATGACGGGGAACTGCGATTAGGCTGGACCCGCAGGAAAACTTCCCCCGCTCTCCTACCCTGCAGACCTCAGACTCGCCTGTAAGCACACGGTATTTTTCCTCTCGTTTCAGAAAAAGGGCTACGTCACAGTCAGCGAGATCAGGTCCAGCCTGAAGTGGGAGACGGAACGTGCAAAGCAAGTGCTGGTACGTACGAAGGTCCCTTGTGCACAGCGGCGTTCAGCGATCGCAGAGAGCGACCGCTCCCGCAGCCGCCCCTTCGCTGGGGCCGCCTTACCGCGGCACGTACGGGGGGGCTGAGCTCACGGGCGGACCAAAGGCAGAGCACACGCCGTGTAAACACGGACCGAGGAAAGCAGAATCCCAGGAGCTGCAGATATTTCTGTGGCTTCACTAATATCCATTAAACCTTGAATGCTGCGTAAACACGTATGGTGGGCACAGCTTGATGTCTGAACTGTATTTCTCCCGGTCGAGTTGAGTAAAAACTGTTGTCACCCAAGTTCTACACCCTCTCCCTTGCCCAAGGGTAAAGTGTGGGTCTGGCCTCTGTGGGAATGGCTTCTTGGCCATTTCGTGCCGTTTCACTCGCAGTTTCCGCTCTGTTTGTGCAGGAACACTTGCTGAAGGAAGGAATGGCCTGGCTGGATACGCAGGCGGCGGGAGAACCTGAGTACTGGCTGCCTGCTCTCTTCACAGAGCTGTACTCCCAGGAAATCACTCCAGAGGAAGCCAAGGAGGCAATACCTTGACCACTACGTGCTCTGTGCCTGCGTAAATTCCTCTTGTGAGGCTGTTTGCATATCACCTGAAACACAGCGACAGCGGACTTGAAATAAAAGTTTTGTAAAAAGTGTCTAGCTTGAACAGTTCAGTCGGACTCCTTCGTCCTCGCTTACCTCTGACTCGTCCCCTCTCTTGTGGGTGGAAGTGCCACTTACCATTACAGACAACTAATTACCTTCTCGCAGCAAGAGGAAAAGTGTCTGAGCTGCCACTGCAGCTGCACTCTCAGAGGGTGCAAACGCGACTGGCTGCAGAACCTCAGAGCCAGCAGCGACACCGAGAAACCGTTCTGTAGTCCTCTGCCCTGTGAACGAGTTGCTGTTCCACTAAGGAGCAACACAGTCTAGATTCTGCCAAAACAAACTTTATTGCACAAAAAAAAAAAAGAATCTTATGTACAATAGTATATAAACAAGGTATCTTAGAGTGACTCTTGTGCATATATTTTCAACTCAATTAGGTCTAAAAATCTGTTGCTAAAACATCTCTGCCTAGAGCAGTCATTTGAGGATTGTCACTTTGAAATGGAAACATTCAGAAATGGTAGGACAGACAACATCAGAGCTAGAAAACTAATACTTCTCTTTTACAGCCACATGCTAGTTATGTGAATAGTGTCCACAATAAGGCATTTTCTTGTTCCATTGGATCGGTGGATGGTAACGCCACATGCATCACAAACAGGTTTCAGAACCAGCTCTGCCTTGGGAAGGCAGCAGAGTCACAGCTCTACCCACAACGCTACTGAGTGGTGAAAAACAACGTGACATTTACAATGGGACTGGAGAGGCAGTAAAGTCGCACGCGGCTCCTGACTTCCCGGGAGGCCCCTCTGCCTCCCTGACACCCCATTTCAAGGCGAACACCACTTTATCGACCCTCCGCTGCTGCGTGTGTCGAGCGAGTCCTACCTAAGTTCAGCTTTCCCTCAAGGGAAAAGGGTTTAAGTCTAAATCAAGCCCATGACAGACCCAGGGGAGTTTGCTTGCTAAAGGGAAAAAAAAATAACGAAAGGTTCCCGAGTTGTTAAACGGCACCTTAACCATCCAGAAACGTTTCTGCCTTTCAGCTTCTCGGAGCTGCTTAAGCAGCAGCGCGCAGGGTTCGAGTTCTGCGAGAGTCGACATCCACCCCAGAGACTGAAAAGAACCCCGTGGGGCACTGCCCTTCCCAACGGCGGGGGGCTGCCGGCCCCCCCTCTCTGCGCTGGACGTTCTCCCACCACCGTCGGGAGTCTGAAGCAGGGTCAAGCTGGTGGGAAGGTGCTGAAGGAAACTGGGAGAGGGCCCAGGATAATGTGCAACTTTGTGCTTAGCTTTCTATCGAAGCTCCCGTAAAAATAATTAAAAAACAAGCAGATTAACTCTTTATCAAGAAAACGTTACACGGCTCCAACAATTTACCTGGAGAAACGGGGTATTTCACCTCCGCCCAAGTTACATCTCTGATGTAACGGCACTCGCGGCCAGCGGACACCTCTCCGAGCGGCCGGGCTCGGCTCACAGGCTAAAGCTGCTGTTTGAAACGTTTGGAGCCCCGAAGGGTTCGACTTCGCGACACTCGGCAAAGGAGTTTGTCAGTGAGGAGGCGTACGCCCCTAAAGAACTCCACCCAGGAACGGTGGCTTCCTCAGCCAGAACCGCCCCTTACTCTGGCACTGCAATCTGATGGACCAAGGTGGCAGCGGGGAGGGAGGCGGCAGGAGGAATACGGGAGGAAAATAAAATGCTGCAGTGAGCAGAGAGATGGAAAGCGAAGAGTATTCCGGTTAAGGAAACAAACCAGCTCCGTTCAGAGCAGCCAGACTAAAGTATTTCTGGAATGCTAAATTCAAATCAACGCCTTGGAAAATAATACATAAACTGGACTTATTTTTGAGTGCTCCCCTCATCTCTGACCGATGGTTTCCTCACCCTCCCTTCCCAAAACGCCAGGATGAACACACCTGCACCAGACTTAGGGATTCGGGCAGCTTCCGTTTGTCATCCGCCCCGTTGTGCCTGAAGTCTCAGTGGATGAAGTCACCCAGGGCTTGAGTAAAGCTTTCAGAAAGGAGCCCCGATTCCACCACTGCTCTTTATCTTTGGTCTGTCTAGAACAGTGTCTAGAAGAAAGACATCAGGTAGATGGGCTCCACAGAGCAGAGAGGCTCTGTCTCTCCCAACCCGCACAAAAAGGTTTCTCCTGGGCACACGGTGCGTGGGCCCTGCCATACCCTGGGCTCAAAACGTTCCCACAGCTACAGCTCCACGTTCAGCACGGCCCCAGGGAAGGGCTCACTGTCTAGGAACAGAAAAGCTGTCAAGAGGATTCGCAGTCTAGATCTCATTCTTTAATCAAATGGAGGGGGAAAAAAAGAAAAAAAAAAAGGAAAAAAATAAAACCAGTGTAGGTGTTTCCAAAAAAATAACCTGATGCCACATGCTCCGGCTTTCTAGCATAGTAAGTACCTTTTAAGAGTAGCCTGTCACAAGCTTGGCTTTGTCTAGCATGAAGTCGTCTCGTTCAGCGTTATCCACCAGAGCAGTAGAAGGAGACAGAAGACATCCCGCAGTTCTCTCCGCTCTGGCGTTGGTTTGGTTGTCGAGTCTGTCAGGGGTACTCGAGAGTGTGAAGACAGAACATCCCCACGGCTTGGCCTCTCCACTGTTAACGCAGCTCTAAGCTTTAGAGCAACCTTGAGTGTCTGTCTCTGTCTCGGAGGAGCTGCTCTCAGAGTCTATTTCTGTGTTCTCCTGCTGGTGTTTCTCTTGCACCTTCTGCCGAATTCCTTGCAAACGCACTAATAGGGACTGATAGTCAAAGTGGCCTCGTTTTTCACCGAAAGGATCCTGGAAGAAAACCACAGATAAGCCTGTTAATACAGACCACGACCCTTCTGGCAAGAGGTGGAAAGAAAAAAGTAATTGGGCAACAAGTGGTTAAAGATTTAAGGGTTCAATCCCATCTTATGTCAGAGGCAGGCGCCTCAACTTCCCACTGCGTGGCAGAGGTTGAAGACCGATGGTCATTCCTGTTTGGAGTCTCTTTTGGGAAACCTCAGCAGCCCAAGCAAACTCCAGAAACAGACGGGAGGCCGGGCAGACGTGGGTTGGATTTCTACCAGAAGCTTTGAGGAATTAAACTGTTTCAAGGGTTTGGTCTCAAGCCCGCTCCAAGGATGAGGGAAAGCATCACAAACGAAAGCCCCTGAAATCCAGAGGCCAAACACTTGACCACAGTTTGTACCGGTGCTACAGAGCCTTTCCAAACAAAAGCGTCACTATTCTCGTTTTAAACCAAGGCCCCCAGCTGAGGTGCAGCCGAGTCAGAAAGTCTGTGGAGATTATTTAGCATTTGCTGCTTTAGTCGCCGTCCCAGGTTGACGACACATTGCCAGGGCTACATAAGTGGTGGTGGAGTTTACGCTGTCCTGCCTGATGGGAATCTTTGGTACAAGCCCCAGAGTTAACGAGACAGCACATCTGGCAAGCACTCAACTGCTACTGGGCCTGGAGGGACTTCACTGTAAATACAGGGTGCTGAAGGTGACAGTGCCACCCCCCCAGCACGCTGCGTCCCTGCTTCCTGCGCTACTGTTTACAAGCGGGCAGAAAACAGACCACGGCCGTCACCACCGCTGGGAACCGAACACAACAGAGTCCCAGGCCACAGTGCACAAAGCCCCGGGGACAGGAGCTGAGCTGAGCCCCGGCTCCCTGGAGGAGAAATGAGAGCGGGCCACCCCTGACACACCTCCAGTGTCCCCAGGCTTCACTACGCAGCCCTCAGTCCAGCACTCCGCAGACACAGCTTCCTTATGGGAATTTCTCACCCCCAACGTCAACTCCTCTGCTCTAGGAGCACCTTCAGTTTATGAGTTAGAGAGCCAGCGAAGGCACCGACAGGAGAAAAGAGCTCAGAGACACAAGATCATTAAATCAACCACCTCCATCTTTTCTTAGCAGTGGGATTTCTCACTGAGTCAGACAAGAGGCGGCTGATGAGGGAGGGAGACACATCTGTTCATATGCAAATAGCTCGGCAATCTATTCTTTAAAGTCTATTTTCCTGCAGAAACAAGCTCCTGTGTTCAACCTGTCTAGATGTGTCTGCCGTATCGTCGCTCTTCCCCCATCTCTTCCTCCTCCAGTAACTTTTGACTCAGCTACTTTCAATCTCATCTGACAGAGCAAGGAGCGTCAGAGAAGAGTTCCCACCTGCGGGAGGAGCTAAGGAACCTCAGAAAAAGAGGAACTCTGCCAGCGTCCCAACAGGAAAACGCTGCTGCGGAGTTCAGTTGCCACCAGCATCGGATAACCTGCGTGTGCCCTCCCTGCTTAACCCCAAATCCACCCGAACGCAAACCGCTCCGGTTCTGCTTGCCCGGAGAGCGGCTCGGGTCCAGCACTCCAACAGCCGACAGCCTTGAAAACGCTGTGTGCGTGCCTGAACATGGGGAAGGTAGCGGGTTATCCACAGGAACCTCGCAGGTCTCAGTTTCAGGGATGATTCCACGTTGGAATATACATTTCACCGCAAAGACCCAGACCCACGCCACGTACCTCGAGGGGGTGGCAAGCGCTGTTTGTCACTAACCACCCGCCCTCATCTGAGGCGGCGTGTTGTCTACATGAAAATTGCCTGCCACCCACCTGCATTGTCTGTCCTTGGAGATAAAGTCTCTCTTTACACACCCCTTCGTAGAAGTCGTAGTATTCCATGAAGGATTTCTCCATGACGCCCCTGAACGCAATGAGAGCGCAAACGGTCAACGCAAAATGACGGCGTCACGGAGGTCACATCACCCAGGGTCACCCCATCCCACCGAGCCCCGGTTCGTGTCACCAGCGTGGGCACCCGAACAGGGCGTCCCAGACAGCTACCAGGGCACAGCAAGGCAGGACCCAGCGACACGAACCGCAGCATCACTGCGGCTGAAGAGATTCTGGACGTGCTCCCACAGCAGCTGTGCTCCCCGCCCGCCACGGCTTCGCTTTTCCCTTCCCCCCAAGACAAGGCACGTCTATTCTCAGCCGCAGGTCAGAGGATGCAGCCAGCGTGCACGCCGCCACAGCCGTCGTGCCGAGCTCAGCTCCTCGGCACCACATCGACACAGCCACCCACTTCAGGACAAACAACTCTTCGCTGGACCAGGGAGAGTCAAAGTCTGGCTCTTCCCTGGAGCAACTCTCAGGGTTTCAGGAAGGGCAGCCAGAGAAGTCGAGTCTGCTTCCCCACCCCCACTTTCTTACGCCTCCCCCATGCCCCCCTTCCATACCGTAGTGGCTCAGGACAGGGACACTTTCCTTCCAGCATGTCACACACTGCTACCCGGATGGTCTCATGCCGAATGCACTCGTTATAGTTCTTGCTGTCCCCGGGGTGCCTCTCCTGGAAACAGAATTTGGGCCAGTGAGTCCAAGCGACGGGAACGGCTCTTCGTCTCTCCCTCCTGGGCCCGATGAATTTCACTGGTGCATGAACCCACTACGGCTTTGTCTGTTCTCTGTACGCTGAGCTAATTTATACTGCCAATGAAAAGCTGGCCAGGTTGTACATGTCTCCAGAGCCTCAGACTCACACAGCTGTGGAGACAGGTCAACTGATACAGCCAGCACAGGAACCTGCCTCTCTCCGAGATGCTGGAGACCCTGGAAACCTGAGCAGTTTGGTTCCTGCGTGACTCTATGGCCCAAGGAAGCCATTTCAGGAGCCGTGTAGCAGAGATGAAGAGCCACCCCACCTCCCGGCAGCTTCTTGAATGCCTCTTGTTCTTCCGTTACCTTACACGTACGTGAGCTAGGCAGCCTGCGGTTCAGAGCTGGCTTGGAACTCCCCCTCAAGCTCTGACTAGAGGCAGAGCAAGCTGGAAAAGAGCCAAGCGAGATAACCTACTTCTGTTCCCATTTCCAGAAAGGGACTTGCCACCGGGACCAAGGCGTAGAGGGAAGAGAGACAAAAAGCTGCAGAACCAGAGACGATCCACCTCCAACTCTCACCTGCTCAAAGCCGGGTTCGTTGTGATAGGGGTTCTCTGTCATCAGAGACTGGATGGAGATGAGGACTGAAGAGATACTCTGTGCCGGGCTCCACGCAGGCCCGGTCCAAGTGCTGCAGCATTAGAATAGAAAAGCACCGATTAACAACGCAGGACTGGCCCAGCGAGCACCATCCCTCCAACCACCAAAGATCAGCGAGCCCGGGAAACCACAGCCACACCTCACAGGAACGGACAGGAAAAGCAGCAGCTGCTGCAGATACAGAAAGCACCGGACGCTGGGAAAGTTTTCAGGGTCAAAGTTGTTTATTCTCTCAACCAGATGAGTACTTCAGCTCGAGGAAGACAAGAGAGGCTGCTAAACTCTACTTCACTGCGAAGACACCCAGGGCGCAACACGTGAGCTGAGGGAAAATAGTTTCCAAGCATTTTATGGGGCATCTTAAAGCTGTAGCTGTCATCTCGCCCAGCGGCCTGGAGCACCACGAGCCACCAGCACTACCGTAAGTCAAAACCAACGACTCTTTAAGAACTGAAACCTGATTTTCCAAGACTCAAACAAGCCCGTCGTTGTGCAGTCTGTAATGCAGACGCTCAGCACAAGCCCTAGCGGATGCTCTGCTACAGGAACCGGGCGCCCGTTCCACAGGCACAGGGTAGCGAAACCCCTTGGCAGAGAACAGCCCAGGCAGAAAGAGCTGCTCCGCTGCTTGCCCTCGATATCCTCGTTCCAGATACAGCCCTGTCTCCCCGTGAGCTGAACAAGGATGTGCTGACCCACATACGCTCTTCCTAAACCCTTTTCTTCGCAGCTCCCTCTGTGCTTCCCATCTCCGCTGCGGCCGAGGCTCTGTGTTCAGCAATTTGGCTGCCACGCCAGGGCTACAATCGCAAGAGCAACGGGGCAGCTCGCGTGGGAGCTGCCGGGTGTTCAGACCCCCGAGACAGCACCATGCCCCACACATCTCGGTGCTGTGCAGGCGCTGGCGTTCAGCTCACCGGATCAAGGAAGGCTCCTGCGCTGAGGAAGGGGTTTCCCAGCACAGCGCAGCCCTCACCCAGCACTGGGCCAGTATCCGTCCGCTGCTGGGTATCAGCTACTGGGACCAACTTTGGTGGAAGTGGTGCTGTGAAACCACCCCAGCAAAGGCAGAGTTATAACCACAGCAGCACTCAGACACTCACTGGTTGATCGAATCCTCACAGCAATTCAAGCCATCGCTGCCCCTTCCTCACCTGGCTGCCCTTACGCCCTCCGCGCAGCAAAGGAACCAGGTACTAACCGGCTGCCCCAGTCCAGAGTCCCAGCAACAGCCTTACTGGCAACTGAAATGATCACAGCTGGGGTTGGGAATATCCAACTATCCCGCCAGGGTTCCTCTGGCAGAGGCATCCAACCAACCTGGACTTTCACGTATTTAAAAATGAAGGTGAGTAACAGGAATTCGCAGCAGCGGAGCCGCTGGAACGGGCAGCGTGGGAGCAGCGCTTGTAAATCATTACACCCACCGCTCAGCCCCACGCACTGCCTGTAGGTGGAAGCCCAGAGCAGTCAAATGGCTCTCAAGGAAGTTCTTAGCGGCCTTTAATTTTATTTATTTTTTAAACCCACACAGAGAGAGGAAATTAAAACCACAAAACCCTACATTTGGAGAACGTTAAGGATGAGGCTGCAAAGCGCAAGAGCAGAAAACACAAGGCTCGGGCCGAGGCTTTGCAAGGGGAGGCGGGAGAAAAGCGACGGCGTCCGCTGAACTTCGCGCTTCCCCTGCTTTTAAAGACAAGTTAAGACTCTTATTTCAGCAGAGGAATTTGCACTGCTTTACGACTCTGATTCTGCACACGTAAAGGCGCATCCACGCACGCGTCCGGGGCAAAACGAGGGCACGAGGCGCCGAGAAGGACGCGCGAGGCAGAACACAGCCTGCAGCCACCTCCTGCCTCCCCATCAAAACAGCCAAAGTCTCCTCTTACCCCAGAATACTCAGGCAGACTTTCCCATTGCGGTAGAAGTTGGGGTTAAACCTCACTGTGTTATTTCCCGTTGTCATCAGTTTGACCCTTGGTGGGTGGATGGGATAATCTGGAGGACAGCGAAACAGGAACAAGAAGAAACCCCCTTCATAAGGCGTGTCAAATGGGCCTGTGATCAATGCATGAATCTGGAAAACAAAAGCCCGTCTTGCGCACCACTTCAAAATTGTGCAGCACCGTCAAATCCTCAACAAAGCCAAGCGAAGGCAAGAAATCTCCACCCAGGCAGCAGCATCGTCCCCAAGCGCACGCCACATGCGGGCCATCCTCAGCCCTCCCTCCCCCGCGCCGCTGCTGCGCACTTCTCTTCCCCTCTGCCGCGCTCCACGTGCGGAGCAGGTTTCCATCCAGCGCAAGGTTTGGCCGGAGCCCACCACAGCTGCCTCCCGTACATCCCCGTACAGCCCAAACCGGGCTGAATCACAGTGCAGCTGGTAAGCGCTGCTTTAAAAAAAAAAAAAAAGAGTCCAAATCTGAAAAAAAATTAAAATCTAATTTTAGAAAGAAAAAAACCCCAGAATTTCTGCCAAAACTAGAGCATTCCTCCATTTTACGGTCTTGTGCTGATTTGGTCTTACTGAAACCGATCACTCCATTTCCTCTGCCTGGATCCAAAATTAAGGCCCTATTCTCTCCAAGCTAATTACCCTCAAAGATCCCAGTTGTACACCAGGAAGTCTGCTCCCTTCGGGCTATGAAGGAAGCTGACTCCCCAGGTGATCTCCCTTAATGATCCTGCCCAGGATTCCACCCAAGGCTGGTGCTCTACAAACCCGCATTTCCCTTCAAGGCCATTTTGGCACTTCCAGCTTCCTCTCCCTGGGTGCCGCCTCCGAAAACCCAGGGGCCCTGAGGCAGGCTGGCACTTACATGGGGGGAGCGTGGGGGGCTCCGGGGAAACGGCACGTTTGTCAGGGGGGTAGGAGAAGTGCGCGGCAGAGGAAAAAAGCCACAGCGACCCCACAGACACGCACACACAACGCTCAGAGACCGGCACAGCCAAAGCAGGCGACGCCGGCTGCAGAAGGGGCAGCACCAGCCAAGAAACGCGCTGGATCCAGAACGCCGTTTGGGCAGCCTCTGCCTCCCAGCTCAGGGCGTTCTCCCTGACGTAATCGGAAACTCCCAGGCCTGGAAAATCCCCCCCCTCGGAGAGGCAGGAGGGGAAGATCCGGGTCAGGAGAGGCCACAGCCGTGCCCGTGTTCCTAGGGAGCCGGGCTGCTGGAGGCGGTGCGGCGGAGCGGCTGCGTGGGGCAGGCCCTGGCCCTTGGTGCGCCATGCGGGCAGCTCCCTGGGGCACAGCGTCACGCCTCGCTGCCGGCTCACAACAGCTAAACATCTCCGGTTGCCACAGGCAGGTTACAGACACTCCTTGTGGTAACGGAGGTTTCTCGCTTCCAGCTTCTCCGAGAAGCGCCCCACGGCCAACAGCTTTCCATGGAGCTCCCTCTTCTCCAAGCTGCTCACCGACTGTTTTCAAGCAGCGGAAGGACGAAACGAGCTGGATCACAGGGCTGCTAAAGCAGCGCAGGCTTTATCTGTGGAAGCTCCTCAGACCCCTGTGACGGTATCTCTCCACAGAGAGAGATATCCACAGTGAGTCTGGCCATTTTAAACGCAGCCCAGCTCGACGTCACCAAGAAAACCGGAGCCCCATTGCGCTCTTCCAAGACTCACCCCAAGTTTCCTCAAAACATTAAGGGAACGCTCCATTCGGGGAAACCCTCAAAGCAGCCACCGACAGCAACATACAGAGAAGCAGAAAGCTGAACGAGCTCCAAATCTCCTCTTACCTTGGTCATGTCGTGGGGATCAGGCACAACAAACATTCCCGGGGGCGGTTCCTTGTAAATGGACATGATATCCCTGAACAAAGGAAACCGGAATTAGTCAAGATCTCCCTCGGCGTTCATCAGCCCCTGCAACGCTCTAGAGGACAAATCCGCACACGGACGCAAGGGCCAGACTTTTAAGATGGAACCTTGCAGCTCGTAAAGAGCTGGACATTTTTCTTTTGCCTCTGTTTTCTGGCTGAGCTCTTTGAACTCACTCCCCAAAAAACAGCCGAGGTGTCTCAGGGGCACGAGCAGCATTCGGTAAATCAATGCGCGAGGCATCGCCCCACGCACACCCAGGCTACCTGCCACCCGGGATTTTACCAGAGACCAGCTCCAGCAGGGAAAGCTTCAGCTACAAACTTCCCCTCGGGCAGGCATTCAGCGGTTCCCTTCGGTGAGGTTTGCTGTTTCAGGGATGCTTTCCCGCCCCGTGCTTTCCCTCCTCGCACCCAGACTGTGCCCAGGAACCCTTCCGCGGACCCAGTCGCTTTCCCCAAACACGCCGTGACTCAACTGCCTTAGCGACAAGTCTGGGTTCAATCAGACCGCGGGTTCGGGAGTTGTTAGGGTGTGCACACACACACAACCTGATCCCAACACCCTCGCTTCCGTAGCGAATCACCCACACCTCTGTGCAGGCTGCAGATAAACCCAATGGCACCCGCTACTTTTCATCCCCAAACCCCCTCCCTCTCAGAACGGGAGCTGCGCCGAGCTCCAGGACAAGCCGCCGCCTGGGGAGCGCCCAGAGCTCTGCGAGGTGTTCAGGGCGAGGGAGCCAGGAGCGCCTCACCTTGCGGCCCACCCTGCCGGGCCAGTGCTTCTGGCACGTTTGGGTTGGAAACGGCCCAAACCCCCGGTGCCATCTTTGGGAGGCGTTATACAAGATCTAGAACAAGGATGAGCAAGAGCCTGGCAGGCAGCGACACTTGCTCCCGAGGAAGAACTTGTTGAACTGATGCCAGCCCAACACAGGAGCACGTCGCTCGTTCCACCCGCGGCCATCGACGCGGCAGGGCTAACCGGATCACGCTTTAAAGGGTCGGAACAGCCCAACGGGCGGGCAGCGGCAGGAAGGGGGGTGGCAGAGCCCCGGGATGGTGGTACGGGGGCCACTCCCCGGCCAGCGAGGGCTGAGGTTCCGTCCTGGCCTGGGCACCTGGGCACGGAGGGGCCCGGGGGGGGAGCGGGTCTGTCCCCGGGAAAGCCCCAGGGCACGGGGGGGGACCGGGGCCTGTCCCCAGGCCCAAGCCCAGGTCTCCAGGGCCGCTGGTGAGGCCCAGGGCTCCGTTACCGCCTCCAGGGCACCGGGGACGAGGCCGGCGTCTCTGCCGCGAAACGAGCCCCGGCCCCACTCTCCGGCCGGGCAGCC
>VWZZ01006465.1:34804-66623 GCA_013399095.1 Psophia crepitans
CACCTGCGCGGGGGCCCACCTGCGCGGGGTCCGCTCGGGGCTGCGGCTGTGAGAGCAGCGCGGCGCCCCCGCCCCGCTCACCTTGCCGTGTCCCTCCCGCGTCCTCCGCGCTCATTGGCTAGCGCTGCGCGCGGCGCGCGGCACGCCGGAGCAACATCCGTTATCCCCATTGGTTGAAAACGAGCGACGACCTCCCATCAGCATCCGGGATAGCGTAAAGGGGCGGGTGGGCGGTGTCGCCACGTGGATCGCCATTGGTTGGTTATTTTCCTTGCTTGCTTGCTGATTGGCTGATTACCTGGCGGTCCTCCAGGGGACCGTGAGGCGCGCTGCGCTGCTTCTGCACCATAGAGGTTACCACAGAGGGCGGGCGGCGATGGCGGCCGGGCGGGCCCGGCCGCGCTCTGCGGTGTGTCGGCGGCTGCTGCACCCGCCCCAGTCTCCTCTAAAAGCCCATTTTGAACATTTAAACGTTTTCCCGGCGTTTATTAAAGTGCCCGGTTCAGCCGTGGCCGAACGTCGCTGGAGCCGAGGTTTAGTGCCGCCGCACCGGGGAGGGGCTCGGGGCCCCAGGGAGGGAGGTCGCCGCCCGGCCGTGGTGCAAGGGCAAGGCCCCAGTTCCGTGCCCCGTTACCGGTAGCCCCAACCGCTGGGGACCGCCGCTGGGCCGGGCCGGGGGGCGGCGGACCCGGCCGAGGCCTCCGGTGTCCCAGCGGGGATGCCCCGGGGGCGAGGGCGGGCGGAGGGGCCTTCCCCAGGGCCGCAACTCGTTACCGGGACTCGAGGGTCCCGTTTGGCCAAACTCCCTGAGCTCTTACCCACCCCCCTCCCGAGCCCGGCGGCCCAGGACAACCGGCACCGGTCTCCCCGGTCTCCCCGCCTCGCAACCGGAGCGCCGGGCAGTCCCGGGACACACAGACACACCGGGCGCCGAACTACAAGTCCCAGCACCGCGGCCGGAGCCGCCCGGGGAGNCGTCCCGGAGGTTCCCAGCCGTTCCCCTCGGTGAGTGAGGACGGGGGGGGAGGAGGGGTCCCGGTACCCCTCCCGGAGCCGGTGCCCCCCTGGGGGGCCGTGCGGGGGTGGGGAACCGGGGCTGCCCCGCTGCGAGGCGCCGGCGACACTTTCGCTTTCGTTTCCTAGAGGAGTCAGGGGTGCGCGGCCCGGTTTGGGGGGGACGGACCCCGCGCACGGGGATGGTGCGGGAGCCGGGGCATCCCCCGGTGGCTGCCCGGTGCGTCCGGACCGCGGCGGGAGGTTGGTCTCGCTGGAGAAGGGGGAACCCGCGTTTTCCCACATCTCCGGCTCGCTGCGGGTCAATGAAAGACGGAAACAGCCACGGCGAAAGAAAAGGGAAGAAACCAACAAGTCCCCAGCGAGAGGCAGCGCCGTGAGCCCCGCGGGGAGCGTTAGTCCTTCCACCCTCATTAGCTCGGCAGTCATTAACGCCTGCGCTGGTGACGGTAACAAACCCGCGAAGGTTCCTGGGGTCCCTCCCCGCCACGGCCTTTTCCTGGAAGTGAACAGCAGGCTGTGCCGCCAGCGCACGCTGCGCACTTTGTTTTTCTTCCAAGATCGCGATTCCTCTCACCAGACCCAGCCCAGCTTGTGGGCGGCAGCGCCTTGGCTGCCTGCGGCCGGACACCCGCCCTTCGTTTTCTTCACAAGTTACTTTCAGCCTTGGCGGCAGCCAGGGCTCATGTCCCGCAGCGACGCAGTAACGTCGTTACGGTGCTGTCCTTAGGTTTATTTCCTTTATTTTTTAATTCTGGCTGGTGGCTGTCAAGGCATCCCTGCCGTTTGGGAACCGCAAATCGTGCGGGCACGTCAGGGTAGGAAGGATCGCCAGGCGCAGGCTGGGGTGAGACGAAAGGCACAGCATTTCCTGCGCTTTACTGGGACAGCTGAAAGTGAAAGCGCGGTCCCAGAGGTCCGGGGGGATTGTGTCACAGCCATTTCTGGCGGCTGCCCGGCTTCCCGCTGCCAGCAGGAGGAATTCCCCGGCCTCCCCAGGCAGCCTGTGTCAGCGTGGTTGTCGCTGCCCTTTCCGGCTGTGGGTACCTTGTCCTGTCCAAGCACTGCAGTCCCCACCTGAACTCCTGCCTGATTTTCGGGCCGTGATTCGGCACAGAGTGCAGACCTGCGCAGCCTGGGGGATGCCAAAAAAACCACTGGAGCATTTCACCGATGCAGCAAAACCTCTGTTCTTCTCAAGCAACGTGCTAGTCTGCAGAGTTCAGAAGAGCTGACGTGCCCTCACGTGAACCCCTTATGGTGGGGGTGTGCCTGGCACGTCAAATCACATGAAAAACACAGCGTGGGGACAGCTGGCATTCCAGCGGGGTCTTCACGGGTGTGGAGCACACGTGCTCCTCCTGCTGCCTGGCACCACCACCTCGCCTGCATGGCAGATCTGTGGGAGCCGGCGAGTTCACGGGGTCCCACGCAGGCTGTGTGCCACGCTGGCAGCCTCGGAGCGCCAGCACCCTGCCTGGGAAGCGGCGGTCAGACCAAAGGGGGTCTGCAAGCTGCCGTGGGTGTCGGGAGCAGCAGGGACACCTTGCTGAGACGCCTTGGTGGGTGCGTCAGGGATTTTGGACCTCACAGCTCTCGTTCACGAGCCTTCGCACCCTTCACAGACACAACTGCGTGTCCATCTGAAGATGAGGTAATCCCTTTATTCTTCCCTCCGGTAGACTTCCACGATGGATGAGACCTCAGACGAACCTCCCACCTCTGCCGTCCTCTTAGACAACTGCCACTTCTCCCAAGTCATCTTTAACAACGTCGAGAAGTTTTACGTTCCCGGAGGAGACGTAACCTGTTGTTATACCCTCACACAGAACATCGTTCCTCGCGGCAAGGACTGGGTCGGCATCTTCCGGGTAAGAGGATACTGTGAAACCAGAAACAAACAGCCTGGGCTTCGATAGAGCGGGGCTGGGGTTTGGTGGGGGTTGTTTCAGTAACAACTTGTGTGATGGAACATCTTAATTGAGCCTAGGGACAAAGTGCCGGACCTGTTGTGACCTGAACAGCTTCAGGGCTAATTAAACACTCTGATTATCTTTTCATGCATAGACCACAGCCCTTAGAAGTCAGGATATCACGGCAAAAGTCCTCCCAGTAACTGATCTGTGTGGAAATACAATCCCATTAAAACAGGTAAACAGGAACTGTGTGATGCCATGTAAGTTTTGCTGTTGCAGGTGGGATGGAAAACAACGCGGGAATATTACACCTTCCTGTGGGCTCCTCTGCCGGGTGACGGCCGCAGTGACACCGCCACGCAGCGACAGATCCAGTTCAAAGGTGGGGCGGGAGCTGGGGTCACTCGGGGAGGTGGCTCAGACTCTTCGCTGCCGCGAATAAGCGCTCCATTCGGAATTACGGAGTATCTGTAGGACTGTGCTTTGGGGGGCATTTCAAATCCCATAATAAGTCACAAAATTTTGAATTCTGCTAAATTCTGCCAGCGTGACCGAGCGGTGTTGGTTGTTTTGTTATCACTGGCACGAGTTGTTGCTAACGGTGCAGGAAGCACACCGAACCGGGCTGTCTCCATTGCCGGAGGTTCTCCTTTCCGTGCTATACATTTAAGAGAGTTAAATAATTAGAAGCTGCATGTGACGGAGCTGTTGTGTTTGTCTGAAGCTTACTACCTGCCGAAAGATGACGAGTACTACCAGTTCTGCTATGTCGACCAGGATGGCGTGGTGCGGGGAGCCAGCGTGCCTTTCCAGTTCCGAGCAGAGGCTGAGGACGATATCCTGGTGGTTACCACACAGGTCGGTGTGCTCCCTTCCCCGGCTTTTCCCTGCCTGTGCTTTTATTGGCATCTGCTCATGGCGGAGGTGGAGCGATCCGGTAAATCGATGCCAAGCTGGAACTCGGCAGCTTGGAATCTATTCTTGGCTTTACTACTGTTCTGTCACACAAATTTGGGCAGCCTTTGTTTCTCTACCTGCCATTTATCGCTTAGATTGTGAGCTCTTTGTTGTGGGGAGACACTTAATTCATCGTGTTTTGGGGCATTTTGAATATTTTTAAATTAAAATGTCATTTTTGTGGCAGCAGCCTCCCATTAGGTAGGAGGAGGAGCATGCACGTGGGCAGTAATTGTGAAGCCAGGCGCTCTTACTTGGCGATGTCCTGTGTGCAGCCCCGTTGTTAATGACTACGCCGCGCTCTCCCTTTTGCGGAGCTCATCTTGCTTTGCTCCTCACCCCGTGCTGTTTGGAATGCAGCTTTTCAGTGCTTCTGTTATGACCGAACAACTTTGGTGCTCGCCAGGGAGAAGTGGAAGAAATTGAACTACAAAACAAAAACTTGCGTCAAGAAAATGAGGAGCTGAAAGCAAGCTGCGCAAATCTCCAGGAGCAAACCATCAGTCTGCAGGAAGAGCTCAAGAAGACACAGGTAAACGAAAAAATGGATGTATTAAAGTTTTCAGTCTGAAAGATGAAGAGGGACTGACTCAAGTCTTGTTCTGCTGTATGCTTCCAGGAGAAAATGAAAGAGGTTTCTCGGTTTAATCCTTCACCAAATCGTACAACACCTCTGCCCTGATAGGAACAATAAGGAGACACCAGTAGATACAGGAGTCGGGAACGTACGGGAAGGGGAGCGCTCAAAAATGTTCTGCAGGCTGTCCCAAAATCACGTGATCATTGCCTCTTCCTCCTTCAGTTTTGTTCAGGGTTTAACGTAAAGTAAATTGAGTCTGAAAGACTAGTCCGGATGCGAAGGAGAGATTTTCCTCCTTCGGAGGGGCTGCCTGGAAATGCTGCGTTTGAGGGTTTGTGCAGTTCTAGTGCAGAGCGGGGCGATTGCTTGGGTCTCCTTTACCTCCCATCCAGCTCACTCTGATTTTCAGGAGCTACAGGACAGCTTAGAGTCTCTAAGGAGCAACACAGAGAAACTGGAGCTGGAGCTGCATTCCCTGAAAAAGGAAAATAAACATCTACAGGACCTGGGTGACTCCAGAGAGGCAGAACTGCACCAGTAAGTGTATTTCCAGCATGTCTCAAAGCAGGATTTCATGTAAGCACCTTGCCTTTACGGATTAAATTTCCACCGGTGTGTTTTGATTTGTTCTGAGTAGACTCAAAGAGCAAATTCAGAACATGACGGCTGACAAGGACTGCCTGGAAACCAGGCTGAAAACGGCGCTGGATCAGATGGACCAGCTGCAGGTAGCACACACACCCCGCAGCCCTCCTTTGCTTCCCTGAACTGTCCCCAAGGGAATCAGTCTCCCTCTGACGGAACTGAGCAGTCTTGAGCAGAGATGCAGTGTATGAGTTTCTTTTTTTGATTATGTGGGTTCTTCAGAAAAATATACCTCAAGAAAGGTATGTTCTGGAAGGAAGGGTAGAGAGGGATGTGCTAAGAGAGACTGTAAGGATTTTACTCCCTAAAAACATCCCTTTTGTGTGCTCATTGCATTGGTCAAAATCAGACTGTTGTTTACCTCCTGCTGGCTGAGGCAGAAAACACTTCTGTTTTGAAAAACATGCTAAAATTATGTTCAGTACTTGGGCAAAAACAAAACTTCTGGCTGGGAGGTGCGTGAAGGGAGAAGGTAGACTGGAAATAGCTTGGTGGTTAGGGCTGGGGCATGGGAGACCAGGAGGACGGGCTCACTGGCTTGCTGGAGAGTCTCTGTTTTCCTCTTTGTTTTCTGACTCCCCAGACGAGAAGCGTCATGTTGAAATGTAGAAAGCTTCTCAGAGAAGGTCTGAGTGAATAGTGTGTTCTGATGACTCCGTCAGCTCCGGGGTATCCCCATGTAACGTCCTCAGTTTCTGTAAAGGTTTTCATGGAAAAACGTTTGCAGAAAAAAAAAACAAACAAACAACTTCAGTGGCTGGGGGTTCCGGAGCTTCGCTTTCAGCAGCAAAAGGTGCCTGAGCTTCTCACTCAGAGCTGTTTGGTTCTCAGTTTCTGCCCACCCTTCTTTCTGCCCAGTCTCAGGTGTTGAATTATGAGCAAAAGGGTTGTTTGTTGGCAATGAACAGAGCACGAGGCAGCTCGTGTGTGACAGCTCCAGTGCTTGGAGCTGGCATCTGTTTGTTTGCCGGTTTCCTACGGTTTACCCCGTAACACTCTTCCTTCGTAGCAACAAAACCACGACTTAGTGAAAGAACTCGAGGAGCAGAAGCACTTGTTTCAGACTCTGCAGGCAAAAAAGAATGAAGCTGATGAGGAAAATCAGGTGAGAACTTGGCACAGCTCCCTCGCCTTTCTCCCGTGCCGAGTGCAGCGCCCAGCGCGTGGTGTGGCGCTCAGTTCCGTTAACCCTTCTACCAAACAGATCACTAGTTGTGCCTGCGCGTGGGCCGTTGCCTAAAGCCGGGTGGGTGCCTGTACGTGCTGCCTGCGGGCACGTACAAACGGCCGTGCGTGTGCACACGCGGGGTGGTGTTGCTGCCAGGTCTGTACTGTACAGAGTGAGGGTCCGAAAACTTGCACCTCTTTCCTGCAGCACAGAGCAGCCTGGCTTGCCCGTCAGAGCGCGGGGATTGCTCCCGTCGGCAGCTTAATTCTGACACCACTGAACCGAACAGAATTACTCGTTTAAATGGACGTGGCCTTTTTGCCCAATCTGAGCAATGATTGCTCGGTTTTGTTCCTCCCTCTGCGTGACTTCAGGATAGGTTTCTGTCTTTTCCAGGATCTTATCCTGATCATCTTGTCTGCCACAGAACAGATCCTGGCACTTTCTTACCTCGCTTTCCCAAGCAGGACTAACACTGGGCAACCTAAAAGGAGTTCAGAGCAATTTCTGTTCTAAGAGGATCTATGTTAGTGAAAAGTATGATTTTTCTCTGGAATGGTCTCCTGAGCTTCTGGAAGTTCATTCTGCCCTTCTGTCCCTCTGCAGAAACTAAGGGAAGAGAACGATGGACTCCTGAGCCATCTCTCGCAGGCTAGAGAGGTTTCTTCCTTCTCTGCTGTTTCACAGGCTCATGCTCCGATTCCAGCTCCTGAAGCAGGAGGCCTGCTGTTTGGAAATCCGTACCGCGGTGAGATTACTTGGCCTTCTGTCTGAAACCACAAATACACGGCAGTTAGAGTCTCGGCAAATTACCCTCCCTCTCGAATTGAATGCTGTAGGAAAGACGTTATTAGCAGCACCTCTGTGCAGCTTTGCCCGTCTGCAGATGTCTTGGCAGCTGCAAAATGCTGCTGGGTGTTAAGAGCTGACTTAACTGATCAGCTGCCTGTTCGTTCTCTGCCAAGAGAGACAACTATTAGCTGGTTTATTCAGCTGGGAGACAGCTAGTTTTATGGCTTATGTCCAGTTTCCATAGTCCTAAATATAGAGGTTTAGATCCAGAGCCACATCCTCGGGTTTCAAGAATTACTAGTTATCAGCACGTTATGTTGTTAATCGTTTTGTTGGGGCTAAATTGACTTCTTTTTCCAGTTGCAGGAGCAAACCTGGAGGCAGGAGCTGCAGACGTAAGTAAAGTGGACACAACTGGATGTGAATTAGTGGTTTATGGACACGGATTAGTGGCTTGAAATAAAAAGCTCCAAGTTCAGCTCTGGAACCAATTGTCTGCATACTGGTTTAGTGCTGGTAAAATAGCAGACAACAAAAGGGAGCCACATCTGCTTAGTGTGTAGAATTAATATGAGGTATATGTCTTAAGGAAGAGAAAGGAAACTCTGTTGATCTTAATCTTTAAGGACCAGCTCTTGGCAGTATTTAATGTCAGAATGAGCAGCGTGCAGCTGCTAAATACCTTATTTCACATCGGCGACATGGACGTGTGCTGTGTAGGATGGAAAGGCAGGGTGCCTCTCAGGAGGAGAGGCCTCTTGTCTTTTAAGTGGTAGTTGAAGCCTGGAGGCATTTGAAAACTTGAGAGTGTTAGGAGTCAGAAAGACTTGTCCAAAAGTGCTAACAGCTCACTACTGAACTTTCCCTTGGATGTCTTTGAATCTCATTTTAAACTGACTTTATCTGCGTTTGCTTTGTACTTCAGGCTTCTATTAGGAGATGCCCCATGTGCAATGATGTCTTTCCTGAAGATATTGAAACAAGTCAGTATGAGGCCCATGTGCGGAGCCATCTCCTGGAGTGCCCGCTCTGCAGCGAGACCTTTGAAAAGTCCAACAAGCAGGTGTTCGATGACCATATATTTTGTCACGGCCTGGAATAATTCTGAGTTCGTATCTGCTTTGTAGAATAGGTGGCAGAGGTCGCAGTATAGAATAGACCGAAATCACCTCTAGGCTTGATTCATGCTGAGATCACCCAGCCAAGATTGACTGTGCCGCTAGTACTGGAGTGCTGAGCTTTCTGTTCCATGCAGCGTGTGGCCAACACATAAATCAGGTCAGACATCCACAGCCTGAAACCCAATCACCATCATCGAGCTGAAGTCCTCTGTCTTGGATCAAGTATTTATGTTTGTTAAACAAGTTACAAATCCTATAATTACTAATTTAGTTGAGTGTGGTACCAGTTCTTTAGAGCAGGATTGGCCATCTAACCATTCGGGTAGGGATCCAAGTGATGGGATGTCTACAGCAGTTTGCTGTCCTTGGCTGATACATCTCCAGTATAACGGTTTTATTCTTTAATACAGCGCTGTCCTTGCTAACCAAAGATCAGAAACGTTTTATAATCTTCTAGGCTCACACCTTCAGTCCTGCTCAACTTCTGGCATGCAGAATTAATTATTAATAAGTAAAAAAGCCGAAGTAAAAACATGTCTCTTGTTTCGCTGGCAGTCACTAAGCAAGTCAAGGGTACATATTTACGAAGAGACAGCATATTTTCGCGGATCTGAAGGCCTCGGGCCGTCCTTGCAGCACAGTAGGCAGCGCAGCTTGTCCGAGGGAGAGGCACACATACTGTTTTCAGGGAAACCCGACGTTTCTGACACGGTCGCTGTGGTGTGGAGCCTGTCGAAGAGCAGTGGCCGAGTTGTCTTGGCAGCACAGAGGATAAATGCTCTCTCAGTCAGCATCCTCATTTAAAGGAAATTATGAGTTTGGATTACTTTTTTTTTTATGATCCTAAACGTTCTTGATGTAACAAGAACGGCCTGTTCTCAAACCAAAACATGATTCAAAACTAAGTGCCTTGGGATATTACCATGCTTTGTGCACAGATTATCCAGTTACTATTTTTATTTCTGCTTCAGGATTTTCAATTTATGATTAACAGCTCTTTTTTTTTTCCCTATGCAAACACAAGTGGGTAAAGGTTTATCATCCAGCCGCATTAGGCTGCGGCTGAATATCTGAAGCAATAGAAAATCCTAAGACGTTTACGTAAAGTTCTAAGAACATTGCGAGTAACAAAGACTTCAGAGTGTTTTACTGTTTGGATTCTTTTTATCAATCTAGAGTATTTCTGTCTTGAGATGTATGATACCGATAAGCCTTATTTAAAAAAAAAAAAAACTGTAAAAGAGAATAACAGCAAACAAAAATAAAAGCTACCTGGAGAAAATCTTTGGAAAAGGTGTCTGTGTCTGTTCATTCTTCAAGAAACACGCTGGAGGAATTGACGGGGCCTTAAGGGAGCCATTTGTGGGCTTTCAAATACTTTCTGAAGCTTCTGCCTAACAAAGTACTTAAGCACGTCTCTGAGTAGCTCTTAGCCTGCACCGCGGTATCCCTGTGGGCGGTGGGAGCATTTCTGCTCACCAGAAGCGCGTCTTCAGCTGGCTGATCCGCACAGCATGGGAATATGGCCTGAAGGCCAAGGGATAGTACGGGATAACGAGAACGAATCAGGAAAATAAAATGAGCTGGACAGGTCCTACTTGTTTCTGTTGGTCCAAAAACCTAGAGCTGGTTGAATTTCTTCCATCACAGGAACCTCCAGTTTGCCAACTCCTTTTTTCCCTAGGACAGGAGAAAAAGCTGAAAACCTCCTCACTCAGGATGATAAAATATTATTAAAAATTACTTGGTATTGTACATGTTTTGACGCTATTCATTACCGAATCTCAGCGTTTCCGGTATAGCTTCATCCTCATTTAGACAGTCAAACATTCCATCAAAATGAGGCTCATTTTTAACAGAACACTTGTTTCCTCAGGAAAAGTTCCATTGTTTTCAAGAAAATGCTTTTCCACCCCCAACCTTTTCCCGTACGTACTCACTCTAAATTACATTTTTCTTCTCCTGCTGCTTCACGTCTTGCTAGAAGAGGAAACAGAGACACAAACACCGTTTCGACTAAAACCCTGGTAGTTCTCCCCGACGCCAGTTACCAGGCCTCTTCCCTTTGCGCACCGATGCTAGTGCTGCCTTGAGCGGCTCGTACCCTAAACCCAGCCCAAGTCACCCGCGCTTGGAGTTATGTCACGACATTATCTATGTCCTTGAGCTACGGGTGCCAAGTGCCGGGGCCGCCAAATTGCCTCTGCATCCCTTCGAACGCTGGTACCTATCACTTTCCTTGCCTCCTTCTACTGCTTCTACAAACCTCGGTGCCGATGTTGAAGTGGGACACAGGCAGTGAGCGGGTGACCGGCAGAGGGGGTCAGACTGCAATAAATCTCATGAGGACGCCGGCTTTTTGAGGTATTTTAAGGTATACCATTTGTTTTCTCCCAGCCATAAACTTGGGCTTGATGCAGGTCGTACCTTCCCTATCCTGGGCAGCCAGGGACAAATTTACTCCTAAGCACAAATTATGTCATATATTTTCTGACCAAGTTTTCATTTTGCTTGTAATTTACAGCGGTATTTATGTTACTGCTGCATTTAAGCCTTTGGAATCGTACGAGGTTTCAATCCTATCTCAGTTTTATGGTTTAATACAGAAGTAGCTCAAACGGCTGATAATTAGCTGTAGTTATACTCTGGATGAGGTCCAGCATTACGTTGCTATGTATTGGATAAGGACCTTGAAATCAATTTTCAAAAGGGACAGTAGGGGTTTGGCACAATTTATGCCCGAACCCATCTAGCATCTGAATGGACATTCATTAGAAATGTCTCTAAAAAGAAGAAGTCATACTTTGTGGGGCAAATCTCTGGGAAAATACATCTTTTTGAACCTTTACAGGGCTTATCAGTTTGATCCAGCTTAGGAACCGGCCCCGGTTGCTTTCCATGAGCGATCACTGCACCGATGCAGCGTAGCATTTTCCGTTCCTCCATCCGGGCAAACCGTTCTTCTCCCTTTGCTTGGTCCTTTTGCTTCCCGCTCATTTCTGTCAGACCCTATCCAAAAAGCTGGTCCTTCCCTTGGGCTTTCTCTCCCATTTACACAGAATATAATTTGAATATAACCATCCCTGTCCACAGCACGGCATTTCCCAGTTGACAGGTACGATACCTTCTCTCGGCTGCAGACACTCCGCTAACTGTGGTCACGGAGGGCATCACATAGCGACTAATGTGAGTTCGTTTCATTGTTTTGCCTGGGAAAAGTTAATTTTGGTGCAGAAAAAGAGACTGGCCATAAGGGAGATGGTTACAGATTCCAGATTCCCAAACTGTTTAAGCTCTGAAAGTCAGAGTATCTGAAAGGATGCTGAAATAACCGATGGGTGGCTCGGCTTCCTTCGGGAAGCGATTCCCAATCATACAGCCATAGTCCCCTTCCTCACTTTAACGGCCTCTTTCCTCCTCCTGGTTCCTCTTCATCTCTCCACATCTCCTCTCCTCCTCCTGCAGAACAATTTGGACCTTTGGCATGGCCAGTCTCCTCCAAAAACGCAACGCTGAGGTTGGGGGTGCGGACGGGGCAGGAGGCAGAGGCATGGAGCATCAGTCCGTCTGGCAGCACTGCCCCTCCTTGCCTTTCACCCCGCAGAACGCAGCCTGGGAGCGCTGCTGCTGCTTCTCTTCCCTTCACCTTAACGAGGCTCCTGTGGAGAGCAGAGGAAGCAGAAAGGAAATAAAAATATTCCTGACAAAAGGAATGTAAATAGACAAGATGCAGGTGAACAAAGGAGGAATGGGAAAGCCGGGTACAAGCCAGGAATGGAGTGGTAATCAACTCAGTAATCAACTTGTCTGTTTGATTTTAAGACACGGCAGAAAAGATCAATAATTCTTTACAGCAGCATAATGTACATCCAGGGTTTAGAGTGTTTTGATCATCAGAGCCCTTACTTGAGAGATCAGCCCTGTGCTTAGTAAGCAGAGGTGCTTCTGCGTGTGCCATGTCAGTGACGGGAAGGGGAAGGGAGCGGAGACGGGAATGGTGGAAAAAAATGTTCTAAACCGACACTTAGACAGTCTGCTGGGCTGCTTCAGGTGGGACAGCTCAGAAAAATTTGGGGAAGGAGACGCTCACAGGCCCTGCGAGATGGAAGAATGAGGATACTACATTCACACAGAGGGGGGGTTGTCGCTTGTTTATCTTTGTTCTGCTGTGGAGACCCAGAGCGACCCATTCCTGCTTGCACAGGAGTCAACGAGTGCCTCGATCTGCAGCACACGGGCACAAACAGCAAGTGCTTAGCGGGTATATAACGGCACGAAACCCAAACCCGGCCATCTATCACTCTCTCCGGCCTGAATTAAATCACTACGGGAAACGCGCTGAAGAATCGAACCTTTATTGTTTTGTGGGTGGAAGGATCGGGTCCCAGCATTACATCAGTTGTTTTCTCTAAACAGCTATTAGCCCCCTCCATTATACTAACAGAACTGGTTTCCATCCTCTGGCTCATTTATTCCAAACCAGCATTATTGAAGTGAATGGGGTCTAGGCCCTGGATATTAGAAGAGCTGTCGGTCTACTCATAAATAACAAGTTGTCACGGATTTTAATGGAAACCCTTAGAGTGCTGTAAATCTGTGCAGTTCTGCCTGCATCCCCTCCCTCATTTCCATCACAATATCACTCCAGTGGGACTGCAGCTTGCAGCATGTGCCAGGCAGCCCGGATTGGTGGGACACGGGCGGGGGGGAAGAGGAGAAAAAAAAAAAAAAAAAGCTGGGGATGGGGTGGGGGGTTCAGAACAGTTGGTACTGCGGAAGCATCTGCTGGGTGGCCGGTTTCGGAGTCACCTGGCCTATTCAGCGTGGCAAGGGGAAAGGGTTATTCATCCGGGGGGACCGGAGAGGGGAATAACAGAACCAGGGATGCTTGTGGAATAAAGACGGATGTATTGCGGTTTGCATCTCGCTCCGTTGGTCTGTGAAGCAGTAAATCTCGGCAAGTGGAGGGTTTTGTTAGGTTTTGATCACAATTTAAGTGGTAGAGCTAGGGCAGTGCTGCCACGTAGGCTGTCTCTTGCTGTTAGTCGGAGGACTTTCCTTTTCAAGATGAATTTTTTTAACCTTCCCAGCCAATCCAAACTACCTTCAGGGAAAATTCAACACTGCGGCCCGATCCAAAGAGCAAAGTTTCTCTAGTTCACTGGATCTGGCCAGAAAGTGGCTTACTACAAACTAGGCCCCTTGACCTGCGCTTAGTCAGCCCCCAAATATCTGTAGCTCAGCTGGCTGCACGGGTCATAGCGCCCCGCGACATACAACAACACTAAACCCCCTAGGAAGGAACCTGAGCTCGCTCCTCCGCTCGCTCTATGATATTACGGAGCACATTACGACTGGCGCAGCCGTGCTCGTGCCCATCCTGCTCGCGAAGCAGACGAGACTGTGCAGAGGCCTGTTCAAGAGATCGTGTGGACTTTCTGCCCTCCGAGGCGCCAGAGCTGATTAAAATTTGTACGCAAGGTTGGTTTAGGCTTAACTGTAGGCTTGCACCCCGGCTTACCACGTCATATAAATAAAAAATGACATTGGTGACAAAGCTTCTGCTAGCTTCAGAGTGGCCAGGGCTTATAGTCTTATATAATTACTAGTCTGGCACCGAGAGTCTGAAATACAGCAAAGCCATCAGCAACACAGATCCTAAATTAATTACTTTAAATATAGCTCCTTTCCCATTACAGCCTCCCGTGACAAGCGCTGAAGAAGCAGGCCTTACGAGACTTATGCTCTCCATAACATAATTAAATATTACCCCTGCGTTGCGGACAGGGAAACAGTTACACAGACATGAAGGAATTCAGCCAAAGTCACTCAGAAAATCTGTGGCATAATCCTCCTTTCCCTCGCCAGGGTTAACATTCATTTCGAGAAACGCCGAACGGCGCAAGAAGCGAGCCAGGATGGAGGAAAAAAAATGGACGGCTGCCAAAAGGGATTGATGCCCTTCAGACTCCAGGGAGTTTTTAACCCTTCCCAATGGCTTTTCCAGCCTGAAAAACCTGGTGGGGTTCATCAGGCTGTACTTCTCCTCTACTGATCCATAAGAGATTTGCCAGTGGGAGCAGCTGCTTCGAGAGTGAGTTGATAACTCAAGCCCTGAGGCACTTACATCTGGGCGTCTCGTCCCCTGCCTGCTTCCCTTCCCCAGGAACAGGATGAGACTGGAATACTGCATGTGCTTTTACAATGGGTATTCCTCTGGGGCCTCGGTCATGATTACAGCATCTAAATGCAACCAGAAACAAATAGCGACAACGAAAAAGACAAAAAAGATGGTCAGCCTGAAGATTCTGAACGTTTTTTACACTAGATTTGTTTCTATTTAATAATAAGTCGCAGTTTCGTAAGCCATACAGTGCAGTTAATTCCTTTTTTAATAACAGCTACAGTATTTTTGAGAGCAGCTGCTGCACACGTTATGGAGTACAGCTGAGAGCGCCATATGGATTTTTAATTCCTAAGAGTTATTACTTGGTTGTAGCAATATATATGAACCCACGCTTGCTTAATGGAGTCATTAGACTTGACAATCCTTCCTTAAAGAGGGCTATTGTTGGGACAGATCTGCTCCAAAATGGAGGATGTGTTTGGAAGAGGGGTTCCTTGGTAGATGAGAGACCACCACTATTTTTTTAGGCAGCTCGGTGGGTTTTATACCTTCAGGAAGTTCCTTCTCTGGCAGTATAAGGTAATTTTAACGACCTGTATCCTGTCCTTTTCAGGGCCTTGAGGTATTATTGCTGCTTTACACAAATGAGGCAAAATATTGCTGCTTTTTAACAAATCAGGCAAAAACAAGGACGCTCAAACTTTCTTGCAAGCTACCTACTTGACCCCTTTACTCTTAAAGCAAGAAATCTTATAAGAATACTTAGTTACAATCCTAACACACGTCTGGGAAGAGACATTAACTGTCAAAGAGATATTACACCATATTTCTCAGTGAACTTTTCTAAGACAAGCCCGAAACCTGAGATTCTTGCGCTTTAAACGCGTGGCCCAATGACAGACAGAAGATAGACAAGATGCATCACCGTAGGACCTGAATGGAAATTTCTTTAGTCCCAGTAACGGCTCGAATCCTTGTGCTTACAAGTAGCAGAAGAGAAAAATACACTGCTTTAATGCGGAAGCTGTATGTACACCTGTATATATCCCTCGGCTGCATCGTACTGAGTATGCTACAGATTGCTCAAACAAATCTAAGGAGCTCGCTCGACCTTTAGTTCTATAGGAAACGTTGGAAAACTCTTAACCTTCTGACACCTGTCAGGATTGTGAAATTTAAAATGAATTCTAGTAAACCTGCTGCCGACTGCCATGGAAATGGAGCAGGTTAGTTTAAAGGAATCAGAATCACCAAAAAAAAAGGGGGAGGGGGGGACACCCAAGGTTTTTTTTGTGTCGAACAACTAGCTTAGAACAACCTGCTCCATTTTCAGCCCTCTCCGCCTGTTTCCATGGCAGCAGGAACTGAATTCACAGAATCATAGAGGTTGGAAGGGACCTCGAAAGACCATCCAGTCCTACGACTGTTGCAAATTCTGGTTGTAAACGGCGCTACCCGTTGTACCAGCAGCACCCGCACACTTCAGTCTCATCCCAGTTCCCCCAAAGCTGGTAATTCTGTTTCATTATTATTTATTTAGGGTATTTCCTGGGCCGTGATTTAAGGCAAGGTTATTCTGGGGTCTGGGCACTGCCGCCAGCCCTGAGCGAGGGCAGCCCGGGCAGAGCCAGTGCAGACCAAGGTTTGCTGCCTCACAGACGAATCCCTGGTGGGAAGATCCCGTCCGCCCAGGGCTGCTCAGGAACCAGCACCTGGCTCTGTGAAGGACCTGGATGTGCTGCATCACCTGAAGCTGCCGGAGGCCTCACACCCGCTCAGTTCCCTCCTCCTGACCCTCCAGAACCGCACGCCGCGGTGGCCCAACGCAGAGCCCTCGGGTGCCAGCCCCCCACACGAAGCCTGCCCGCAGAGGGGGAGCGGGGCTCTGAGGGGAGAACCGCCCGGGCACGGCAGGACCCCGCCCGGCCGTGAGGAGAGGGGACAGGCCCCGCGAGAGACCGCTCCCCGCCCTCCCCAGGCCCCGCCTCAGACCCAGAACCCCCTGCGCAGCCCCGCCTCAATATGCAAATCACCACGGTCCTCGCAGCTGTGATTGGCTGCGGTCGTTCAAATGAAGCCACGCCCCCCGTGCCGGGGCGGGGCCGTTAGCGGCCGTTAGTGGGCCGTTTCCTTGGGGGCGGGAAAGGAGGCCGGGAGCGCTGGAATGCGCATGCGCAAGCGCTGCGCAGGCCCGTGACGCCAGCGCGTCCTCTTGTTGCCGTAACAACGCCTCCTTCCTCCCCTTGCTGCTTTTGTCCAATCAGAGACCCTCCTGGCTGCTTGGTCCAATGGAGCGACAGTATGTTAATAAAGGGGCGGGGCGGGAGGAGAATGGCGCTGGTCGCTTTGCCCAATCAGAAGGCGTGGAGGGGTGGGGGTCTGTTCCTCTCAGCCGTCCGGCTGCGGTGGGTGTCGCTGCGGTTTTCCCTCAGCGGCTCCCCGGGGCGGGAGAGGGGTCGCGCTGCCCACTCTGCGGAGGCACTTGACCCCCCCGGCTCGGCCCTGCCGGTACCTCTGTGCAGGCGGGGGAGGGGAGGTCCCGCCCTGGTCCCGGAGGTGCCTGCCGGGCCTGCTGGGGGTGATTGGTGGCGGTGGCGGTGTCTGCAGGGGCGCTGCTGGCGGTCAGTTCCTGCCTGGGGAGTCTCCTGCTGGGGTTGAGTTAGTGCCGAGCCCTGTGTAACAAGTACAAGGATGAAACCTTGTGGGGAGAGCACCTCGGAGGTGGTTATAGCCGTAGAGGAGTTGGGGGGGTGGCTCGGGTCTGCACCTGGCACGAGGACAGGGCCTTGGGGAAGCATTTCTGGCCTCTCTTGAGCGGGGAAGCTGAAATAATTGCAGTGTGGTCGATCCCTAAAGGACTTGTTGGCATTGGCACAGGGGTCGCGGTGTTAATGTGTCGCTGGACATCGAAAGCTTCAGTGTCCGTGTGCCTCGTTCTGCACAAAGGTTGGCAGCCTGTCTCAGAACTGCCCCCACGCCGTTGTGCTACCGGCCATCAGAGTGTGTATTTATTGGCCCCGGCGTGTCCCTGTTGTTCTAACACTTGCTCCTTGCGAGTATGCGCCATCCCTAATGTTTAATCTCGCTGAAGTACTAGCTTGTGATCGTTGTACATATTTCTCTCGTAATGACTGAAGTTAGGCAAGAAGTCAAAACTTAATATGCTCGTGAGCTCTTGCCAGTATTTTCTGGATTCATGCCTTGAGAGGAGAACATGAAGAAACACTATAAATGGCTCCGTTCCCAATTCGAATAAAGCATTATTCAGAGTTGGATCCCAGGAATCTTTGTTTTTCACCGCTCGTCAGAAATATCAATGGCCCTGTTTGTTCTTGCAGTTACCGCTAGCTGGTGAGCTTCTGAAAGAGTAACAAATTGTCGGTTTGTTTGGTAGTCGTTTATGACTAATTGCCCAGATTATCATCTGAAGCAGGCAGTTTGTAAATAATACATCCACAGCGAGCAAAAGCAATCCGCCACGATTGACTGCCGAGGTCTAATTGAACGGCAATTCTGCATCTCCCTCTGAGTCCAAACAGGGAGTTTGAAACAACAAACCTTCAGGCTCTTGCAGCTGCTCAGAGCTGCGCATGGAGCTGCTAGCGGGTACAGCGTTTGGGGAGCAGGAGAGCGTGGGGGTGACCGGCATGCCGGCCGGATTGTACCGTCTCAGCACATCGGTTAATGGAAATGGAGATGAATCGGGTGCTGGTGAGCGTGAGTTGGTTAGGCTATGTGCGTGGGATGATCCCTGAAGCCTTTGGGGTTTTATTTACAATCAAAAACCAGATCAAAATATTTGTTTTTCCCCTGGACTTCTTCCGCAGCAAATTAGCCGCTTCCCTGGAAGGAGTGAGATCTGTAGGAAATGTTTGCTGGCTGGGAACATGAGCAGGGTGGTAAAACTCTGGCCAAAAGAATTCAACTTCTTTCCCAGTGTCTTCCTGCAGAGTAAGCCCTTCTTAAAGCCTTACTTTCTTCTTGGCACCGTTATTTCTTTGGCTATCAGATTTAAATTCTGTTATTTGCACGTCAGAAGGGGCTAACTTCCAGCACAGTAGAGGCCTCTCCTGAGTACTAGGCAAAGATTAAAATGCTGGGCTAGAGGAAAGCAAATACTTTTCTCTGTTTGAAATCAGTGGTGGAACAGAAATCAGGAAAAATAAGCAATTGTCACTTAAAACTCTTTTAAGTGCTGAGGACTGAAGGAAAGTAGTCTCGATTCTTTAACCTTACAAGATTCTTACGATCCTATTTGCTGTTAAGGTTACACGTTTGCAAAATTCTTGCAGTGTCTTGAAAACCCAGGCCTAGCAAATCCACACGAGAAAGCAGCTTTAGTGCAATTATTTTGTCACTTGCGTAGTGTCCCTCCGCTCCCTTCCCCTCCTCGGGGTTATGACAGTCTGCAGCCCCGTGGCAGATCAAGGGAACACAAGAGTTGTATCTGGAATCTGGCTGTCAGGGCAGAGGCATCCTCATCACCAAATCCGAGGAGGGCAGAAACCCAGGCCAGGGTGTGATCTGCCAGCTCTGCGTCTCAAGGGCAATCCCTCCATCCCATGTTTCAGGATTGCTGCTTTGTCACTGGGCTGGGGTTTGAATCTCCTGTTCGGCCTTGCCTTGTTGTGGTCAGTCAGCCATAAATAGCATTCGCTGGCCGTTTTCTTCAGATTCATCGCTGTCAAAAGAAAGAAAAATGCCTGTTTTACGTGTTATTCTGTAAAGCCTTATCCAGAAATGTCTTCTAATATTTTGAAACAGAATCACCTTGGCAAGAATTCGGGGCATTCAGGATAGGTGAATTGAACGAGGAAAGCTGTATCCCTCGTCGGTGAGTGAGCACTTAAAAGACCCTCATTTTTCCTGAGCCTTATCGTCCTATTCCAAACAAGAATCTCACCAAAGTGTTTTTGATTGACACTTTTAAGTCACGTCCCTAATGAAGCCTAATATAAAAACTTCAGTAAGCTTCTAGTTATTTGGACTTCCAATAATTTGAGGAGCAGAACCTTCATTTACTTTGGTTTATTGTTGACCTTTGGACACACTTTATTTTATGGGCTAAATTTGCCTGACTTTGCTTTGACCTTATTGGTATTTTTTAGGGGATGTTCCAAGGAAAGAACGGAAGCCTATGAACGTCTGAAAAAATAATAAGAGATGGAAGGGAGGACACCTGGAGCCTCTGGCTTGGAGAAAAAGCAGGTAGGAAATCGGCTCCTCTTGAGCAGGAGGTAGAGTGGACTGACCCACAGGCTCCTTTTCTGTTGTCAGTGTTTCATTTCTTCAAACGTTCATGCTTGAAGGGAACTTCAGTCACTTGCAGAACCGTACAAAGACCAGCTGCGGTTTTAAATGAAGTGGAGAACTCACAAACGCTTGCTGCAGTGCAGACCCAAGCTGGTGGAAGCGTATCTGGCAGGGACATCGGCTAAGCTTGTCACCTTCGCTCCAGCGATTAGTGAGTTACCAGTTTGTTCATGTGTTTCAAGCAAGTTTAGAAGCAAATCAGCTTCCTGTCCTCCTTCCCAACCTGTTGTTACTGGTAGATTTAAGTTTGATCTGAGGATTTATGTGCTGGTGACACCCTGTGACCCTCCGAGGATATTTGTCGATAATGAGGGCCTTACATGTTTTCCTACTTCAGCATCCTCTGGCCTTTTGCGTCACAGCTTGGTGAGTAAATAAGCCTATTAGCAGAAGTTAATGACAGTTTGATATGGAACAGCCAGAAATACAGGGAAATCATAATGGTCTGACTCTCCGAAGCATCTTTCTCTTGAGAATCTCTAAGCACTTCGTAAATACTGGTAATTCATCTTTGTAGTGTCTGCATGCCATAAATGGAATTATGCATGAAATATTTGAGCAGATTCTGTAATACAAGACAGGATGTGTTATATTATCCAGATCAGTGCTGCGTACAAGTTTTGGCACAGTTACTACTTCTACAGATACATATCTAATTAACTGTCTGTATTATACCAGTACTATTTTTCATGAAGTGTTATTGTGGGGGAAAAAAAAGAAGAAGAAAAAGAAATCTTGGAAGGAAAAAAAGGTCCTAAATGCTAAGATATTTTGATTTACTTTCTTATGAAAGGAAGTTGTGGCTTAGCTGATGGCTGGAAGAGGTTCTGGTATGCAGTTCTGGATCGTTCCAACACAGAATTAGCTCTGCTAATAAGTGGATGTAGAATGGGGCCTGACTGAGAAGGAGGGTTATCTTCCATTGAAACTGCTGATTTCTCACAAGTGATGGAATTGGAATGCTGATGAGATTGCAGTGAAGTGAAATTGAAACTGTTGAGCCTCATTTATTGGGTTCTTTAGAGTAATGGGATCAGTATAGGGCTGATCATATTTAGTGCCATTAAATCTTCTGTGCTTAATTAAGATGCTTTGCACATTAGGCAGTGTGACCAGGATCATGTAGAGAAGAAGGGAGGAGGCTAATACCTTTCTAACCCTGCATCTTGTTCATTCATTTACAGGATAATGTATGCAGGCATCTGACAAATTTTTCCATTAACAAGAACAGACTTAATTCTGCCAGAGAAGACAACACTGGTAGTGAGAGGTAAAAAGAAGAGAACGTTTCCAAGCTGCTCCCCGAGGGGGTGGTGTTTACCTGTTCTTGTACATCTTCATCTGCTAGACGTAAGTCTTCAAAGCGTCTCTTTGTGTTCCCCCAAGGCACTGCGTGTTTTGCTGTTGAATAAATCAAGTGAAGAAACTCAAATGAGTAACAGAATTGGACAGAAAACTCGGAAAGAAAACTCCACAGCGGGGAGCTGTACTCCACCCTGGCAGCATACATTGGATCGGTTTCAAGTTTTGTCTTGAGATTAAGTGCTTGCCTGCTTTTCCTAGGTACGCTGATTTGCCTAACAAGGTGTTACCACTCCTTCCGAACTTTGCTTGTAATCTTGGACCATCGTGCTACAACAATTCTACATTGTCACTCTATTTGTCTTTGACAACTGGGAGCAGCAGTTTTACGGCAGTTTACCCAGACGTAATATTTTTCCTATTGCAGGCATTTCTCTTGCAGTGTTCCTTCTGTCTTCTTTTATAAATATATCAGCTTGCAAGGCGTAACGCTTATAAGGTGATCCAGGAATATGCATTTCTGCTTTACATTTTACTTCCTAAATCCTTTCCTGTACCGGGAAACGGGGTTGCTCTGACTCAGTTTGAGCCAGAGCAGTTTCTAGCCATGACTACAGTTACAGTGATACAAAGCAGCAGTACAGAGATTGAGCTATTGCAATATTAGGGTAGAAAGACACCGGTTCAGTTACATTTGTGGTTGATCTCAAAGTATCCAAAAGTTTTCTGACCTTTCTGGGAAACTGCCCACTTTTAATAACTGTGTGCAGCAACGTGGCTGCGCTCCCGGCCAGGTGTGGCTGCACATAGCAGATGGTCTTACTAAACCATGGCTAACAGCTCACGCTGTTAGGAAACAACCGTCAGATCTGCTGCCCCAGTTACACCAGGGTACTGCTCACTTTGAAAAACGTGCGTTTGACGTGATCTGGAATCACAAATCCAAGCCCCAGCTGCTTGAGGACTCTGATAACCTCTCCTTGTTCTCACAACATGATGATGTAGCAACTGATTTTTTATTTTATTTTATTTTTTAGCCTGCTGATTGCTGTCCTCAGCCCCTCATCACCAGTTTTTGATTGATTTTTGGCTCTTTGCACGTCTCCTGCAGAGCTCCCGGAGCCGGCTGGCTGGTGGGTGGCCGGCAGAGGGGGATAGACTACACCGAATCGGTGTCAAACCGGGGATGGTGCTCCCGGGAGCGCCCTGCCCGCAGGAGCCCTCACCTTCGCGGTAGCTTCACCCCAGATCTTCACATACAGAAGTATTTCAGTTATCCGTTGCCCTCGGTGGAAGTTACTCGGTAGTGGAAGGGGCAGACTGCGGTTCTCGGGGCACAACGGGTTAATGCCAGTTCCTCCTCTTCTACTCCCAGCACATACTAGATTGGGATCAACCCTGCCTTCAACCTGAGGTTGTAATTTCAAACCGACTGTGTTATTTGTTTCCCTCTTTGCAATATATATATATAAACCAGCTGGCATCGCTCTACCAAGAACAGGCTGGATAAGAAGGCGTTTTTCCCAGCTTAAGTGACTTGTTAATAAATTCGGCATGAAACCAGCAGCGAAAATCCTGATTTCCTACGTCAGCTCTGGCCTCAGATGCCAGGATCAAGCGTGGTGTGTCCCCCTGACCTGGCTCCACACATCTGTCACCTGTGAGAGATGTTTAACTTCCTACTACACCATACTTCCTGCATTCTAGGTAACTGTCAGATTGCATGGGAATCCAGTTTATATGCAGGTAGAAGGTTTTCACATCGGTTCTTGTATCTTGCTGGTCCCAGTAACAAAGGCAGTGGGACCAGATACAGCCCAGTCTGTGGGCTCTGCTTCCTGCAAAGAGTTCCTCCCAAAGGCCTGGAGTGGGCTCACATTTTCTCTAGCATTTCCTGGAGCCACACTGGACAAATACATTTCAAACCTAAGCAAGCGTGGGTGATAGAGATTAGACCTCGGATGTGGTACAGGCCTGTTCCTTGAGCCTGTTTGCGGGCTCAGATGTGCTGAACGATATTGTCTCTCTTGCTCCAGACTGGGTTTGATTTTTAGCAAATGTCAAGTAAGATTTGGAGCCACTGGATGGCTACGGCTCCAACCCAGACCCCAGAGATCCAGCAGTATGTGGTCATCACCCAGCCGCAGATCAGAGAGTCAGGTTAACAAGTCAGAAGCACTCAGGGAACTGTATTCCCACTAATTTTTGTTTTCTGATTCCAGTTTTGTAAAACTTTCATCTCCTTACGACAACACTAAATGGCTTGTGGCAGCATACTATTTGTCGCAAAGAGTATAATAGTGTGTCCTGAGTCACAGACAGTGGGAGCCACAGATAAATCTGAGGACAAAGGAAGAGAAGAAGGAGAAATGAGATGATAATATCTGTCTAGCCAAGAACTCTCACCTTCCAGAAGGTTTCTGCAGAGCGTGGGTGCTAGCCAGCCAGACGTGAGCTGCGTTCGGTGGTAGAGGGGACATTTCCGTGGGCCCCACCACTGCCTAGCTTTGGCTTCACGCTGGAGTAAGGAGAGATGTGAGTTACTGAGCAGGTGATTTTTCTTCCTCTGACTCAGCATTGTATCCTCAGCATACTATTTATAGACACTAAGGTGAAGCATTAAGAGCAAAAAATTGCTAATTTTAATTTTACAGCGATTTAGGAGTGAAGGATTGAACACTAAGAGGGGAACTGGTTTGCTTTCTGTGCTAGGTGATTAATCAGCAACATTCAGCGTATGGTAGCTGTCTCAGAAATGATGTATTGGCTTGGTAGAAGCTATAGTTAGGAGGGAAAACCTTGAAGGTGCTAGCTGCTGCTGCCTTCACTTTGACCATCGTGTCATTGTTGTTACTGGAGACCACACGGGACAAATACACTGCCAGGAAGAGGATTTGGGGGATCTGCTCTGCAAGTTCATCAGCAGTCCCAAGCAGGGGGGTCGCAGAATCTGTGGGAGGAGTGTCACAAGCTGCTGGGGCAGGGTGTGCTTGCTTTCATCGTACGACTTCAGCCCGTTTCCAGAGCACGTCTCTGCCCTGCAGTATTACAGTGGTAGTATGGGGTAGCTGGTCTCACGCTGTGATGTCTTTCTGAGCAATGGCATGTAGGGTGCTTAAAATTATATCCCCAAAATAACGAAACACTTCCCTCCATGAAGGTTTCTAACGTGGAGGAGCAAGTTAATTTGGGAACCCAGTTGTGAAGCAATGTCTGAGCTATCTTCAATTTCCTTCACCAAGAACTGACAATGCACGTGCATCTCTGCCTCAGCTGTACCAGGACCGGAGCATGGTTGTTTAAAGCTTCAGCCTATAGTGTGGACATACCACTAATCTCCTAATTAGTGTATTTCCTTCCTTACGGGCCTCGAGCAAACCTCTGCTCCCAAAATTGCTGTCTCCCAAATCAGAGAGGTCCTCTCTTCTGGAGGCAACATTGTTCATCAGGAGCTGACAGCACTATTTTGTTGTTTCTTTCCTTAAATAAGTTCTCTGGCAACTGATTCCATTTTTACAGCTTTGCTAGCACCTAACATCCATCAATCAATGGCCAGGGAAATTTGTCTTTAAAAAAGAAATATCAGGAGTTTGTGGGTGTCCTCACGTGAAACTCTTGTACTGGAACTTGATGTGTATATCCTTGCTATGAGGGTATCTGATTGCTGCCAGCTCCTGTTTTGCTCAGTGAAAAATCTTTTGCTAAGAATTACGGTGCAGTGTCTGATCTACTTAGTGGAATAGAGTTAGGGAGGGGAAAAATGTTCTCTGTGCTGAACTTGAGCTGGACAGCTGAGTGCCCGCACCTCATCTTGAAAATTCTCTCTTCGCAGGGCAAGATGTTTAAAACAAACCTGTACATTTATGACTCTTCATAAGACTGTAAAGAGCATCGAAATAAATACATGACTGTGGTGGAGCTTCTCAGGCTCTTGAAGAGTAAAGGGTGAAAGAGGCTGAAATGAGGAACACCAACTGTGATCTTGTAAGCCTGGGGTTTGGCAGGGCTGCTTGTTTATATCGCTCCATCGAGAGTCGTTCATTTTGCACTTAACCCTGTTAAGAGAGCACTCAGCTGCTCACAGATAGGCCCTTCCTTGGCCTAGTTTTCATCTGATTAGAGGCAAAAAGACCTCATGTGTCTGACAAATTGCTTCGTTGGATAAAGTGATTTCTTTTTCAAGCTCAGTTTCAGAAAACGTAATTTTGCTTATTGCATGTTAACAAAATTGTAGGTAGGGAGGCACTGTCCCTGCCCAAAGCACTCTCCCATGATAAAAGGAGGATTTGAGGCTATTGCTTCCCGTTTCCTCTACCAGCACCAGAACAAAAATAATGCAGGGCCTCATTCTGCCGGATCTTGGCCCTTGTGTCCGGAGCCTACCGCTGTAAATTGTGCCAGCTCGGCATTCAGCACTCAGAAGTTCAACTTCACCTGTGGAACTGTGTTAGGAAAATGCTGTTGTTTTCGTGTGACTTTTAACAAAAACACTTTCAGGATCTGCTGCCGAGGTAGCTACAGACGCTGATCGATCGTTTTCTGTTCAGTCGCTCCCTGTTCTGTTGTTTCAGTTCAAAGCGGGCACTCGCCGAGGGAAGGCGGGGAACGAGCAGCTGACTGAGCAAGGGATGAGAACCTCTGCCCCAGCAGAACAGCAACATGAAACAAAATTAAAAGGTAACCAATGTCTCATCCTCACTTTTTTCCTGCTCATTTTTTTAACAGGAGCCAATTTCGTAACATAGACTGAGCCGATGCTCTCCATTTCACTGACCTCAGCAATGTTGCACCAAGAATGAATTTAGTCCATACCATCAATCTGATTTTGAATCAGCTCCTGGTACAAGCTATTTAGCCTTGTGAGACAGATGTGTCTGTGTTAAGGAAGATAATTCCAATGCAGAACATCAATAAAATATTAATCTTTTCATATATTTTAATAGAAAATTTGGTAGAAATTAAGCTATCCCCTCCGAGACTGTTCCTATGTAAAATTACAGCACAATCTAAGTCTCTGGAAACTACCACATATTTGACACACAATTAAACTGTGAGAAGGAATAAGTGGCCATGATTTCCTTCCTTGCTCTTTTTCTAGTAGTTAGATTCTCAGCACAGTGACTCACTGTCGTGTCAGTACCCACACAGTGAGAGGTAGATGGATTTGTGAGTTGAAAGGAGATCTACCTGCAGGTGGAGGAAGAAATGTCAGGTTTTGCAGAGACCTTCTAAATACTGGAAGAATATTTGAGTATAAAAGAGAAGGGAGAAGCACTCCTTCAGCATGATAACTAAAGAAGATTGAGGGGCAGCGATCGAGGCAATTAATACCTGTTTCTTTTATCCTTCCATTCTGGAACCAAAAGTACATGAAGACACAACATGTGGCATATTAGAAACACTGTCTGCACAACGCATCGCTAGCGGATTGGGAAAATACAGTTATAGCAATAGTGTGGTGGACAGGGAAACTGAGGCACCAAGCTCGTTGGCAGAGATGATCACCTGTGTCACTGGCCATCTCTGGGACATCCTCTATCACCAGCAGAGTGAGGACCAGAATCAAATCTCACTCTCTCCAATGTGGAGTAGATCATTTTGATAGACTGGGTTTGGTTCCTGCTCCTGCTGTGAATGGTGCAGCTTGGATCCGGCAGCAGAGACACCCCGTAGGGGCTTTAGCTCTTTCCGACTCTCGGACCAAGCGTGAGATCCCGTAACATTCATTTCTACAGCCTTGTTCTGACCGTCTCAGAGTTGTTAGCGAGCTTCCACTGTGCTGTTGGACATATTCAGGCCATCGGTTACCTCTTGCCTTTTAATTCTTAAAGAAGTGAACTTCATTGAGATCTTCATTGAGGACCTACAGGAAAGCTGGCGAGGGGCTGTTTTTTAGGGAGGGCAGTGACAGGACAAGGGGTAATGGGTATAAACTAAAAGAGGGGGGATTGAGATTGGACGTTAGGAAGCAATTCTTTACTGTGAGGGTGCCGAGGCCCTGGCACAGGGTGCCCCAAGAAGCTGTGTCTGCCCCTGGCTCCCTGGCAGTGTCCAAGGCCAGGTTGGATGGGGCTTTGGGCAGCCTGAGCTGGCAGGGGATGTCCCTGTCCGTGGCAGGGGGTTGGAACTAAATGATCCTTGTGGTCCCTTCCCACCCGAACCATTCTATGATTCTATGAGATATTCTTTCTCTAAGTCATGTATTTCAATAGCAGAATCTTGCTTAAAGAGGTTTTCTGTCTGTAAAAGGAAGTTTCTTCATCGTCTTGTGTCACTGTGAAAAAAGAAAAAGGATATAGCACTAATTGTTTCCTTTTTTAGTTTAACGATATCAATTTAGGTATTAAAACTGCCAGATGTGTAAATGCAGTCAGGAAACAGCAAATCAAAGCCCCTAGTTTCAGAACTGGCTTTCTGAAAGTTCTTCAGCGTCCTGTGTGTGGCCCTGACCAGTGAGTTGGGGCAGGATGGGCTGGCCTTGGGAGCAACTGCTCTGGGAATGTAATTTTTGTTTAACAGCCTCAATGGAAGCTGCCCATTTCTGGCTTCTACATGATTGCTAAATACTTAAAATTGTGTTCCAAGCTGTTACAAAAGTTTAGTCCTTTGAGAGCCTCTAACACATAATCCCACAGATTGTTAATACTTCTGAAAAATCAGATCAATGCAATTAAGTGCCCAAATGAGAGTTAGACTCCTTTAAAAATCTGATCGAAAGAAACTATGGCAACTGCACCTTTTTATTTAAGTTGAGGAAAACCAGCCAAGCTCATGTTACCAAAAAAATAGAAGCCACTGTGCACTTGGTCTGGCTGCAAAGCACATTTTCAATAAGTTTATGCTCTAACAAGCTGTATCAGTTTCATCTCAGTAGATCTGATGGTTATTGAACAGTGTTCAATGTTCTGGAGGGTGCCAGGCACATAATTGTTTTTACAACACTGTAAAATGAATCAGACTGAAATTAGTGTCACTCAGCAGAATCACTTTCCTTCCCTTTAAATTACTTAATCTGAGGGTTAATCAAAAAGAAAATGAAGTTTTGACACTGCCCTTCAGCTAAGGGCAAGTGCAGGTTCAGCTGCCTTCTCTTCATTTGGCTCGGGAGAAACGTTTTACACCCCCTGCACTTGTCCGTGTGCCACTTCCCTGCTGCGCATCCCAGGGGAGCAGGACGGTGCCGAGTCCTCAGCGCTTCCCACTTAAAAGTCAAACTGGCAGAGGCAGGAAGATGCTGCCACCGTTCTTTCACTTTAACTTCTGAGAAATGGGAGCCAGCAAAGCGGAGTTACAGGAAAGCTGGGAGAGAGGGGGTTTCTGTGGGGAAGTCCTCACGGGGACAGGCTGGCGGCTCCATCCACTATAAAGCACAGGGATGTTCTCACCCCCCCTTTGGTGCTGCTTCAGCTCCGGAGCCACGGAGGTGCAGACACCTAATACAGCTCAGGTGTGCCGTTGTGTACAAATATCAAATGCATCCTCCTTGATTTCTCTGGTATAAATTTGCTCCATGATGAGATAAACCAAACCTCCTGTGTTCTGCCCACCAAACCTCCTGTGTTCTGCCCACTTTGAATTGTGCATTTTGGAAGCAATTCCCAACAAATGTCTCTGCCTTGAAGGCTTTCGGGTCCCTCTATATGTGACTGTTGCTTTGCTCCGATCATTCGCTGTAGCAGGTTTATTACTTTTTCACTCTGTCATATTTTGTATGCACGCAGGTTTCGGTGGCATTTATTAGTAGTGTGTTTTCAGAACAACGTCTGGCTGATGAGTTATATCAATAACAGCTGGGCAAAGTAAGACAATAATGAGCTATAATTATTATACACAGCAGTACTGTCAACTAAAGGCTCTGAGAATGATCTAGGCTAGAGGATATCTGTAGTTTCAATAGTGCATAATCCCTTTGCAACAATACAATTACGCAAAATGAGATTAAAGTGTTTCTCTGCATGTGAAAACTGCATCAGTTTCTGTTCATATTGCTTTTCAGCTGGTAGAGGTAATAGTCATCCTCTGATAGCTTAATTTCAAGACCGAATGGCACAACAAACCCCAGCTTCCATTTCTCCTACTTCCCCGAAAGAAATGGTGCATCGGGGTCGTTTTGGTCCTTTTGGGTTGAGTTCAGAGAGCCCCTTTCAGACGCCTGGGCTGCTAAGGCGAAGCTGCTGACGGTCAGTCCTCCTCCCTCCTACAAGTGGCCATCGGTGACTGCGATTCTAATACAGCCCTGCCACAACCAGAAGCTGGTGCAGTCCAGCACGAGCGGTGGGGATTACCTGCTGCAGGATTAGGGCAGGGCTCTCCGGACGTACGCCCGCGGACCAAACGGCAGTGTGAGCGTAGCAGCAGAAGACGTACCCACCCTACCCACCCCAGCTTTAGTCCAAGTAACAATAGGAGCAAAACCAGAATAACAGAGGCTTAACGCAGGTCAGGAGCCGAAACATTTGCTCAGCATCTTTCAGGGGCCTGGAATTCCAGCTACCAGCTGGTGTAGGAAGGTGCAAGTCTCTGCTTGTGTGCGTGGAGGAGCTGTGTGGCTCTCAAAGTACATCCCCTCTGTTGGGAACATGTGATTAGGATTTAATTAGTTCCAGTGCATATGGGACAGCTTCTTTCATTACAACATATATCTGAAGATTTATATTCTAGCAGAGGCAGGGAGGGATGTAGCTTGTGGAGTGCTCTGACTCGTTTCTGCTGAAACTCTTCTAGATTTCCATCCCCACAGCACAGCCAGAAGAGGGGTTCTGCCTGAAGCCCCCGGTTATTGTACTGAAGAAGGGTAGGTGTCAGCGGCGGGGGCAGTACAGATTTTTTAGACTATCAGAGACAAACCCCCTCTTTGGAAAGGATATCAGCCATTATGGTCTGAGGAAAACGTCTCACCAGGCAATAAAGAAGGGAGAGCTCCAAAGAAGAGATGGTTACAATAAGCCAACCATGAGGAAACAATATTTACTTCTTAATCTCTTTTCTTAAGCAACAACCGATAGTGTTTCTGACACGTGATCTGTGACGAACGGAAAATATGAAGCTGCTGATGGCGATGTCACACACCCTGCTGGTAACGCTGGGGCCTGGGTGCAGGAGTACAAGATTACATGAAGTCACACAGGGGGTTACATTGCTCACAACCCCCGAGGCCCAGCAAGCAGCATTTATTGGCCCCGGCATTCATAAAATGATCCGGCACTGCCTGTTGTCTTGCGGTACGTGACTAGTCAGGAGGAGAAGTTGTACATAATGACAGCAGAAAGGGACATGAATCGTGAACCATCTGTCAGACGGGTGCTTCGGAAGCGCTCCGACGTGGTGTGCACGCCGCGCCAGGAGGGAGAGCCCAGAGCTGCCTCTCCTCCCCGTGAATATAGCGTGATGTGGGCACAGGTACTAAAAGCTCTAGGTTTTCTTGGCACTGGGAGGAGGAGTAGCCAGAGAGAGTCTCCTGCTGCGTGGGTGTGCAAGCGTGTGCAAACGCTCTACCGCTTTTGCTATAAAGAAACAGCTCTGGGCAATGTTGGGAGGACATTGACAAAGGGAATGACTGGAAATGGTTATTGAAAGACTTTCTAGTGTGGCAGCGAATAACCCCATCACTGTGAATCTTTTTTTTCCTATATTATGCTTTGGAAATCAGAGTTCTTCCCCAACTGCGCTGATCAGCAAGGATTGGGCTAAAGCGAGAAGGAGGAACATAGTCTGAGCCCACCAAGCTGTTTGAGACAGGGGAGGCTGTGAGACATCGCTGCCGGGAGCAGCGCGGGTGCTCGCCTGGGTGCTCGGAGCCAAGTGCATCAAACCTCCAGCGCTTTGGAAGTGTCGGCGCTGGGTGTTTCGGTATCTAGATTTCTAAGGGTATTTTTAAGAATAACATGCAAGATTTAAAGAAAAAAACAAACCCAGAATTCTGAAAATGGGGAATTTTTGAGTGAAAGTCAGAACAAGGGAAAATAACTTAGGTACAGCCAGAAATAAACGGTAGGGGAAAAAAGTCTAGTTCACACATTGCTTTCCTATCACCGTGCACGTGTGGTTTATGGTTTTTTTTTATTTATGGCTGTTCTCTAGATATCTTTAATTCTTTACATCCCCATTGTTTGATAATTAAGAAAGAAATTGGATTCGCCTTGCTGGGGGACAAGAAGCCGTAGAGGTTGCCTGGAAAATAAGATGTGAAAGGGTATAAATCAGGTGGGGAAAGGCTGCCGAGAGATGCAGGATCCCATTCACGTTTCCTGAGGACACGAATGATTCAACAAGGAAAGTTTCGAGTTTCTCCAGCCAGACCCGAGGGTCTGTCCCCTGTTCACTCCCGGGGTCTCAAGGACCCCGGATCCCATAGGATAAATTTGTCGGGAAGAAGAAAAAAGGAAGAAAATGAACCCGAAATCAGAGTTGGTAATTAGCGAGCACCGGCGGATCGGTCCCTGCTCGGGCCCCTTCCCCACCTCCGAGCGCACCTTCCCTCCCGGGCAGGGCTGGGGGGGCCAGTGCACCCCCGCAGCCCAGCGGGGATTCCCGGGCGCCCGGGGGAGCGGTGGCACCAAACCGGGAGAGGAAAACTCACCCGTTTCCCCAGGACAGCTGAAAACCAGGTAAGGCTGGAACATCACGGAGAGGGAGGAGGGGAAAACCTCCGCCCCCTCGGGAATTGGGGTGGTTCGGGAAGCACGGGGACTAAGCGGGGAAAAAATGTGTGTAACAACAAAAATCCTCACTGATTTTGTAATTATTTCCCTGTTTTACAGTATTATCTCAGTACTTCGTGGCTGAGGTTTTGGCGGGGGGTTTGTTCTCGTTGGGGTTTTTGGCTGGGTCGCTGTTTGCGGGGGCGGGGGCGGGGGGGGGGTTTTGGTTCGCACTAATAAACGA
>VWZZ01006465.1:87877-100390 GCA_013399095.1 Psophia crepitans
CCCCCGAGCGCCGTGGGGGCAGCCCGGCTTGCTCCCCCACCCCGGAGAGCTCACGGCCGGGATTATGTCCCCGGTAATCCCGGCAAATCCCGGCTCCGGGTCTCGGTCCCCGGAAAGCCACGTCCCCGCACGGACGGGCAGGGAGGGAGCGGGAGCCCTGTCCGGGCTCCGCACCCACCGCGGGAGGGGAAAAAGACTTGGGAAAAAAAATAAAAAAAACAAAAACAAAAACAAAACCCCACAAACAACCCCTTCAAAACCCCCACAAAATTTCAGGAAAGCGGCTGGGGGGTTCGTCCGGCCAGAAAGGGCCGGGAAAGGGCTTTGGGTGCAGCCTCGGCGGGTCCGGAGCCCGGGGAGTTTTCCTGCCTTAAGGAGAAGAGTTTGGCGTGGATGTGGCACGGGTGGAGGTCACCCAGCAGACGGGAGGGTGAGACCGAGCCTTCTCCCACCGCCGAAACCACCCGGGAAATCGTTGTTGTGGACGTTTAGAAGCGCAGAAATCGCTCCATTTATTTTGCTTTTAGAAAAAAAAGAAAATAATAAAAGCAGAGAGAGCGGGAAAAAAGGAAAAGAAAAGAAAATCCCCACCCTAATACTTTATAACAGTCAAACACACAAATTAAGCCGATTTTAAATTATTTTCGACAACGACAACGTTACAATATACAGCCCCCATCCCCCGAGGGCCCGGGAGGCAGCTGCCCCCCCAGGGCAGAGCCCGGCCGTGTCCCCAGGCTGCCCGCAGCTCCCTGCCTGCCGGGGCCCTGCCACCACCGCCCGGTTGCGAAAGCTCTGTAAAAGCCTGGAGATTTTTGTTGTTTTCGTTTTCTTTGGCTATTTTTTAATGTGCACGCGTAGCAGGTAATGAGGAGGGTTTTTAGAAGTGGTACCGGAGACTTCTCGCGGGTGTAACGATTTCACGAAACGCAAGTTTCCTTGAAACAATTTCCGTAAAAATAACCGGGCTCCTATTAACCCTTTAAACTGTAGGAAAAGTTTCACTAATTCACACTCAGAGGCACTATGATTCTCCCGGAATCAGGGACGAACCTCCCTCTGCTCCACGGACAGAGATTTTAGGCTACAGATCATTATTCGACTCTGTCTGCAGTCGCTCTTCCCGCAGGCTGCAGGGAATCGCCCGCACCGGTTTCTCCCCGTGTGGAAGGTTTTTGCTTCGCTCGCTGCCTGACCGAAGAAGAGGAAAGCGCGTCGGGTGCGCACAGTTAAATAACAACCGAAAGTTACCACTGAAGATGAAGCGGGTCCCGCAGCCCAGAGTTTCTCAAGGAAAAGCAATGAAAACCAATTTACTTTCGCCGATGGTGAGTGAAAGGTAAAGACGATCTGGATTCTCCTTACGCTGCAATGGCTCGTGCTGCCAATTAGCATCATCCTCAATTCCTGTTTTGCAGAAAGCTGTGATTATAGCTATGGAAAGCACAATAAAATAAAACCCGCCGTTTCTTCTCTGCATCAAACCACTGCTTATTTGGTGATTTTCTTTGCTCATCTGTTTGGCTTGCAAACAAAGCCACTTGCAATTTTTCAGATCTTGGCTGCAAGAAAATAGATTCTAAGCACAACTCAGGGAAGCGGAGGCGCTTACACCGCACACGCAGGGTTTTCCCAGGCAACACTTCCCTCGTTCTACGCATTTGAGACGCACCTGATCAGCCCGTAGGAAGCACAGATACGCTGCAGCACTCCGGTCCCTTTGTTTTTACCACTTAGCTTCTAGATTTCCCCCCCTCTGCAGGAAGAAGTTATTACTTCTGTCCCTCTGTGTTAAATACCGCTTAAGGCAGTATTATTATTATTAGTAGTAGTAGTAGTAGTAGCAGCAGCAGCAGCAGCAGCAGTAATTCAAGCTGCTTTTACTTTACTCTGGTGATTTGGGGGGGTGGTGTTTCTGTCTTGCTGCACAGTGACTTCACGCAGCTGTACGCACAACTACAAATAAACAAATACAGGGAAGAAAAGGAAAGTATCAGCCCAAATAAATGGGGTTACTTCACGTCTGTGTTGCTCCAGGAAAGTGTGGCCATACCCAGAGCAAGGGGGACCTTTCCCAGTTGTGGAAGGACTCACAACCAGTACAGCTCCTGCTGGTCATACCCATCGTTTTGCTGCCTGTGTCAGAGAGGAGGGCCAGACCCCCGCTGTGGACTCCTTTCAGAGGACTGATCTGGAAAAGAAGAATCCCAAACCTCATGGGAAAGGGACAACCCCAGCCACGCGCGACGGGGTCTGTGAGCCAGCGCGGCCACGTCCAGACCCTCGTTCGGAAAATCTGTGGGTGTCAATGCCCAGATGGAATGATGCTTCCGCACATCTTCACACGTGCACATCTGTCTATATGTGTGCGCACAGTGAACCCCGGGTGTTTCCCGGAGCCTGAGCCCTCGGCCGGGGGTGCGGAGCTCTCCGCGGTGCTGTCGGCCCTGGGTTCAAGCGCGGCCCCCGAGGACGCGGGGGGCTGCCGCAGCTGAGCCCAGTGCAGGGTCGGAAAGGGTCCCTGGGCTCCTGCTGACACCGGGGTGGGGGTTTCTTCCCGCCCACGTAGCAGTGCAGGGGGCTTTCTGATCCGCATCTGGGCAGGGCTGTTGCTGCGGGATGGCTAACAAATGCTAACAGCCTCTGATCACTGCTCAGTGGTTCCATGTCCCGTTTTCAGCCTGTGTATTGTCTGAGCATTTTCTGGGTAATTAAGTAAAAAGTAACATTTATTATATATGTTCTGTCACTATGGGTATGGAGTCGGACATGATTTGTTTATCATTTTCTTGTGATCTTTCTCATCAAAGGAACAAGACCCATCTGTCGGGCAGAGCAAAGCTGCTCCACTTTAATCCATAAATGTTACCATTTAAGGGGTGCAACCTTTGACAGAACATAGTACACATCTTTGAACAAGACAGTTGTGCAACTGGCATTAAATAGCCTAATTGAATCTTTCACTAACCACACACACTTGCTTTGGGCAAAGGTTTTCTCTGTGCAAATATGTTCTTGTCCATTTGCTACAAAATTTATTACCTTACCAATCATGTGAGTTCCATACTATCTGCAGACTTAAAAGCTTAAACATCATGGATTCATCTTCTGCGTGCCCACGTGTTTCATTAAGGTGCCTCATAAATTCATTCTGACTTTCATTAGTTTGACTTTGCTTCCGTATTACACTTGTTTCTGTCTTTCCAAAGCATCTCAGTTTGATTGTCCCTTTAAGCTCTGCCTCTCCGAGTTGGAGACATGATATTTGTTCTGGTGTGTGCTAAACTGGAGTCCTCTGGCTGAGCACCTGCCATTTGAGGGGAGCACCCAAAACCTTTTGACCGTTTTGGCCACGTGTTTTCTTTTTTCTCCTAAAATGTCTCTGAATACCAGTGATCCAAACAGGGCTGAATTACTAGCAACTCTCAACTCCACGTTTCATGACGTCCTAGACCCTACTGCTTCTCGCGTTTTCCCTGGTTTGTGTGCATGAAGCAAAGCTGTGCATGGAGGACAGGACACTTGCAGCCGGGTCCTGACAGGTTTCGTCTCGCACTTTTGGAGAGCAGGGTCAGGATCCAAAGACCAGAAGGGGAAGTGGGGACAGTCATGGGCTGGTCTGTAATCTAGTAATCAGCTGCTCCTGGCTTATAGGATCAGAGGCCAATAAAAGCATTTTGCAAGAAAAGCAGGAGGTGAGAGCAGTGAGAACGAGTGCCATACCTGCTGCATAAGGTTGAAGTCCGAGCCTCAGCTTGCCCCATGGTCTCGGACAGGTTTCCCTCCTTACCACTGTGACATGTATCCCAATCTCTGGAAGACCAGAGATCCCGTGACACCTTCAGACTCCAAATCCATCCTTTGTGTTCCTTGCAAATCCAAAACCTTTGAAAATGTGTGACATAAATCTTCTTAGCTGTGTTCTAAACCCATCGCTTCTTGTCCTGCCCATCATGAAAGTGAAGAACACGGTACACTCCAGTCTTGCCCGGCTTTCATATATTTAGGCAATGCTCTGAAATTTCTCTTCAGGCTCTAAGTCTTTAGACTAGTAAGTCTTCAGACAACTGCAAGAGCTCATTACGTTTATACGGAAGAGGAGACACGGCTGTATAACTTGCAGGGATTCACTGCTCAGTGTTTGCAAAGGGTTTGAATAGGGAAAAAAAATTTAAAAGCCATTGGAAATTTTTTTTCCCTACTTTGCAATCAGCTTGCAAGTCCCCAGTAGGGTTTGGCCTCACATTGCTACTGCAGTGCAATAATTTTTATTAATAATGATGGTAAAATTAGGTGCATATGGATTATACTGTTATAATATAATTGGATTAAATTGTTATGGTTCTCTCTTGTTTTTGAAAGGATCGTTATAAATGGCTATGAAAAGGGTGTTTAAATTAGAGCTGCTCTGGACATTGGATTTATTGTGTTGCATAAAACCCTCATCAACCTGCTTGATCTGCCTTTTTCCTCTTTATAGCTTTCTGGGTGATGGCTAAGATGGGACTTTGCCCAGACTCTGCACTTCACAGAAATAAAGTCACTCCTCATGGTTATCACTGGTTTGTAGACTTTAAGGAGTTAACTCCAGACCTTGCTCTGGCTCCATTTCTGGTGAGTGGATTTTATGGGCTCCTTTTAACTCCCAGCACAGATTTGACACTCTGGCCTTTTGTAATAATCCTCTCACTCATGTTGTTTCTTCTGGAAACTTCTCCTGCTCAGCTCATGCCAAAAAACTCCACATTCCGGTTCTCCCAGACTTTTTTTTTTTTGCCTCATTCCTGTTTTCTTTCTGTAATTAACAGTTAGGAAGAGATAGTATGGCCCAAGGACTATTTTAACAAGGTTTTGTTCATTTATTTTCCAAATATTCTTTCTATGAGCCACACACCTTCACCAGGATGCAGTGGCCCGGTGGGGTGCCCACTTCTCTTCTAATGCTTGTACAGTAGGTTTTCCAAACCTTCACCCTGGAAGTAGTTGGGGAATCACTGAGGTGTTGAGCAGCCCTCCCAAGTGGGTGGTTTCTTTACTCGGAAGCATTTTGCCCCCCCTTTTCTCTCCCCACCTTCCCCTCCCATCAGCTCCTGGACACCTTCAAGTGCAAAGTTAAGGCCACATTCAAAAGTAGCTTCACTGAAAGGCATGGGATGCCTCTCCCACACAGGGTAAAACATGTTTGAAATACTGGCTTGGATTCTCACAGCCCTCTTCGGGAAGAGGACATCTGAAGAAAATTAGTTTAATTCATGGCTTCTGCAATGTGGCATCTTGCAAAATGTTACAGTTTCATGATCCTTCTTCTGCAGATTGGGAAACTGAGACAGAGAAGAGGCTGAGCTTTTGATCTGTTACCCAATGATATAGAATAAACTTTTGCCAGGGTCTTGCTCACCAACCCATCTCCATAGGGCAGTTCAAGAACTCTTTTGCTAGTGTGAGAATGTATCGCATAAATAAAACCCCATGTGCGGTGGAAGTCAGGTATCTGGAGGAGGCTGAGAGAGAAGCTACTTATAGATCTACTTGTTTTACCCAGCATACACCTGCATCTTCTGTCTGGCTCTGTAAAAAGGAAGATGATTAAAGAAGAATTAAACAGGAGCCTAATGAATACAAACGGCAAGATATGCTTATGGTTGGATCACACAGCATAAACTTCTGACTGGTTCAAAAGAAACTCCGGTTTATTTTTAACTCTGCTTTTTCCTTTTTGTACAGCCAGTTGGTATTAATGAATGTCACTGCGTAAAGAAACACAGGCTACCCCAAACCCACACCCTCTTAAGTTCCCCCATCTGTGTTTTCCATTTTACAGCCTTCCTCCATCACAGTAATTTGAGCTTTTGCTTGGAAGGAGCAGTGAAGGAGGAAAATCCTCCCAAGCATCTCTTTTTAACAAGTGTTTCTCAGTTCAGTTCCAGCCAGGGATTGCCCTCTCCTGGAGGACAGGAGAAAGTCGCATCCCACGATGCGATCCTTCCTTTCCAGCTGTAACCCCTGCGCCTGCCAGACCCCAGGGACAATCTGGCTCTCCTGGGATAGACTGTCGTCTAATAAAATATTTTCTCCACCAAAACTGGGGGTAACCACACCACCTATCGCTACCTAAGCTGCCAGGAACAGAAGGATGATTGACCTGGAGGGTGATAGAGGTCTGTCCTGTCCCAGCCTGGAAGGTGAGGGGAAGGGTCCAGGGGAATATTTATTCACAGTTTCAGAGCAGGGACAGGGTGTTTCTCATTAAATGTGCATTTATATTGTGGAACTCACTGCTCCTGGACGTTGTAGAAGCCAAAATTGTAAATGAAAGTCAAAAAGGGATCCAACAGATTTCTGAGAGACATCCAACTTTGTCAGTCATGATGGTCCAAACAGAGCCACCAGGTCAGAAAGTTTCTTACACTGCTGCTTGCAGGGACATTATCCTCAGCAAAGGTGCAAACCATTTTGCCCTAGATATCTGCTCCTGGCCCCTGCTGGAAGCTGGGGCTGGTGCTGGAAGTGGTGCTGGAGGGTGCTCTGGGCTGATGCGTGTGACAAACCTTGCTCCTCCCAGCAGCACCGACGCTTCTGGGTCTCAGCTTTTGTAACGTTACCTGCTTGCTAGTGTCCAGCCACATTCCCACTAATGACAGATAGTGCCGTGGCCTTTGGTCAGCCCCGTCACCCACTTGTAGGATGCCAGCCAGGCATGAGCACGACTTACCACTAAACACGTAGGGCTTGCCAGCACCTCACTTTCCACCCTTTCTAGGTATCCTGCTGTACAAATCCACCCCGGCAGCATGGCACCATCTACCCAGTCTGGGCTATGTGGGTTCTTTTCTTTCCCTGGCTGTCCCCCCAGCTCTTTCTCTGTCCCCGTTTCCAGCAGCTGTTGCCACTCGTCCTTCGTGGTGTGAGGCAGAAGGTTTCCAACGTGCTTGGAGACCTCCACGGGGTGGTGATAGAGAAATGCAAAGCATAAATCCTTTATGTATTTAAGTCCCATAAAAAGGAAGCCCACATCTCCTTCAGCTGCTCTCTGGAGCCCCAGAGACTCGGCCTGATATGAAACAGATTTTTTTTTATTTTTTTTTGTAACGTTGCTATTTGGATAAGGGCACCAGCAGGAGAGAAGGTCCATTTCTCTGCCTAATGGTGCTTCAAACACTCTTGTGAAGTTGAATTAACACCACTAAAGGGAAAGATTAGAAGTCACTTTAAAGTGGCTCTGGGGGAAGTTTTCAACCCAATCTATTTGCACCCATGACACTGTATAAAGATAGAGCTAATGGGAGTGCAGCGAAGTCGTAAAAACAGGCAGCCTTGGTTTTAAATTAACAGGAGCATTATTTACACCTAGGACATGGGATATGGCAAACCCTCTGCATAATCTCTACTACTTTCTAGTTTCTCCCCTCCTACACACTTAGGCAATATTAGAGCAGTTAATTAAAAAGACAATATAAAACTTCAGAAGGGTTTGATTCCCCCTTTTTTTTTTCTTTATCGAGTGATTCATTTTTATTAAGGTTGGTTGGTTTCTGTCAAGATAAATACACAATATCAGTGTTTTATTCTCCAAAGAGCCACTGAATGGGATGCTAATAAGATTAAAATGATAATAAATAAGCCCAACAGCAGCTTTTATGACCTCGTTTCTGCTGAGCTCCCTTTTGGCTCCCTTTTGCTCAGACTCCACCCTGAGCTCATGCACCACACAGCTCCAGCCCACCCACCACACCACAGAGACCTGTTTCAGGGCTGCTTTACCTTCTCCCTACCCACAGCTTCAGTCTGCTACAAGCTCTGAAAACCTCTCGTTGCCTCCCGGAGGCTTCAGGCCTGCAGCAGAGCTCTGCACCGTGCAGGAAAGGTTACAGAGGGAGGAAGGTAAGGGGGAAACTGAGGCTGGGGCTCAGGGTGGGTTTGCAGACCCTTCTGCATGTACGCAAAGCACCCTACAAGCACCCTGAAAAACAGAGGACCCTGCTGCAGCCACTCAGCTGGTACCCAAGGGTGCTCGTTGCCACTGCGACCCTCTTCCATGGGCTCTTGGCTGTGGTCCCACAGCACTGAGCAGGGTCTGGATCAGGCCTGGTGACCTCTCTGAAGCAGCTCTGCTGTGGTCTCCCTGGGCATGAGCTTACTGCTGGGACAGACTGGGAAACACTGAACTCCTAAACATTTATTCCTGACATTTCCCCTTCCTCCAGAGGCACTTCAAAAATCAATACCAGCATTAAAAAAAAGCATTTTGGAGACAGATTGATGCCTTCTGTTTTCCCTCGAATGCTTCAAAGTGAAGAATAAATACCTAGGCAGAGGGGAAAGCAGGTTTGACAGCCATTTAAATCAATTAGAGCCCAAATTGCCCCGAATCAGATCACAAACACACAGAGCCATTTCCTCTGCTGCATTTCAGGTTGGCGTCATCTCGCTGCTACTCACGTAGGGGGGGTTATAGATAGCGACATAAATGCAGCTTGAAATGCCAGTAATAGCACAGGTAAATTAATTCTCACTGTCTTTCCCAGCTCCAATGTTTTTCCCACTCGGTTAATTCTAGCCCGTTAATTAATTGAGCCCGGGGCTCCCTCTAGCGTCGCTCGGGGCCGCTCCCGGGGCAGGGGGCTGCTCTCACCCCGACCCTCTCCCTTCCCCTCCCGACCCCTGGGCCCGAAAAGGGAAAGGAAAAGGCCCCAAGGACGGGCTTAAGCATCGCAGCAAGATCTGGCCTGTGGAGTTTTACTGCAAACCTTTCTGTGCGTGGTTTGCACGGGTGGTATGATGAGATCCTCACTGTTCTCTTTAAAAAAAGTTCAAATACAGTCAGGGCTTTTCATCCTTGAGGGTCATATAGACCATACTGACATCGGGAGAGGGTCTGGAGCTGAGTCTGTCCAAATGTTGGGGCTTCAGGGAGGTGGACTGAGGTTATGTTGGAGGTCTTGGATCTTCAAACACTTCCCCGCATGTTTCATTTTTCTTGGTCCAGGGGATTGACCTGCCTATATTTGAACATGGACTTTAATGCCGTGTTGAGCAGCCCAGGGGATCTGTTGTCAGCAGTGCATGGTGCTGGCTGTTTTTTGTGGGGTGTGCAGGCCTTCAGCAGGGGACATCATCAGGATCGTGCCATGATCCTGCTCACAGCACCCACATAACCTCATCCCCTGGACAGAGCAGGGGTACAGCCCATGCACAGGTACCCAGAAGCAGACATGTACAAACTTCCACCTGCAGGGTTCATTGGCATGAGCCAGATGGTTCTGAACCATTAAATATTTTGCTTTCTGTATTTGGGTGGAGATCCCAGCAGAGGAAGAAGGTTTCTGTAGGCTGTTCTAACCTTGTTGTCCTGAAACAATGCTTGAAGTGCTCTTTGCTTCTCTGATTGGTATTTCCAGGGGGAAACTGAGGCATGCAGCTGTGAGCAACTCCTCAGAGCTCTGCAGGATCTCACAGGTTCAAGAGTTGGACTCTCGCAGTGCCTCTGTGTTCCCTGCCTCTGGGGGAATCTCTTCCTTTCTTCTCTTCCTGAAAAGATGCTTCTGGGCAACCATCCCTGTCCCAACAGTGGGATGCTTCTTTTATCGCTCTCCACAGCATCGCTCTCCATAAAAACGCCAGCATCAGGGCCTCTGGGTCTGCCCATAATGCAAATAGTAATAAATAATGGGGTCATCTGGCTCCAGCCATCCTGTCCCTCCTTTCTTCCCTTCCTCAGCCACAGCACATCCTTTGGGGGGGTGATGGTGGTGTCTGCAGGTACGCGACCGTCCGGAAGGAGCCCATAATTCTTGGGGAAGTTGTCCTTTCTCACTGTGACTGAGACATTCCTCTGTTTAGAAGACTTTTCCCTGTGATCTCCAGCAGACACACCTCAAGTTTCAGTCCCAGCCTTGCACTCCTGCTCCTTATTCAAGACCGTGACCTGCGACCTTCAAGGTCAGACATCTCTAATCCCAAGAACAACATCTCTCTAGTCAACAGGGGGATCTCTCTCTCTCTCTCTCTCACTCTCCAAATTCCTCGGATCTGACTACACAAATCCCTCCTCCTTCAAGAAAGAAAAAAAAAAAAATCCCACCACATTAGTAAAAATAATATATGAGGGGTAGTGGCTCTGGGCGTGGGGTAGGGAGAAGAGACCTTAAAAGGCCCCCATCTCCCATGGATGCGAGCTAAATAGTTTCAGGATGGTGCCACAACTTGCCTTTGCTCTGTTGGAGGAGAAGGATGCTGAGCTCTGCTGTTAGGATCACCGGTCTTGTTTTGCTCTTGTGATTCACCTCTTGATTTTGGGGCCTTTTACTTTCACTTTTTTATCTAAAAAATAACTGATGGACTAGTGGGCAGAACCCCACTACCTCCCAAGCATTAGGAACAATCACAGAGCTGCAGAAGCCTTTTTGTCTTTGGGCTCTCTTTGGGATCCAAACCTTCAGAGGGACTGGAGAACGGGAGGCTGTGTCATCAAGGGCGTGAAACGCTGACACTACACAGAGGAGAACTATAAACCCGAGAGGCGAAGGTCCCCGGACAAGGGCCGGGGGGGCAAGTGGGAGAGGAGGGTTCACATCCATGCACCTTCAAGGGGAGTTAAGCCATGGGTTTGCTCTTGTGCTTTTTCCCTGCTTGGATTTCCAGTGCTACTTTCCCCTTGTTTCACCTCCTTTTCTCCCCACAAAGCTCCTGCTTTGAACTCCAAAATGTTCAAGTAATTAGAAGGAAAACCAGCAAGAACAGCAGAGCGACACATCTGAGGAGCTTCTCCAGCTGCTTCAGGCTGGGATTGAGTTGGGATTTTTCTGCATGGACAGCTGGGCCTACAAGGGAGCAGAGTGGCCTTTGGGGTGTCCTGGGACCAGGAAACCCTCAGGACAAACTAGCCCCAACACCTTCCTGCAGAGACCGGAGCTGCTGCTGGCGGAGGGGCTCTCCCCACCATCATGGGGATCCCAAGGACTTTTAAAAATGCTGAAAATCCCCTCCGGCTGGAATCTGAGTTCAACTCCAGACGGTCTGAAAATCCTGCGGTTTAAGGCCGGGTCGTGAATCAGCTCTCGTTGCAAGGTTTGAGTGTTTAAATTCATGCTAAACCCGGAGGGGTCTCTTGCTGAGAAAAGCAGCCAGGAGAGAAAGGGATGGAGAATTGAGTTAAGGAATGAAATGAAACCGTGTCCTGGGAGTCGGGTCGTAAAAAGTTGTTACCTGGTAGTTTTCAGGCTCGGGAGATGTAAAGTGACTTTTACAAGGGTGGTTTCTTTATGAAGCGGGGGTACAAGGGCTCTCGCCAGGGGTGCCCTGTGCTTCACCGGCCAGGGACCAGTCGTCTCCAGCACCGGTGGTGCAGCACGTTAAAACCTGCCGGCAGCAAACTTGGGGAGGCAGCGCTCTGGGGTTGTTTCGGGAGTTGTGATTTGCATCGTGTTGCAAAATTCACTGCGTGTCCCCCGCCCTCGGCACCCGCCGCCCCGAGGTCCCGCACGATCGCAGCCGCGGGGCTTCAGTATGAGAACCCGAAAGCGAAGTAGATTTAGTAAAGCCTGGCGGGGTGGGGAGGGGACGGAGTCCACGGCTGAAATCGAGTCGAGGAGCGATTGTCAGGATTTGGCCCGGAGTAAAAGAGAGCAAAGCCCCCACCCCACCCGCCGTAATGGTGTGTATTTAGCGCGGGCCCTCAGCGGCTTCCCCCGGGCGACGATAACGCCCTGAGCCCTCTCCAGCTCTCCCTGCGGAGGTACATTTGTCATCCTTTAAGTACTTCCATCAAAAAAAAAAAACCTCTCGAGAGGGCCGAGGGTCCTTTCCAAGGGCTGATCACATCCCCTACCCTCTTCCCGGTTTTTCAGTGGTGCCTTTTCCTTCCCGCTTTGCTGAAAAACAGATTTGCATTAAAAACAACAGCAATAACAACAAAATCCCCAAACAAAACAGCAGACCTTCACTCCTTTTAGCCGAGACACCCTGAAACATGAAGCCTGGACTTTTCTTTTAAAAGTCCTGTTCCCATTTGTCCTTCCCGTTCCCCCTCCCCGGTTCCCCGACGGCTGCCGGTGATGGGGAGACGGTACCGACAAGGGAGCAAGTGCACGGAGCGGGGCCAGGGCTGCATCGGCCCCGGCGGCCGGGGGGACGGTCACGGCCGGTTCCCCTCGGGCACACGCTGATTTTGTCCCCCGGCTCACTGGAAGCATCCACGGGTGATCCTTTGGACCGCAGGATCAATGTGCAAAGGGGATCTGGACTTTGGTCCCTACGGGAGGAGGAGGGGGCCGAGGCTGAAGGGAGAAGTCCCGGAGGGATGGCAGTGCAGAATCAGACCCTGGAGGAGAAAGGTGGGGAGATTTTTATTAATTAAGCACTCGATGCAAAGGCCTGTTGCGAAAGCAAGTGAGGAAGCGGTTGGAATAGGAGATGGGAGGCAGAAAGGAGGCGAAATGGGGGAAACCACCTCAATTTCACAGCTCCCGGCTGTGGCTCGGAGAAGGGCGGGGAGCGGGTCCTGCGTGCCCCGGG
>VWZZ01006466.1:0-10131 GCA_013399095.1 Psophia crepitans
GCCCCGCGGCGCCCGCTCCTTCTGCTGGCCCGGCCCCTTCCCGTTCCCGGCCCCGCCCCGCCGCTCCCCGGGAAGGCCCGGTCCCTCGGCAGGCAGCCGGCACCCTGCGGTCCCCAGCGTTCAGGGGACACCCCGGGACACCCACCGGGGAGAGCCGGACGAGGAGGAGGGGCTCGCTCCCGGTGGAAGCACTCTGCCCCCCGCTGCAGGCAGCCAAGCCCCCGGTCCTTCACCCCAGCGACCTCCCGCTGCGAAACAGCCCGTCATGTCATTCTAGACGGACCCGGGTGTTTCCCTCCGCCCCCCGTCTTTGTTACCGTTAGGGTTCGTGTTTTCCAGGCTGACCCTCACTCTCCCTCAGCCCATTTCCTGGGATTTCCCCCTTTTTTGGCACCTTTGCCTTCATCCCTGCAGCTTGGCTGCTTCCCGCCTGTGCCTTCGGGTAAGCACGGCTGCTGGAAAAACAGCACTTAAAGAGATTCCTGTAAAATCGCTGCTTTTTTTCTCCCTAAGCGCAGCAGGCCTGGTCTGGTCCAGGCTTGGGTCCCCTCTTTGCTCAGGTGCTGGGGGTGGGTGATGTCCAAGAGAGGAGGTGACACAGAAGGAGGGGCAGGAGATGCTCCAGGTGCCGGAGCAGAGGTTCCCGTGCAGGACCCCACGCCGCAGCAGGGGCAGACCCCTGAAGGAGGCTGTGACCCCCTGGACAGCCCATGCTGGAGCAGGCTCCTGGCAGGACCTGTGGCCCATAGAGACAGGACCCAGGCTGGAGCAGGGCAGAGTGTGAGGAGTCCTCCCCCTGAGGAGGAAGGAGTGGCAGAGACACAGTGTGATGGACTGACCACGGACACCCCCCCCCCAATTCCTCTGGGGGAGAAGGGAGAGAAATGGGGGGTGAAGGTGAGCCCAGGGAGAAGGGATGTTTAAGATTTGGTTTTATTTCTCATCACTCTGATTTGCTTGGTAATAAATGGAATTATTTTTCCCAAGTCAATTCCGTTCTGCCTGTGGTAATTGCTGAGCCATCTCTCCCTGTCCTTAGCTCAAACCACAGGTCTTTTCAAATATTTTCCCTCCCCAGCTGAGCTGGGCGCAGCCAGGGTCAGCACCCTCCTCCCCAGAAGCCCGCCCTGCAGATCTGAGCTGGCGGGCAGCAGCTTCAGGCCGTTGGCGTCCTGAGCTCATTTCCCCCAAGGTTTGGGGATGCAGCAGGTTTTCCCCCCCTGCAAAACTCTGCTTTGGGTCCTTTCCAGGGGGAAGGTGATGCTCTCCAAGCAGGTTCCTTGTCCCACAGAGCACAAGGGCTGGATTTAGCCCCTCACCCCCTCAGGAAGGAGCAGGGGAGCTGTGGCCAGCTCTGCCAGCAGCCCCCCCCCCCCCCGCCCCCCCCCCCCCCCCCCCCCCCCACAGGATTAGCCCTCATGGGGTGCAAGGGCTCCCCACGAGAAGGCTGTGGAGACCCTCTTCCCTGGGTGCCTTTTGATTATAGGGTTGGTTTTTGTTTTTTTAGAAAAGCAACTGAAACCCCTCTTTGGAGTGAGTATCTTTATGCAAAGCGCAGGCCCACGCAGGCAGAAGGTGGAAGAAACAACCAAAGCCCCAGCGTTTGGGTGAGAAAGCTTTGCCTTGCAGTTAAGTAGCCAGGAATGACAGCCCCATCCTGGGGTGCTGGGCACGGTGGGGTGAGGGGAAGCACCCAGGGCAGAGGGGGAAGGGCTGCTTCACCCATGGAGCACCCAACCCTCCCCTCCCCCACGCCGATGCATTTCCTTAGCAGGAGAGCTCAACACCACCCATGCAGCAGAAGCAGAGGCCACTCATAGCTGGGTTAGACATTCTATAAACAGTTTATTCAAGTTCAGCAACCAAAGTCATACATCCTCAAGGAGGGTTGGGTGGCTGCAGCCCCACGAGCAGGGACAGCTTCTCAGCTTCTTCAGCCACCCCCCACAGCCACATCTTCTCTCTCAGGCAGAATCATTTTGCCAAGATGTCTGAGCATCCTCGGGGCCCTGCAGGTGAGCGGGGAAGAAGTTGCTGTGCTCACCCCTCCAGCAAGGGCAGGGGGTAAGGTCACCCCCCCCCCCAAACTCTCAAGGGGTTCTCCAACCCCCGGCGTTGCCCAGGACCATCACCAGGTACAACAGGGACCTGAAACCTGCAGGAACACCAGCTGTGCTCCAAGGCACAGAAACTAATTCCAGGGACTGTAAAGGCCACTTGCCTGTTCAGAGGGTGCCCAGAGCCCCTGGTTATCCATTTCCAGGGTCTGGGTCCCTGCTTCAGGGTCTCTTCTGGCCCTGAGGACCACCATGTCCCACCAGCCAAGCCTCTTGGTCCTCAGACACTAGGGAAGAAAGCACAGAGGCTGCTTTCTGCTCCCCTCGCACAGGGGCTGGGGCTGCTTTGCCCCAGAAACAGACGAGCATCACCCTTACCACCAGCAAGACGACAGGAGCAGTAATGATGCAGAGGCCGCACACAACCATGATGGCCACGCCGTACTCGGGAAAGCCCGGTTCAGACAGTGGGGGCTCCAGGGTGTCCTCTGGAGGGGAACACAGCAGTTAACACAGCCTGCAGGACACAGAGGCTCCATCCCACGGGGTGACAGCCACCCACTCTCCTTTGGGACACAGGAAGCAATAGACAGCATGCCAATAACTTCTGCTTGACACCCTCCGTGCCCTTTCCATAGGACACTTCCCGCCTGCCCTGTGCCAGCCTGCAGCAGACTGGTCTCCAGCTCCAACCCCCCCAGGCTGTGCAGAGCCATAGGGCATGGCTGTTACTAGAATTAACCTTTCAGACCAACCACTGCAAGCTGGTCACCTCACCAGCCAAGACATTCCACCCTTCCTTTGCATAAAGAATCTGGATCTAGCTGGTTGGGGATCTATTCTGCTCACACTGCAGGCATGGAGCCACAGGCTGGTGAAGCTTTATACCCCATACCCCAAAGGGAAGCTTACCTCCCACAGCAAGAGAGTATGGGTCCACCTGGAAGTCTGAACCAGCCAGAGCCTTGTTTGACCCAACTGAGAGCAGAAGGGCCTCCAAAACTTCCAGGCTGGTCGGAGCAGGGTGCTGGAAGACTACATCCCCATGGCAGATCAAGGAACCAGGCCTGTGGACAGGATTGGGAAGAGCTCCAGAGCTGCTAGTCCCACCACCATAACCCCACAGCCACGTGTGCAGGGCTGTGGCCATGGGCACAGACTGACCTCCAATCAGTTTTGCTCAGAGGGGCCCCAGAAGAACATCCCTGCACTCAGGGAGACATTGGGCTTGTATCTGCTCCTTGGGATGGAAGGGACATCTCTGGGGGCCCAGCAAGTCATTCCTGAGACAGTGGGTAAATGCCTGACCTCAGCTGCCCGCTGCAAACCCTTCTGTGGCTGAGACAGCCATGACCTGTTGGTAGCTGTTTGTAGGGAGACCTCCCCAGATCCTGCTCCACCCTCCTGCCCAGTCAGACCCTCTGTTCCCACTCACAGGAATCCTCTTATTATCACTTGCAGGAAGCTCTTGTGGTCCCTCAGGGCTCTCGCCACCTGAAAGAAAGGTTTTGCTCAGCTCCCCTCCAGCCTTCGGGGCATTTCACCCACCAGACCACCACTTCCACAGCCACAACAGAGCTGGGACAGCCACCACAGCAGGGACACAGGGCAGCTGCAGTCCTGCAGCACCTCCAGGTCCCCGGCTGTATTTTGGTGACCTGAAGCACCAGAGACAGAAAACATCCTGCCACTAAAGCCCTCAGCAGGTTCCAGCCACAGCACTGGAGTTGAAAATCCAGTTTGAACAACCCCAAAGCAGTCCCTCTTCCTCCAGCGGTCCTCGGCTTCCTTTCCTCAGCACGCTGGGACGACCCCAGCACCCTTCCCACCAGCCATGCCTACCGCATCACCAAGTTCTCTGCTGAGCTCCTGGTTCTCTGAAGCAAGGGGATCCAGAAGGTCCTCACTGAAGTGTCTGTTGGTGATGAGGAAGGAGAGCGGGTAAACCTGCAGGTGAAGCTTGGCTCCTGAAGAGGCAAGACATGAGTGCTAGATGAGCAGAGCTGGCAGTGAGCCCTACTACGCACAGGGACTTGTCCTTACCCTCCACCAAGAGGGAGGTCAGGTCCACAGAGCAGGTTGCTAGAGCTGTCAAGGCTTGCAGAACCTCTGCAACATCAGCATGGACAATTGTGTCAAGGTAGATGTCTCCAGCGATGTCCAGATTCCCAGTGAGGTTTCTAAGGGGAGAAAAGGGCTCTAAGCAAGGCAGGAGAGCTGGGACCAGGCTCACGAACACCACCCTTGCTGGCCTTTCTCCAGCTCACCCACAGCAGCTCATGACTCCTCAAGCCCAGGGAAGGTGCTCCATTACAGTATGTGCCATCAGCTGCACATCACCCCCCAGGTTTCCTCATGCAGCACACCCCCTCCTCCCCCATCTTTGCAGCATTTGCTAATTAGCTGCAAAGCACACAAGAGGTAGCGAAGGTAATTTAATGAAGAGCTTTGGAAAGGGGCAGTTGTGTCCCATACCTGAGCTGGGTGATAGTGAAGTTCCTCACATGGTAGAGGGCACTGAGAGACCGAGTCACCTAGAGGAAGGGGAGAAGACAGCTCACACCCAGCTTCAGCACATGTGGGCAGCGCAGACCCAGCCTGGGCCCATTTTCCTGGTGGGCCAAGTGCCCAGCATCATCCTTCAGAAGGGCCACCAAGGCTTGCCATACCTTGCTGATCAGCCTCTGCAGCAGGTCTGTCCTGCCCCTCCCAAGCTGCAGGACAGTGAGAGAGATGGACAGCTTCTCTGGGTCCAGGCTCTCCAGGCTGAAGCCTGAAAGAATTCAGAAGACAGTTATGCCCATACAGTTCCTCCATCTTTCTTGGCAGATATCAGTCACCCTTGAGTTCATCCCCTACCACACACCAAAACACAGGCTAAACCGAGATGAAGACCTGTCCCTTTTGTGGTGGGAAGGGCTTGGGATCTACCACCTCCCAGGCCTGGAAAAGCAGATCAAGGAGGGTAAGCCAGAGAGTTCAGTAGCAGCACTGGATCACACCAGTCCAACTGCTGCAGATGTGGCCTCCAGCATCCCCAGCACTAGAGGGTTTTGCATGGGTCAGGAGAGGGGAGAATGAAGCCCAAAATCCAAACTGGGTGGGTTTGGGCTTTGACAGAGGTATGGGGAGGACACTCGACAGCAGCAGCTCTGCTGTGGGAAGATCTCCCCATCTTACCACTGGACTGGACAGACTGTGGCTCCAGTTGCCAACTGAAGATGCTCCTTCCCCTGCTCGCCTCTGTGACAACAGTCCGGATGAGGTGGGAGCTGGTGGGAGCAGGACCATCCCCCCGGAACAGAACCTCCCCTTGCACAACCACCGAGCCATTCCTGGGAGGGAGAGGAGATGATGGGAGGCCACCTCCCCTTTGGTAACAGCTTCAGAGCCCCATCATGCTCACATTAACACCCGCCCAAAGAGACATCTCAGGTGACATTATTTGGCACCTCAGACACTTCCACCCAGGGATCCCTTGGGACAGTGACACTGGAAAGGGAACACAGCCCCTCACAAGACCCACCTGGAGCATTTTTCTCTCTACAACTCCCTGACAGGAGGCTGTGGTGAGGTGGGGGTTGGTCTCTTCTCCCAAGCAAGTGATAGGACAAGAGGAAATGGCCTCAAATTGCTCCCGAGGAGGTTTAGGTTGGATATTAGGAAAAATTTCTTCACTGAAAGGTTGGTCAGGCATTGGAACAGGCTACCCAGGGAGGTGGGGGAGTCACCATCCCCAGAGGGGTTCAAAAAGCGTGTCACCGTGGCACTGCAGGACACAGGTTAGTAGGCATGGTGGTGTGTTGGGTTTATGGTTGGACTTTATGATCTTTGAGCTCTTTTCCAACCTTAAAGGTTCTGATTTTGCTGGGCAACCTCTCCCCTCCAAGCCAAACCCACCCTCTCCAGCTGTTCCCCCAGGGCAGAGCTGCAGACTCACCTAAACTCGAGGACGTCTGCCTGCAGGAAGGTCTCATAGGTAGACAGCAGTTGATTTAGCTGGAAGAAAGCAGCATCACATTAATCTATCAGCTTTTGCAGATTCCCCCATGCGAAGGAGGAACCAGATGTCCGATAGAGAGGGAAGGTGGCTGAGTTTGCCCAGGGTAGGGTATGGCAGGGTGTGCCAGGCCTCTGGGGGTGCTCATGGCTGAGCTCCCACCAGCCTAGAGACAGCCCCCAGGAGGGAATCCCCCACGCAACAGCCCTGCGAGCTGCCAGAGGTGAGGGGAGTCCAGCCCCACCTCAAACCAGGCCTCCCAGGCCAGCTCTGGTGGAGCAGCACCAGGGATTTAATTGTCCCCAGGTGGGTGACAGACCAGCCCAGGGTTGGTGCAGCCCGCAGGCTCCTCACCCCAGCAGGGCTTCCCTGCAGGAGCTTCTCAGCAGCACCCGCTGCACCCACAAGTACCAACACCTCCACCAACCAGCTCCTGCACCCACCATCAGCATCACTTCTTCCTCCAGCTCCCTGTAGCTCCTTGAAGACTTGTTGCGCAGAGCCTCGGTGTAAGCGATGCCCAACAGCCGGAACCGCAAGGGCAGCACATGCACAGGAGCGGGGAGCCCAGAGGGCTTCCCCCCCGGGGACCTGGGTTTACCCATCGTCATCGGCTCAGCCAGGGTGAAGGCCTCTCCTGCAGCTGCAGGGAGATGGTCTCTGGCTCTGGAAGGGTGTTGGGGGGTGACAGAGTAACTGGGCGTCACTCCTGCTGGTACAGCCAGGGTCTGAGCGCCGAGCAGGGAGCTGGCCACAGGGGAAGTCGGCACGTAGGATGGAGATGGGAAGCTTGTGGCGCTGGTGTGGGGCACAGCCTCAGAGCAACGCTCTGGAGCAGGGTTCTTGGGGCTGGGAGGAGGCGCAGTGCCCGGGCTGGCATGGGTGGACCCCAGAGGTCCTGCTGGAGCAGCTGTGGGTGCTGCCAATGCTGTCCCGGGCTCACCAGGCCCAGCTTCTGCCCCAGCCACCTGTCCAGGCAGCACAGTCACCTCTGTCACCTTCACAGCCTGGTGTCGCCCTGCAGTGGGTGCATCCTCAGGTGCTGTTGTGGGGAAGAAATCTGGACGCAGAGGTGGCCTCTGGGTAGGTGACCCCAGGAGAGAGGCGCTGGTCACACCTGCAGCTCTTGGAGAAGGAGATGCCACCACAGCAGCTCCGTCCTTGCGTGGGCCTTTGGTGGCTCCAAGCTCTGGGATGGCATTAGGGGCTGCTGAGCTCACCCCAGTCACAGCAGGGCCTGCAGTGCTGGTCGGAGCAGGGGAAGGGTGAGCTTTGGTGGATGGCAGCAGAGTCCACTGTGCAGGGGGGGAAGACAGGTCACTTGGCTTCTCCGAGGTAGCAGCAGGTCCCCCAGATTCTGCTGTAGGAAGGAAGGGAGCTGGTACATGTGGGCTATTGACACCATGAGCCGATGCAGCTCTGGGAGAGGATGCCAAGACAGCAGCTAGAAGTCCTGACCCATTTCCTGGGACCTTGACCAAGACGGTGTCCACCAGCAGAGCAGCTTCACCATGCAGGAAGATACCAGCAGGCCGTGTGTCCCAGAGCATCACGGGTGTCGCAGCAGAGGGTGCCCACAGGGTGCCAGGGGGTGGTTCAGTCAAGCCGGGTGCCCTTGCCGATGGCAGCTCTGGAAGGGACACCAGCTGAGGAGCAGCAGTGTGGTCCTCATCCCCAGACAGGCCAGGGCATGGTCTCACCTCTTCCTTCTGCCCATTGCCACTCCTCATGGTGGCTCCAGTAACTGAAGCTTCACCCTGGACATCAGAGAAGCCACTGGCTGTGGGTGGATCAGACGCAGGAACACTGAGAGAAGGCAGGTCCCTGGCTGTGAGCACAGCAGGAGGGTTGGAGCTTGCAGCTGTGTTGAGATCCACTCTGCGGAGCGTGGTCTGATGGGCAGGGGGTGCCCCAAGGCTCTGGTCACCGCTGGGTTGGTCTGCTGTGCTGTGGCTCTGAGATGGAGCACTCAGTGCCCATGCTGACTCAGCATGTGCTGGGGCATCAGATGGGACACGATTCTCCCCAGCAGCCCCTTTGGGTGAGGCCGGCTGGGTGGGCACCACCTCCCACAGCAAGGCAGCCCCCGTGGAAGGGCCAGGGGTGGGCAGGGGGGGAGGCTGCAGCCGTGCCGAGGAGGTGGCAGGGACCCCGGCAGCTGGCTCATCTGGAGCACGGGGGGTGCCCTCAGACCTTCCCCCTGGGCTCCGGGGCTCTGCTGTGCCCGCTGGCTGCCCAAGGCCATGGGCCGAGGTCACCGCAGGCACCCACGCCGCAGCACGCGAGCCTGGTCCTGTGCCAGGGCGGCTTCCCACAGCAGAGGGGTGCCAGGAGCCAGGGCTGGGGTCACCCCTGGTCTGGGGGAGCCCAGCAGAGGTAGCAGGCGCTCCTGTGTCAAGCCGCTGTGCCGGGGAAAGCGTCACGGCTGTGCCCAGCCCGAGCCCGGATCCAGGCTGCCACCACGGTGAGGTCTGAGCTGCCGCGGGAGAGGCAGTGGCTGCAGTCGGTGTCCCCAGGCTCCACTCCGTGGCATCTGAACCCCAGGACACATCTCCTTCAACCCCTGGGGTGCTCACAGAGCCCATCAGCCCCCTCCCAGGCTGCTGCATCACCAGTTCATCCAGCAGGTCCCCACGTGCTGCCACCAGATTGTCACCCGTCCCTCTCTGGGAGGCTCGCAAGCCTGGCCCAGCATGGGAGGCGGGCAGGTAGCCCGGGGGGGCCCCAGGCAGAACCCCCAGGCTGCACAGGAGAGCTGTGGCAGGCAGGCAGACAGCCAGCACCAGGAAGGCTTTGCACCACAGCCCACTGACAGCCACAGCCACACGGGCAGCAGGACCCAGGGCCATGGCCACAGATTCTTCCCTCTCTCCACAGGAGATCATTTCTGGCTGTAGGGCAGCAATGTCTGCAGGGTCTGGTGGTCCTACCCCTCTGCTCTGCCTGGGAGAGGCCATGGGGAGAGCCCAGCTGTGGAGAGATACAGCAGGAGCTTTAGGCTGGGTCCCTCCAAGCTCCCCCATAACCCACCCCACAATGACTGATCCATCCCCAGAGCACCCCACACACCAGAGTCAAGAGACCCCTTGGCAAACCATCTCCCTGGTCTCCAGCAGCTTCTCCAGCTCAGGAAAGCCTGTGCCAAGCCCCAGCACCTATCTCCTGGGAGGCTCCTGTAACCAGCCTCAGGCATCACCTCATTCCCTGCCCAAAACACCTCCCCATCCCACATAACCTCACCAGGAACAGCAAACCTTCCCAAACCACCAGCACCCCTCACCTGGCAGCACCCAAGGAGAAGAGAGCACCAAGCTCCCACCCCAGCCCTGCCCTTTTATCTCATCTCCCAGGGAGGGTGGCTCCCAATTAACACACAAACTCATTTGCACTCCCCCAGGTGAGGCTCATTCCCAGCTGGAGGGGTCCCAGCTTCCCTCTGCCCCTCGCTAAGCCCTTGGCACCCGGAGGAGCGTGGGTGCCAGTTTCTCCAGGCAGGTTGGTGCCCAACGCTGGCCCCAAACGCCACAGATGCTCCTCAAAATGCTGTCTCTGTGGGGAGGGGGTTGTGGCAGTGTCGTTCTCCTGCTGAGCTCGGGTAATTTGGGCTTAAAAACGTGGCTTGCAGTGTTTGGGTCTCAGGGCCAGGCAGATTTCTGGCCTCTGATGGGGGCTCATAGGCAGTAGGGTGTCTCGGGGGTCCCTGCTGAATCAGCCCGGGGTGCATCGCCCCGGCGGCAGGCAGAAGAGTGCAGGGGGACCGGTGTCAGCCCCCTGCACGCCACGGCTCTCCCACCCCGTTCCTGATGTGGACACCTCCACCAGCACCCTCCTCCCAGGCTGCCACCCGAGGGACGCAGGACGTACCCCTCACGGGTGCTGGGGTGCCCTCCCTTACCGATGGGGGACCCACAGGACTCCCGGCACCCGCAGCGGGGGGGACACTGGATCCAGCCCTCTGATGGTGGGATGGAGGGGCTGGGAACGTCGCTCTGGCTTGTGGCACGCAGGGCAGCAGCGGGGTTCGGCCCGCCCGGCCGGCTGGGAGGCGCTGGGTGCAGGTTTGGGACAGCAGAG
>VWZZ01006466.1:24962-66986 GCA_013399095.1 Psophia crepitans
GGAAGCAGACAGGACCCCTGGAGCCCATCACCCCTGTGTCACCCGCTCACCAAGGAGGGTGGGAGCACCCACAGCCTGATTAACTCACTGCTCTATTTGAGCTTTAACTGGCATCAGAAACAGAAGCCTGGGGAGGAGCAGTGAGGGACCTGGGGGTGTTCAGCCTGGAAGAGGCTGAGGGGAGACCTGAGCACTCTCTACCTGAAAGGCTGGGTGGGCTCTTCTCCCAAGCCAGAAGTGACAGGACAAGAGGGAACAGCCTCAAATTGCTGCAGGGGAAGTTTAGGTTGGATATTAGGAAGAGTTCCCTCACTGAAAGGGTGGTCAGGCACTGGAGCAGGCCGGAGTCACCGTCCCTGGGTGTTCAAAAAGCACATAGACATGGCACTTCAGGACATGGTTTAGTAGCCATGGTGGTGTTGGGTTGACAGGTGGACATGACGATCTTAGAGGCCTCTTCCACCCTTCAAGATTCTACAAGTCTATGATCACCAGCAGGGTCACCTACAGCATCATACCTTCCCTCCCCACCAGGATGAGGCTCAGCTTCTCCCAGCTGTCTCCAAACCCAGAGCTGAGGATGAGACACCACAGCCCTCCAGGTCCTGGAGATCTCAGATGAAGCACACAAGCAAGGAACACAAGAGGGGTTTTTTTTTTTTTGCTGCAACGTAAATATTATGTGCCAAAAACTACACCACAGCTTACTCCACGCGTCTGTAGGAGAGTGCAGTCTTGCCTGCATATACTACAATGAGGTAGAGACTTCACACACAGCTTCACGAAACCCCACAAAGAGCAGCTGGGATATGCAACAATGCAACATCAGCTCAGCAGGAGAGGAAAAAAATAAACAACACAAGAGAGGGAGAAATTATGACACTGGTTCTTTGGCACACAGCTTCTGATAGAGGGGAAAGTAAAAACAAAACCACAAACAGGAAATAATAATTACTAAGTTCTCAAATCCCAGCAGCAGCATTTCAGTCGACTGCACCGTTACTCCATACGTTTCATAAAGGAAAAGGAAAAGTACTTGTCCCCTCTAAGAGAAAGGGCTCCTATGAACCTTCATCTGTCCACCGAAACGCAGCCCTTTTTTAGCTAGTTACAAAAGAAAAGTAAGTCCTGTGACTTTGTGTGATTAAAAACCTCTATCAACCCCCCTTAAGTGCAACTTAAAAAAGTGCAACAAACTATTTAAAACTATATACAGCAGCTCAGAGATCATTTATCCGGTCCAGTTTCAAATCCAAAAAAAAAGCCCGTCCTGTTCTGTTGCAAACCCCTCGATTTACAACTTTCCACCAGCAGCCCCCAGACACAAAATTGCAATAATGTTAAAAGCTGCCAGGAAAGAAAAAATATCTCGTTTCAAACGACTTAAAAACTGTTTAAGAGTGTAAAAAGGAACTGGTAAAAACCCTCGAGCGTAAAATATGAAATATGATTTTGGTTTAAATGAAGAGCAAAGTCTCCTTGTTGTTACAGTAAAAAACGCCAGCTGAACATTCAGTTTATGCCGTTCAGATGGGGGTTAAATGAATGGAAAGGCACTGTATGGCAACTGCAAAAAAATGGAGCCAATGAGACCTGCATTATTACCATCAGTATTGCAAGGAATGTAAAAAAGCGCCTTTAATAAATAAAAAACCTAGGTGAAGGCATCTGCATTAACACCTTCTCAACACGTGGCCCTTTTTTTTTTTTTGCTTCTCGTCAGCAAACTAGGAACCAAAGTCTGGGAACTGCAGAATCACTTGAGGGGCGCTCCCCCCCCTCAAACCCCCCCCAAACAAAACCCGACAAAATTCACTGTGCATTAGTGCAGAAACAAAAAGACCAGCAAGTGCAAACGTGAATGTAAGATTTTTTTTTTCCCCATTTAGTCCTCAGGAAGCGCGTTCCCAGCCTGGGTCTGGCACCAGCAGGCACGCTCGTGCGCTCTCCACTTGGCAGGTTAACAAAAGGACTTTCTCCTGCGCCTGCGGCGGCCTCCGAACCTCGGCGGCCTCTTTAGCTGGAGTCTCTGTTCTTCTGGTTGCGCATCAGCGGGCGGTGATGACGCAGGACCTCCATGGAGTGCTGCCAGTGCCAGCAGGAGCGACAGAAGTACTTGAAGCAGATCTGCGGGGAGAGCAGAGGGGCGATGCCGTGGGGCTGGCGTTTCGAGGCAAACGGACTGCCGGGGAAGCGGCAACCCTCCCCTCCCTGGTTTTGCAGCCCACGCCAGCACAGCCCTGAGCTTCCAAGCGCCGAGGGAGGGAATTCCAACAATGCTGCTGGAAGGCATGTTGTGCTGAGCCCTTTTAAATCAGTTTGGAAATCGGGGTGCAGGCCCTGGCCAGCAGCAGCCAGCCAGGGACACTTGCAGGCTGTGACACCTCTGCCCAACACCCGGGCAGGGACAGTGCAGCAGGCGGGCTCTGCCAGCGCTCACCACGCTCCCGCTGCCATCTCTGCCAGCAGAGCAGAGCACGCTGCTGCTGCTCATCCCCATCTAGACTCCACAGGAAGCTGCCAAACTCTGGCTGAGCTTCTTTGCCTGCAGCGAGTGGAGGTCAGAGTCCCCAGAGTGACAGCACTCCAACTTCCCTCGGGGTCAGCCTGCTGCCCACAGCAGGCCCTGCCCACTCTGATGCAGCACCAGAAGAGCCGCAGCATCCTCGGTTCAAGGCAGACTGGAAAGGTGCCTTCACCTCCCATGGAGGGCTGCACCTCCTCCCAAAACAAGGGCCCACCTAGGGCTCTTGCATGAAGACTTCATCCTCCCCACTTGACAGGGGACAACAGGCATCCCCAGACACCAGAGCAACAGCACAGCCTGCCCCTCCTTGAGCAAACCCCCCCCTGAGTGGGGCAGCCGGGAGCTGAGCACAGGGCAGGGGAAAGCCTTACCTGGTCTCTGCAGAAGAAAGGGCCAGGCTGGGCGCTGCAGACTTGGCACATGGAGTCCTCCAGGTACGGGTCGATCTGAACCTGCGTGAGATCCAGACAGTGGGCACGGAGCAGTACTGGGAGTGGCCGCCCGCTCCCAGGCAGCTCTAGTGGCACCAACCCGCTACCCCAAATCCATCACCTCCTGCCTCTGCTTCCACAGGGATATGGGACAGGCAAGACAGGTCGTGGTGCTCCAAGCAGTGCGAGCCATCGTGCACAGATTCAACTGCCCGGGCTGCCCACTCACCTTTTTAGTAAACTTGGTAGTTTTGATCTCCACGAACGCAGCGGTCACCGCCTTCAGATAGCTGCGCTGGTTGTTAAAAGTGACACGGCCAGATCCTGGAACAAAACCAGACCACAAGTGTTAGACTGACCTACTGCAAGAACCAGGGGAGGCTGAGAGGGAGCGCTGCCAGCACCACCCCTTCCCCAGCAGGGAAGCAGCTTTTGCAGGGAGACCCTACCCAAGGCCCCGTGGCTCTGCCTGCCTCCTTCCCCAGGCAGGAACAAGAGCACAGCAGGCAGCAGAAAGGCCTTGGCACCTCCAGGCTGGTTAAGACATGAGCTTACAGGTGGCAGTGCTCCCAGGAGGGCCGGCAGTGGCCAGGCAGAGGGAGGGAGGCTGCCAGGGTACTGCCGAGGGCAGCACAGCAGCCGGCTCCATGCCTGCACCTGAAACGAGCTGGTGCAGAGACAGCTCAGCAGCTTTTGAGACTCCCACTCATCCCAGAGCCTTGTGTTTTACAGCTTCATTGCCAGTCCACAGCATTCCTGCACCACTCATTTCCAGCCAAGTTTTGTTAAGCTCCAGGAAAGCACATTTGTGCTCACCTACGAGTTCTCCCTCAGCACAAAGGAAACTTCAGCTGTTACAGAACTGCCTTGGGTGCCAGCAGACCGCTAAAGCCCAGCTCACACCCAACAGCCACAGTGCCAAGTGTTACCCAGAACCCATCTGCTCTCCTGCAGCGCTGCACAGGACACAGGCTGGAGAGCCTGGAGCTGGTTCAGGGTTATACGATGTACAGGGATTGCAGCCGCACTCAGGGGGACCCTCCTAAGAGGGTCAAATCCATCTCCTAGTGGGACCCTTAAAAGCTGTCTGAGCTCTCTGTTGAGACCAGCTGATCTGGGTCAAAGGCAGCTCCTACGAGGAGTCAAACAGATTTCTCAGTCCACACTTCCAGCAGGATCACCCTCTACCCAAAGTGATTCAGCACAAGGCAGGTTACACAGCCATCTTCCCTTGAGGAACCTTCTGCCAAGCCAGGGGCAGCAGCCAAGCAAGCCTGGGGCAGCATCTCAGGACAGGAGGTGCCTCCATCAACACCAAACAAAATTAGTGTACAGTTTAGTTACTAAAATTGCGTCCGTATTGCTGCAACTCTAAGACAAAGGCTGGAAGCACCAGTCTGCTGCTTGCAGCCAGAGATCTCACCTGCTGGAGAGAGCAAACTAGGCTCTGCATGAAGCCACAGGGAATTTTAAGGTCATGCTCTAGGACCTCACAATGTCAACAGGGCAAGTTCATGCACAGGACTTCATCCCTGGTCATACAGGATCTAAAAATTCACTGAAAGTCTCATACTTCCACTCCCAAACCCCCTTCGGGACTGTCTTCCCATCCAAAGCCACTTTGGCAGTAAAGCACTGCAGCACCACAGGCACGTCACAACCCAGGCCTTGGGCACCAAGCCTTGATCAGAAGGAACCCAAGTACTGTCCAAGGACAGTGACAAGCAGCAGACAGCTCTGCACTACTAAACTCCAACGCTGTTCCTGCCTGGCAACACACAGCAGATTAACAGCTTGCTGCAGCCTGAGCCTGGAAAGCTGGTTCTCTTGCTCAAGCTGCAGGAGGGTTTTTCCACACAGAGCAGTAACCCCAGTGCTGTCCCTTGGCCCATAAGGCTACCAGGGAGGCACACAGGACATGTGACACATGGTGTGTTTTATGCTCTGAGACAGCCTGGCACAAGAGCTGGCAACATGCTCTCCTACTCTCTGGGGCTGCACTCATGATCTGGCCCTCTCTGGGAGGTGGGATCTCAGAGGCTTCATCATTTCCACCTGCAAGAATGCAGCAGGTCTACCTGACCAGAGGTGGTCATGGTTCAGTACAGCAGCTCGAACCACAGGCAGACTTGCTGCCTGCAGCAGTTTGTGGTTTCAGCCCCATCAGAGGAGGGGAGTGCTGCCCAAGAGTCACACTCACCTCAGTACCTCTCACCCCTGAGCTGAGGTGGGAACAGCACCGCACCCCCCCGCCCCAGACCCAGTCAGGAGGCTCAGGGAACCTCTCCATTTGTGGCTCAAAGCCCAAAGCGACAGCGCCCCAAAGGGGATCCAAACAGGGCAGTGGAGACAGGACACTGCCCACAGCCCTGCCCCTGCTGCCTCTCCAGCAGGACAGTTCAGCCACCAGTAGGCCCAGGTTTGCCCTGAGGCAGCAGGAACCAGGGCAAGAGCCACAGCCATCTCTCACTCTGAAAATACAAGAGCAGCTAAAACATCTAACAGCCATCAACAGCTGGCTGGTCACACAGCACTGAACAAGAGCAAGAAACCCTTCAGCAATGCCTAAAGAGATGTTGAAAACCTCAAGCTGCTCTGCAGTGACCTAGGACCTTCCAGTTCCCAGGCACATCAGCTCAGCCAGCACTCCCCCAAGGCTCATATTGCCTCCCCAGAGCTGAGACATGAGGAACATCCCCTGTGGGAGAGGCTGGCTGGAGGGACCAAGCAGAGAACACTGCTGCAGCCACCTCAGAGCACGCTGTGGGTGACTGCTTATCCCGGCAGAATCATCGCTTACCAATAGGATACTTGTGCTTGTCCGTGTCGATGCCAGCATAGACCACTCCTCCAAACAGGTCATACATGACAGCTGCCAAAGCTTCTGCATTCAGCATCCCGTGCAGGGCCCCCACAAACACCGTCTTGCTGGGATCAAGCCGCTGCGATGGACTGCGCACAAAGTTGCTGTCCGCCAGCACCCACGGGATCACCTGCACCTGAAACCACACACAAGCAGGTCGGTTGGCCAAGGGCTTGCAAAGCCACAGGCTGTGCTGCTCCTCAGTGCCCTCAGCAGGCAGAAGCCATCCCAGATCCTCAGACTTTATGCCAACTTGCAGACGCCAAGTATCATCGCTGCTCAGGGTCTGCATCCAGGGCATTGCAGCTCTAGAGCTCCAGCCTTGCTTCAGGCATCTCCAGAGAGACCACAGGTCCATTCAAGGCAACAAAAAAACCAACCACCACACTGCTCTGCTTCCAGCCAAACTGGAATCCAAAATGCTGGTCCCTCAGGGCTGGCAGCCAGGAAACAATCCATGCATGAGTAGATTTTACTTACTGCCTGCACCTATGTTTACAGCCCGGTCAGATGCCTCCCTGCACAGGAGCCTGCTGTTGGAGGAGATCAATGAAACAATACACCCACTGCCAATTTTGACAGGAGCTTCCATCTGCTAGACAGCTGATATAGGGCTCCAAAGAGGAGAAACTTCTGCCAGAGCTATATCACCAAGCATGAAAGTGCTGCCAATAGCCAGACACCAGGAGAGCTGTCTGCAGCACAATTAGTTTGTCTAGATAAGAGCCAAATCTCAACCCTAACTGCACAAACTCGCACGGTTGTACCTGATCAATAGCTAAGGTGCCCTTTTAGTAGAAGGCCAAGCTGAGCCTCTGGCACCCTCAGGATCTCCAGCTCCAGAGCACAGGTCAGACAGCCAAGGCTGTGCTGGGGGGCAGCTGCAGTTACAGCTGCAGATCCAAAATACCTGCTTGCAGCAGGCATGAAAGCCATCAGACCTCGTCTGCATGCAGAATGAATAAACACCAGAAGGATCAAAATCTCTCCGCAAGCAGAGGTGTGCTGAACAAGACATGAAACTGCAAAAATCCCTGTTCCTGCGCTCCTTTCCAGGTAACCAAAGCCGCTCAGCTTCACAAAGGCAGGGTCTGCTACAGATCCAGGAGCCCCAGGTCAGTTCCTGACACGAGCTGTTACAAAGGACACAAACACTGACCTGACCCTTCCCTCCTTGCCTGTGTCCAGCCCTACTGCAGCAACACACCAATTAAAGATGGCCAAGAGTCAGTTTGACTTCAGCTGCTCTGCTTTAGCCCTGCTTTCCTGGAGCAGAGTAACACTGTGAACCCCCTTGTCTCCAAGGAGCTCATCAGCATCCTCCGCTATCATCTGTAGGACTACTCCCATGGGTCTGCTCACCTCTTTGCAGCGCATCCTGCGGCTGGACATCTTGAAGTAATACTCACTGAGCCCATCAGGGCTCAGCAGGTCCTGGGAGCATGCCTGGAGCAGAGCACGCACAGATTTCTCTGACTCAAACACCAGGTAGACATATCCTTTGGAGGTGAAGGGAAAGAAACAGTTGTTAGAAGCGCAGCAGAGGAAACACTGCAAACAGATTATCCCAGTTTGCAGACACCTTCAAAATCACTCAGATGCCACCCAAAGTATCTGCACTGTATCTCCCTCGCTGTCACCAACCCCTTCTAGGGGAGGGCAGGGATTTGCAGCGCCTGCCCCAGCAGACTCTGCACATGAGACCCATCGGTGATGGACAGAGCCTGGCTGAGCTGGGAAAGAGCCTAAACTCAGCACAGCACAGATTGCTCATGTCCAGTGCCATTTGGGCCACTGTTCCCCACACACAAAGCCATGTCTAAATGTGGCAAGTGGGCACCACCAACCTGGCCACAGTGCAGTCTGCAGGAAAAGAGACTTTGCTTCACATTTAGGATGTCTTGGCCCAGAAATATAGGTTGAGGGCTTTGAAATCACTTCAGTGCAGCACTCTACCTTGCATTGCTCTGGTGACTGCGCCATTAGGCACCACTGAGCACACAAATTAGTCACCCCTTACCCTGTAACTCGCTACTGCTTACACACCACATCAGCCCAGCCACTTCAGCCAGGATTATGCCCGAGGAGCTGCCCAGCTCACGAGGCCCCAAAGCCTGCCAGCGTGTCATGGATGCACATCTGGATTAACCACCCACAAGGGCATGCCTGCTTCGGGTGCTCACACTGGCAGCGGGGACTAGTGGCTATTGCAAGCCTGCATGGGGCTCCAGAAGCAGCAACCAAGGTTCCCACCCCACCCCACACTTCTGACCAGCCCTGCTAGGGATTGGTGGGGACGCCAGGTTCGAGGTGATAGTGCTCTGCAGCCCTGGTGCTGACCCAAGTGAGAGCGGGACATTTACCCTAGGGTGCTCTGTACCATCCAGTCACCAGCATGCAGCCGTACCATCCCAGCATCCGTGCTGTAACATAGCATGGGAAAAAAGTAACCCTACCGTGTCGCTATTACCTTTAGGCATATTACCTTTGGGAGGGCAGCGTGGGTGTTTGCCATCCTTACCAGGCCACTCCACACTCAGTGAACCAAAAACACGGAAGGTATTGATCAGTCCAGCTACAGACAGAAGGAGAGAAGTCAGCATTCTCCCCCTAAAAGCTCTCTTCTACACCCTGCTGGTTGTCAGAATGCAAGGCCTCAGAGCACGTGGCCAAGGGCTGCTCACCTTCCGTAATGTCCCACGGGACTCCTCCCAGGAACACTTTGCAGGAGTAGACAGGATTCTTGTAGTTTCGGGGAGGCAGCTGCCCACTCCAGGTGCAGGTTGCTTCATTCACAGCTGGGATGAGCACAAGCAACACTCAGTACAGGGTCATTTACTCCTCACTCTCCCACAGGTCTCCCAGCAAACCCCTGTATTCTATAACACCAGGTTCAGCAGAGCTGCAGCAGCAACAGGCAGCTGCCCATACATCCTGCCTGTTTTTCTGCCAGCAAGAAGACCCCAAAGTCAGGCTTGTGCCTAGAGAAAGGTCTGACCTGCCACAAACTCATGTCCAGCCGTTATCTGCACAGAGGGCACCTATGTGTTCTCCCAAAAGTCCAGGACCATCACCATCCAATGAAGCCTGCTGAGACCCACCATCGAACTTACCTGCTGCTTGCCTATGAAGTCTGGCTTCTCTTTCGATACTGAAGGGGTCTTCTGGAGAGTCCAGGAGATCCCAGGAAGGCCACACAGACGCTCCAGGCCATCTTTTTGATGCACTGGCTGGAGAGGAAGCGACTGCAGCCAGAGCAGCTTGATCTTGATCCAGTCGGGATCCCACTCCCATCTTTAAGGGGTCTCTTGACACCCCACTGAGGGGCAGGAAGGGCAGAGGGGGGGAGATGCGAAGGCTTGACTGCAAGAGAAAGTCCATGTCAAAACCCAGCTCCCAAGCAGGAGCATGTAATACTGGAGGTTGTGCATCACCCTGGGCCCTGCCCTCACCCACAGAAGGGACTCAGTGATCTATTGTTCCAAGGCCCTCAGAGGGCTGGCAGATGCAGGAAGGCAGCCACCTCACCTGTCCCAGCAGCCTGATGGGACCACAGTTTCCCTGGGAAGATCCTGCCCCTGCAGCCATTTCCCACTGAACCCACACAAAATTATCAGCAGCAGGGATCATTAAGCAGGAGGCACCTTGCAGACCACAAAGCCAACAGCTACCCCCTGCCTGCACAGCCTCAAGGATAGCTGCCACCCCCAGGGAGCACCAATCACCCCAGGAAGAGCCTTATGTTTTGCCATGGGCTCTGCCAGCAGCAGGCAGGGCTGGTCAGCAGCTCCCATCAGCTCTGCAGGCAGCCAGCTGGCTCCCTCGCCCTCTGCAGACCAGCTCCCAGGCCTGCATGACCAGGGTGTCGGCTCAGCTGGCTGCACACCCAACCGTTCGCAGGTTTAACATGCCTCTCCCAGGGTGGAAGGAGTAAAAGCGCAGATTAATAAACCAGCAGGGATGCAAGACACTGTGCAGCTTAGTGCCAGCCGCTCTGCAGATCCAGCTGCTCGCTGCTGCGGCACAGCCGCCCACACCAAGGCCATGCTGAGGAAGACCCGACCTTCATGAACAAGGCTAGCACAAAGCCCTGCCGCCCCGCACCACCTGGGGTGCTGCAGCAGCTTACAGCACCCCTGCTTAAGATCCTGATTCTCCAGGGTGGATCACAGGAGAATCAACTCTACATCAAGCCAACTGTGTCCTTCACACCCACCCCAACATGGGGGTCAAGACCACAGCAGAGCCAGGAGCAGCTCGGCCTTGGCTCTAGCCTCAGGTCCTGGCAACAAGCCACACAGTAGCACCCACAGACCCGACCGGAGCCAGGCTGTCCTGCTGGCACCCGGAGCTGCTGCTCATGCTGCGATGCAGACCCAGCAGCATAGACTGGGTCAGCAACATAGACACTCGCCTCACTCACTGGCTTCCAAATTTAGCTATGCTTTAGGGAAAAGGAGCAGGCTAGACCCAGTTTGCTCTAGAAGAAACAGCCCTGAGATTGAGAAGTGCAGTCAGCAAACAACAAGGGCAATGAAAGGCAGGGAGAGGAGCTCCTGAGAAGGCCAAGCAGGAGCATGGAAGGCAGCTGTGCTGATGAACCACCTCCCTCCTGGGATCAGGGCACAGACACCCTCCTGCCACACACCAGTTCACATAATCAGACCCCTTCTCTGGGAGCTACTTTTACCCATTAGGGCTGCAAACACAAAGTCAACAGGACAAAATATTATTCAGAAAAGGATACTGCTAGTCTGTGCTGAAGGAGGACTGCATGAGCAGCCCTGCTTCCAAAACCCTGGGCTACAGGAGAACCTCACTGTGTGTGTGGGCATCATAGATCCTTCCAGCAGTCCCTTCCCTTCCTGAGCAGGCAGGGCTGCTGTTTGCAGCCCCCCCACAGCTCTCCCGTGCTCCCCAGAAACACGGCAAGAAACACAGCAAGACACCAGGAACCACAGAGTGGGCGCAAGACCCAAACTTACAATCAAATCTGAGAGGTGGTCGGAGCCAGAGCTGAACCCACTGGTGTCTGAGTCCGAGGGGCTGCTGGAACGGGAGTCCAGGAGGGAGCGGGAGTCCAGGCGGGAGCTCCTCAGCGTCGGTGTGGAAAACTTTTCTGACAGGTCCGAGCCAATGGGGTCTAGAGGCAGGAAACCCAGTGGGGGCTTTCCCAGGACGTTCCCAAGAGGGTTACTCAGCATGCTGAGAACTGCAACAGAGAAAGAGCCTGTCAGTGCTGCAGCATGACGCACCTCCTTCCCTCCTGGCTCTCGTGGCAGAGGCCCAGGAGGACACCGGGCTCCTGTCAGCCCACAAATAGCTTGTCCAGGAGGGGGCATGTCTGGCAGGTGCTCAACCTCCTCACAGCTCTGGAAAGGCTGCATGCTCTTTGTCATCAGCTGCAGCATGGAGCTGCACAGATGGAGCCAGCAGCAGCAACCTGGTGTGGCTAGCAAACATGAGGGTGGGCTACTCTCCCAAGGCTGAGATCAGCCAGATGCCACTTCATCTGGGAGCAGAATTGGAGGCCCCACATCATGGTTATGGATTTCATATAGGTGCTCTAGACAGGCCTCCATGCCCAGAAATGCTGACACTTCTCACTGCTTGCACTGGAGCAAGGTGGGATCCAGGGGGGTGACGCAGCTACCCACGCAGTTTTAGCAACGAGGGGGCACAAACCGTGCCCACAGCCAGTGTTTGCTGCATACGCTCATGGCCAGGCTGAGGAGAGCAAGGCCTGGCCCATCAGCAGGCATTTGCAGGCTCAGAGGTGGGATGCCACGCACATCAGCCCCAACAGGAGCTGGCTGCAGGGAGCCAGCAACGTGCCAGTCTGGCCTGCTGACAAAGGAGACGCTTTGCAGTCAGCAGCGAGCACCGTCCCTGGTACGCGTTCACAACAAGCCTGTCTGGTCAGGCCTTTGCCCGAGAGCCGACAGACAAGTACGCGCCAGACTGCTTCCCTCGCACAGCAGCAGGTTTTCCTCCCACTGAGAGCCAAAGCAAGCAAATTCCTCCCTACAAACAGAGCCACCCCCCTGAGCAGAGCACCAGGCCACCAAGAGGTCATGGAAGTCCCATCCTACTCTGTGGGTCAGCAGTGTGGGGCCAGCTGCCACCCAGGAGAGGGAACGCAGAGCAAGCTCGGCGACACAGGATCCCACGGGGGCACAACAGCAGCCAGCTCTATTCAAAAGGAGCAAGTCTCAGCAAGCTGAATGTGTCCCCAAACCAAATGAAAAGAGCAAAGCATTCAGAAATGGTTTTAATTATTCAGAGGCTGCAAAACAAGGCAGCTTGCCCTGAAGCTTTCAGTTTTCAGCAAAGCAAGTTTGGGACCCACTTGATATCCTCCAACCCCACCTGAACTCAACCAGCTAGGACCACAAGGTTTTTAACCCAGATTCAGTAGCTCTTCTGCAGAAGAGGATTAATAATCCTAAATACTGTCCTAAACCAGGTGAGTAAGAAGTGCCAACGTGCTCAAGTGCATTACAGCCTGACACCAGTACCAGCTCAGTGCCAGACAAAGCTGCCAAGCACGCCCAGAGCAAGATGCTGGGATATACCTGTCCCAAGCCATGTTATCCAGTGGCATACCTGCCGGGGAGCTGGCCCCTCTAGCCTCGCACTACAGGGAGAAACCTCACGACACCAACCAAAACACAGCTACGGCACAAGACTATGAATTCAGCCCTGACCACACTTGGAAAGGGACCTCCTGCCCTTGGAATGTCTGCTTGGCTCTCCCCAACAGCAGCACCTGCACTTACACCCAACCCTGCAGTCACAGAAAAACCTCGCTGGCCCAGCGGTACTTACCCCGGGCAGAGCTCGAGGAGCAGTAGAAGCCCTGCTAGCTGCGGTGGGTAGCAAGGGAAAGCTGCCACCGGCAGCTCGAGTCGGGGAGGAGACTGCTCCCTCCTAGTCACAGCACAGAGCAGGGCAGAGCATCTCCCAGCCCAGGCAAGCCGCACTACGCTGGTTTGCCGACTTCTCTGAAGCCACGTGATGTGTTTAAAAATACAGCCAGCGTATTGTTCAAGGGAGACAGCTGAATTTGTTAAACAGGCTCAAAAATCTGATTAGTCACTAAACAGTACAAGAGTCAAAGCAAAGCAGCTGATCCCATGCCCCAAGCCTCACTGCCGACAAACGCTCCAGTGCTGACACCCTCTTCTTCCTCAGCCATCGAGCACAGTTGGTTTGTAATGCCAGGCAAGCAGCCCTGTGCTGACCCCAGGCGCACAGCATTCCTAGAGACCTGGAGCAGCAGATGCCATGCAGATTGTTACCAGGCAATGCTGTCCTGCACCTCATCTCCTGCTTAATTGGAGATGCAGGACCAGAAGTCCCATTTGGGATGCATCAGCAAGGGCTCAGGGGCTCACCAGGAGCCCCCAATAGCATTAAAAGGTCAAAATGCTTTGCCCCATTTATTTGGCCCTCATCTCTGCCACCACTCTGGCTTGCTACAGCCACTGCTTACACATTTTCTCCCAGACTCGCTTAGCTCTCCTCACTGTGGCTAGAAAACCAGTGAGGCCAGTATAAGTGCTTTCAGGTAGCAGGATTACTGGCCTTTACAGGGATCTACCAACTGGGCATCTGAGTTTCAGCACCTACTGCCAAACAAAATCCTACTGGCTACAAGTGACCCACTCCTCACATCCTGGAAGCACTGACATCCTGCTGCTAATGCAGACAGATTTCATCTGCTCTAGAAGCTTTGACAGGTCTGCACAGGCAGCGCTCCGTTACATGCTCTACAGACTACACTGAGCTTGCAGGAGACCCCACATCACCCCAGTGGGTCTGACTCAGCTTCACTTGGTACCTACAGCCACTCACAGGGATACTGGGAGGAAAAGCTGTGAGCCATGCGTGGCATTTCCTCCTTTACACTTGCTTAGCAATCAGGTTGTGCCACCTGAAACCAGCCTTTGCAGGTAGCCTAGGAAACATCAGCAGATCAGATCTTATTTCTCACCCCCCAAAACCCAAATGCATCCTTATTCTAACCCACTGAATCCCCTCCTGGGGATGGGGCACAAGAGCCTGACAAAGGCTGCCCACCTTAAAAAAAGCTGTCAAGTCATTGAAGCCACTCAATAAAACCACAGTTCTTCCAGGGAAGCTGGCCTTGTCACCCTCCCAAGCAGACAGTTTGCAGAAAGAAAAAAAACCAAACCATTTCTAAGCACATGGAAGATGCATCAGCAATTTCTGGTGTTAAAAGCACCCTGAAGATCCCAAAGTGAAGCAGCAAACATCAGGTAACTACTCAGACTAAGAAAAATAACCTAAGTGCAAACAACTAAGTATTTTTCACACCTATGGGGGAAATTCTAACTGAAGGGTCAATGTGATTCGCATTCATCTGCTCATACACAGTGGCCCTGCTGTCCAGAGCGCAGCAGTTTGCAGAGAGCTTCTAGAACTTTTCATGCCTCCGCTCAGAGCTACAAGAGAGGCACACGCCAACGCTCCTTTGCAGGGGACAGCAAAAAAGGTAGCTTTTAATAGAAACTCAGCCCTGACTTTTGACTCACTGCTGCAGCTTTAATGACTGGATTCAGAGCCAGCATGCTCCATCTTCAAGCACGTCAGCCAAACACTGACAAATTTAAGAGCTCTGTGGAGCAGTCTCGATACCAGCGTGGCACATTTCCAGTTCGTGGGCGCTCAGGTCATTCTCTAGAGAACACGCATTTTACGAACCATCCCTCCTCCTTAGTTGAGCTTTCCCTAGTAAATGCTATCAGGACAGTGCTGTTGCAATATATCCTCCAGTTCCTGCATCATTCTAGGGCCCTTAAAGATTCCCAAAGGAGCACACGCAAGTGTTTTGGACCCATCACACCCAAGAGGGTGCCTAGTTTTAACTCTGCACCAACTGCCCTGGAGACCCCAAATTATCTTTTAAATCCAGTTACCAACTACTGAGCTACCACATTTAGTGAGAAATTAATCTCAGACAGATCACTCCATCAACACAATCATAGAATTTTTAAGGTTGGAAAAGACCTCTAAGATAATCAAGCCCAATCGTCAACCCAACACCACCATGTCTACTATAGAATCAAGCTGAAATTCACTGCACGCACCTTGGCAAAGGCCCCCCCAACAGCAAGATGCCCAACCCAACAAGCCTCAGAACAGCTTTTCTTCCCTGTGCTGGTCAGACTTGCAATTTAAGATTTTTAGCACTACCTAGGATCTTGAAGCATACACCTTCCTTCCCCGCATACTATAATTTACAGCCAAGGGTTAGACCTTCCCAGTAGCTTTGATCAAGCCCATTTTCTAAGACGGATGTAAAGATGAGCCCTAAGGAGCCAGGCTTACCAATGCCAGCAGCTCAGGGAAGGGCTCTGGGTAAATAAACTGCCTTACCACTACACTGATGACAAACGATGCTTTAATGCCTTGAATAAGACCTTAAGATAAGCACTACACACAGAGCATCCACTGAATTTATTCCTGACAGGTAGAGCTGACAAAAAGCTCTGCCACCATTAAGCTGTCCTCTGAACAAGTACTTCTGCTTTAGCTTGGGTCTGCAGGAGACCACCCAGCAGAAGATGCTGACAGCACATTAGCAGAGCAGCGCTCATGCTCTTTACTCCTTGGCACAGTTTTAGTCAGAGTTACCTGGAAACCAAGTCTTGCCCCGAGGACAAAACCTCTCGCCTTACAGCTGTCCAGGTCCTTCTGCTCAAAATCTTCCCCCCACACTGTAAGAACCGCAGTGGAAGCTTCTCCATAGAGGAAAACAGCCTTTGCCATAGGGCAACACACATCACTCAGCCTGAAGGCACACAGCCATGTGCACACACACAAGAAACTCCTGTAGAGTGAACAGCATGCCAGGCCCCAGATTCTTACCAGCAGCGTCTGGCACCTGCAGGCTTAATGTGCAGGCAGTTTGACACTGCGTTTGGCAGTGGCACTGAGTGCTAGATGAGCACATGCATGCACTTTTTGAAGTCATGCTCTGGATATATACTTCAGCCTTTGAAAGCTCACCACAGGACTGGAGACAGGCTATTTAGAAGGTATCAGGACTCATGCAAGCAGGTCTGTGGTGCCGAGCCCTTCAGTGGGTCACTTCCGCTGGCTAGTTCCATCAAGGTTAGACAGAGGGACATTTCAGTCTCCTGAGATGAGATACCAGGAGTTTGTCTGCTCAGAGATTACTCAGCACAGGAGGGATGGCAAACTGTCAAGACCTCCCCTTCATCCACCTACTACTTACACTCAAAGCCCACCCTTCTGCCCTGATCACCTTGCACAGGCAGGAGCAAAGAGATCAATACAAAAGCTCTTACCAAGAGAAGCAGGGCAGAAGAGAGGTTTCAGTGCCATTGCACTTCTGCTTCCACTCTGAGACACCTGCCGTGCCCAGAGGCTGCGGAGCTGTGTGCACATTTGGGGCAGGGTTGCGGAGGAGGGAAGCAGCGTGACCAAGGCCCTGGAGACTGAACACAGTGCAGTTTCTTTTGTCATTTAGCAAATAAGCTCATAAAGAAAAAAGGGCTGATGTCCCAAACAATAGCCTGCTGCAGTTCCAGAAAAACAGCTCGTCTGCAGTTTTTACCGCCCAGCCAGACTCTACCCTGGTGGGGTGGGAGCAGGCTGAATGTTTTAGTCAGCCAAAAAGCAGCACCTCCTACAGACACTAAGCAACTCCATAGCAAGAGAAACATTTGCATGTCTGAAAGGCAAACAGGCACCTTAACTGTAGCTGTAGGAGGTTGGTTAACATCTCTGTAGTTACAGCAGCAACGCAGCCAGACAGGCTGCCAGAGTGAGTTTTCCCCCTCCATCACACAAGCAAACACGACCTCCTCACCGCACGGGAAGGAGTGATCAATACTCCAGACTAATCTTATGTGAAGTTTTAGCACTTCATGCCTGCAGCCATGGGACCTCGCACTGCCTGCAAGCCGCAGAGTGGGGACACCAACTGAACCAAGCCCAGCAGAAGCTGCAGTGACAGTCACGGGGTCGCAGCACACAGCATGGGAATGGGATTTGCTTGGCACAGGGAAGGCAGATGCTGAATTTCCCCCATCTATTCACTCCTTAACAGGGAGCTACAGGGAACAACCAGGCTCTTACAGGTACACAAAGAAACAGGGAAAAGCTGCAGTAAGAAATGCTGATGGCAAAATAATTTCTTCTCTCAAGTAGAGCAGCCATGGGACAGGACCTAGATAAGTAAAGGAGATCTCCATCCTCAGGTTCTCCCTGCTCATGAGAGTGGCAGGCTGGATATCTCCAGAGGTCCCGTCCAGCTCAAAACCTCTCAATTTGATTATAACCCCATTACGCCATGGGGGAAGAAATCACTGCTATTATGAGAAAAGCCACCTGAAGGCAGATGCACACACCCTCTCTGGAGCTGTACATTGCAACAGCAGTCTCCATCTTGAACCAACTGCCAAGATTGAAAAAAGTAGCTTCCAGAACTGCAGATGTGACCAAACCAGCAGCAACCACCACCTAAACAGGAACTACAGCCCAGCCCTATTTGTTTCTGAACTACAAAAGAACCACCTCTGCCCTGATAGTTTCTTCATTTGGGGCGAAGAAGAACTGAGGATATTTGAGCAGCTATTTCTGGTTTGTTAAGAAGGGGGCGGGGGAATAAAAAAGGCAGCATGATCCCACAGCTGAACCACAGAATTAGAGTCAGGACACCTGAGGTCTATTCTTGGTTCTGGCACCATCATGGTAAGTCACTTCCCTGGTATGCCCTGAAAAATGGAAACAGCAGCAGAACTCAGAACACAGAAGTTTCTTGCATTAACATTTGAGCGCACAGGTCCTCCTCCTGTGCCGAGAGAGTGGGACCTGGCTGACAAGCCTCACTGCTTCTTGAGGCAGGGAATTTACTACTGTGTTTCTGGGAAGGGAAAACAGATGCCCAAGGTAAATATAAAATCAGTAGAGACAGCTAAAACAATTCAGGATTAGAAGTGCGCAGGTAATTGCATTCACTAAGCAAGACTGCCACAACTGTGCTCGTCTTTAAAGAGATCAGAACATTGAAATACAGTGGGGTTTAACATGCATCAGTCCCAGAGAGATTTAAAAGCCAACATATTCAGGTCAAATTCTGTACAACAAGCTTCAGCTTCGCAAGCCTCAAGAACAAACACTTCTATATTTAAGTACCAAACTCCTCTCAATTATCTGCTGCAACATCCAGGGTGCAAACTCTACAGCATGTGTTATTTTACATGCTAACAAGGATGAGAATGACTCATTTTCACTGCTCAGCTGCATCACAGTTTGTGGGGTGTCGAGTCTATCAGGATACCACCTTCAGGGGCAGGAGTGTTCTTTAGAGGGGGAGCAGGCTGTTGGCCATGCCCCTTTGGGCAAGGCAGCAGGCTGCGGCAAAGGAAGAGCTAAAAAAGACAGGCTTTAGTCCCAAATGCAATCTTATTTGAGAAATGGCACACAAGCCTCACTAAGGCATTCAGCTGGCATAAAGCCACATTGTAGATTGGCATGCCCAGCACCACCAGTGATGTCTGCAGGTTCCCAGTTACCTCCTGGAGGTACAGCATCACAGCTTTAGTGGTCTGCTTCACTCTTCCTTCCCCCCACATTCTTGGAGGTAGAACAAGCCAGAGGGACAAGGACAGAAGCCAGGCATTTCTCCACGGCCGTCTCAATCGGATGGCAGCTGCTGCTGTGTCTGAGAGCAGCCGCCGAGCTGGCAGTAGCACAGACATCACCTGTGATTCAGCTGTTTTGCCAGCACCTATGGGACCAGGCACAAGGCAGGCAAGCCCAGAGACGTGGATACAAGGTGCTGAGATGGAAGATGCAGCACTGGCTGGAGATGCCCTGCCTTCAGCTCTTGATTCAGCCCCACAGTGGCACCGCACAGCATCTGTGCTGTGACAGCTTGAGGGCCACGGCACCTTTTGGAAGCAGATCATTTCAGAACCAGCTCAGCGGAGGTGCCTGTTTAAATGGGCGTTGTTCTGGGAACACTGAGGCAGCTCATGAATTAGTTTCCACATCCCCCAGCTTTGGTTGTGTTACTTTTGCCACCTTCCAACCACTTTCCTATCCTCCAGCAGCTTTCCTACCCTGCTTTGAGCAGTACACTGGAATGGATAATCTCAACAGGTCCCTTCCAACCTGAATTACACCACCACCCTAGAAGAATCACCTGTCAAGAGCACTGCAGAGGGTCTAAGATGCCCTCTTACAGCAGTTCTACACACAGTTACCACACAAGAAGCAAGCTAGAGGGATTTCAGCTGCACAAACAGGCCAAACTCTCTGCCAGGTCACTCGTCTTGTCGAGTGTCGCTGCAGCGACAGCTCATCCTGCAGCACCACACTGCACAGCCCAGGCACAACACAGCACCAGGGACAAACTCAAGACTAAGACAGGAGCAGATGCTGAACTTGGGGCCTGTCCCACCAGAGCTGGGAAAGGGGAGGAACAGGCATTACTCCTCCCTCCTGCTACAGGCAGCCCCAGCACACTGGAAGAGCAGCTCCAAAAGCCATGGTAAAAGTCCAGGCAGTTCCCCTACCCAGCTCCACAAAGCAGCACACAGGTCTGCATGTGCTGTGGAGTTTGTAATGAAGGCACCAAGCCAAAACACAGATTCAGGGCCTTTTCTAGAGAGCTGCCATATTACCATGGATGAAGCTGCAGCAGACAAAGCCTTTCGTGTCTGCTCTGCCCAGCAAGCAAACATCCCATCTGCTGCTTAGATGTTTAGCAGCGCAAGGGTTGGAGGAAAACCTACCTACCCTGTCTCTCATTTGACTGGCACAATTTTGGGGATGATCTTACCCCAGGCCAGAGTCTGCACACACCTAAAACACCCTGCTGGTATTGATCACAAGAGGGAAAAAACTAGCAATGAGGCAGCTCAGAGCCACCAAACAGCAGTTCTGATGCTCTCCTCAGAAGGGAATGTGCTTGTTAAGGCTCACTTCAGGAGCTAGCCAAGAAGCACATGCTCAAGACTACAACTTGAGTCAAAAACAACTCCATGAACCCAATGCATTTGTACCCACCAGCATCATCAGACAACAGAGCACCAGTCAGCATGTCTATGAAGGGGGGGAAGATCTGCCAGTGCTAGAGGATTTTGGTCACAGCATCTCCAACAGCTTTGAGCAGGACCAGATGCTTGAGAAGTCTGTGCCTTCCTTGCACCCACACTCATCCCCCATTACCTCCATACAGCACACAGGCAGCAGCAACAGCCACTCAGGGTTGCTCAGGAGGCCACAATAAAATATCCTTCCCTGACAGAAGGGATTTTGGGTGGTGCGTGCCTGCTCCCACAAGCTGTCCCCAGCACAAGACTGGAGGCTGGCCTGACACACTTCAGTTCTAGCTGGATGCAGAGATGCTGGGTAGGTTCCTGTTCCAGTTACTTGTCTATTTGCATCTTCTATTTTACAGAATCAGTGCAAATAAAAATAAATCTGTTTAGGAGAAGCTGCTCAAATTGAAGCTTTAAGAGGTGGACTAAGAGCAACTTCGATTAGAAACCAATTGTGAGTTTTGATACTTGTTTTACTTATGTGATACATATTTTATTCTATTAAGGATGAAACGCTGCTGCCACACAAGCAGTCTGCAGCTATTAAGTGCTCCCTGCTTTCTGCTCCACAGCACAGCTGGCTCTGGCCAGCAGTTGAGAAATCAGCCAGAGCATGAGCAGTCCTTACTGAAACATGCTCAAGACACAAGGGCCCATTAAGCATCCACACCAAGTGCATCCTCAGAAAGACTCTTCAGGGGCTAAGACAGCAGGGGCAAGCTTTTAGCAAGGTACTGCTGAAGTACAACCACCATGCAGGAGACCACGTGAGTCAAGCCAGCTCCCAGCTTTGTTCCCTTACAGCATTACTGTAATTAAGGTCCACATACAAGGCACCACCACCATGTTCACATTTCCACTACTGAGCCCTGAACAGTAGGCAGGCTGCTCCAGAAGGACCACCGCTTAACACACTGCTACCAGGAAACCCTGTCTTCATTTCAAGGCAACAAAGGACACTGACAACATGGCATTCAGAATCCCCACCACCAAGTCTTTGGTCACCCGCTTGCCTGAATCAGGTGCAGTCTGAGGCCAGCAAGAGGTGGTCTTGCCTCCTTGCTCCAGCACAGCCATACCGTCAGCAGTATGAAGGAACCTTTTACTGAGTTTTCTAGGCAGACTTGGGCTTAAACCCAAGTGAGGCTGCAGGTGAAGTCAATGAAGTAAGTCTCACTCAGGGTGAAGTGCTCCCTCCCTGCAGCTCCCCTTTCACTAGAGAGCAGAAAAAAGCCTTCTTGGAAATTCTAACCTAGATTTATCCAGATGGTAGGCTTTCCTCTATCAGAATGAGCCTCTGAAACCTTCCTCCAGCACAAGGAGAACTTTCATGCAGAAGGGCACTGTGGAGTAGGCACTTGGCACCACACTGCAGCACAGGTTAGCCTAGCAGCAAGTTCAACAGCCAGGGAGAGGGGACCCTCACCCAAATCCTCTGCAGCTGAACACTCAAAACAACTGCTCAAGGCAGGCCAGAAATTGCTCTATTATACTTATTAGTAACAACCACCCTCAAACTGATTAGCAGCTCTCACTCAGGGGTTCTCAGCATTTCCTGAAGACAGGTTCACATACACCAGCATTTCCTGAAGACAGTCTGAAAACAACCCATCCTCGGGGAGCAGCTTATGAGTCCCTCCTGTTGTTATCAAGAAGAAAGGCTAGGAGTCCATGACAACAACCATGCTTCCTTCTGTGCAACAGGTCTTTTCTATCATCCTTCAGAGACAGGGTTTTGCCTTGAAGACTTCAGAGTGATTCACACTCAGAGGCCTCAGCTATTTGCCAGGCAATGCACAACAGATTGCCTGCAGTTCTAGCCTAGCAGATTTTAAGCAGCTACAGACAATCAGCATGTTCAAGCTTATTGCAGAAAGAAGTTGCTGTGCTCCAGGAAGCAGGAGAACCAAGGGCTGGAAAGATCCAGCAGCGCTTCCCAGCCAGAGGCTATTTCCTCAGCACCAGAGCAACTGGAGCAGTAACCTTGCAGGCAAGAGAATGAGACAGCAGCAGCCACCCCAGACAGCGCATGGACAAGGTTGGAGCTGCAGACTCAAGATCAGATCCAAGACAAAGCTCAAGTCTGTTGCTGCACCAGCAGCTTTAGGGTCACACAACAAGCAGAGAGGCAGATACAGCAAAGTGCTTCATCTGACATGGCAGGAAGAGCTCACCCACTCAGGCTGGGCTCACCTAGAGCACTCTCTCTAGAATAGAGATTTTCCTTCTTAAAATGCCCTTACAGGTTAGCATCAAACTTAGTGCTAACAGATGATTTCCCAGTGGGCAAGACTGCCTGTCCCACATAGGGTTAGCCTCAGCCTCCCAATGTAGGGCAGACAAGCCAGACCAAGCAGCTGGCATGCAGGCCAAAAAACCAGCCAGGGAGACCCAAAATCTGCACAGATCTGCTTGTGCACTGCTGTCACCTGTTCTCTAGGCAAAAATTGGATCAGGACCCCATTTGCCTGTGCTCCTTGAGGAACAGGGCAGGGAAGGTAAAGGATACCATCAAGGACAGTCCCATCTCACTGCCTCTTAACCCCTTCTTGCCTCTGCAGAGCAATAAGCTCAAAGGTCTTAAAAGCATCTGGCTACTATGAGGCTGCTTTAAAGAAGGGGAAATGCTGCCTCCAGAAATACAGCTAGGGATGGCAGGACTGGAAGTGTTCAAGGCCCGTTTCCTGCAAAAGCCCCTCCCTGGGCCACAGAGCACATTCCTGGGACTTGCTGAAGTATTTCTAGCCTCACAGTTCTCGTGGCAGCAGTAGGTTTGAGATGCCTTTCCTGCTATGAGACAGCAGTTCAATCCTACAGCCAATAAATGCAGGCAGCTCCAGCCTGCAGCAGCTGCTGCTTCCTGGAGAGGCTCTCTCCAGACACCAGCTTCAGGGACCGGCAGTGCATCTGGCACACTCTCAAGGGCTAAGAACACATCCTCAGTGCATTACAAAGCTGGACACAGAAGGAAAGCTCACTACAGATAACCTTGTCTGGGTGCAAGGGGTTCAGCGGCCATTCGGGAAGAGGGACGTAGGCAGGACTGGGGTGTATATACACCAGCTCTGCTGCTCTCGGGCCTCCTCCAGCACAGCCCCAGTCAGCAGCAGGCACCCGATCCCACTGCACCAAGCTGCATGGTGACACCGCCCTGGGAGCACAAGGTGACACCAGAAGGGTTTGCAGCCAAAGGTCCTTCCCAGGCTGAGAAAGCTCCACACTGGCAGGGACTACGCAGACAGAAGAGGAGGTCCCAGCTCATCAGTACTCAAGCACAGGCACTGCAGGGGACCACATCAATATTTTTAGCCTGATTGTTAGGTTGGTTTTTTAAACATTTCCACCCTTCCAGTCACCTCCCCATGGGTCTGCACAGCTGAGTCACTGCTGGAACCTTCCAAACGCTTGGGCACCAATGGCACAACAGCTCTGCTTGGCAGCACCATCCCTCCCCAGCCCCTAGAGGCAGCCCAGTGCTGACGCAGCCTCAACTGCTCTCAGGACACCCTGAGACCCCAGCGCTTTGGGCTATGCCAGCTGCAGTCCTCCAGGTCTCAGCACTGGGCATCAGGAGTACCTGGACACAGAAGCCTCCTTTCCACATCCTCCCTCTTTCCATCACAGCTAGGCCACCTGGAAGCATCAGCATCTGCCAGCTCCTCAGATATGCACAGCTTTCAGATACAGGAGCTCTCCTCTGCCACCCAGAGAGGAGTTTTTTTTGCAGTCTTTCAGATGTTCCTGAACTACAAGATTTCCTCTCCCAAGGAGCTCCACATTGCTACTCCAGGGCCCTTACAACGGAGAAAAAGATGAAGCTCTGCAGACAGAGGAGCTGTGGGCAGGCTGAAGCGATACAACTGCTGTGGAGAGATATCAGCCTTGCACTTCTCCAGCTAGCACACACCACCCCACAGTTCTCAGAGCAGGAGAGTAACAGCAGCCCAGGCCAAGGAGCACTCCTGGCCCACCTGGGAAGGTGGGATTGAGAGGTAGAATGCTGTTTCAGGACCTCAACACCCCCATCTATACAGCCCAAGGCCCTCTGCAGGCCAGAGGCTCCTCTGTGGAAGCAGCACAACTGCATTTGGGCTGGTTTTATGCCCAAATGCCCTCTCACGTATGAGGGGAATACCAGGAGTGAGAAGAGACGAAACAGGCCTGCCCAGACAGTATTGGGTACCATCTTCCAGCAGCTAAGTTGTCACAAACACCGGAACAGATGACCTGAACTCAGAGCAGTGCCTGGGGTTAGATCCTTTCTGCTGCTCTTCCCAGGCCTCTGCGGCAGGCAGGAGCTCCAGCACAATGCACTGCAGTCAGTGGGGGCACCTGACACCAGATACAGCCTCTGCTAGCAGGGAGATCACTGGAGCACCTTCAAATCATCTCCCAACAAATCTCCCACTTGAAACCAGAAGCCCCACCACCCTTGACAGCAAACCCCCTTAGCCAGTCCACTCAGCCCCACCGCCCAACCTGCAAGGTGCAAAGCCTGCCACAGGCTTGAGCAAGAGCTGCTAGCCTGCCTGCCAGAGCGCTGCAGAGATGTTCACGCCTCTGCCAAGACAGCCTGGCAGGAAGCTGGCCAAGAGAGCACTAGAGAATGGCTACAGTGGATCAGGTGGGGCTGGGACATCCGCACAGAGCAGCCGCCTCGGTGTGCGACACTGCAGCACCATTGTGCACCGAGCTCTGAGTGTTGTGGTTGTTAGCAGCAGCAAACTGTTCAGCACAAGTGTTGCCTGCTTTAAATGTACTCTTTACATTAAAGATACTGTAACACAGGTTCAGTGCCCTGTAGTCTAACCACCATAAGGGGCTCAGTGCACAGCTCTAAGGCACACATCCAGCCCACTACATGCTAATAACTTTCATTTCTCCATCCTCCTTCAAGGTTTTGGCTGGTAATGAAAGAGGACAGATACCAATGTGTGGTATTCCCTGGTTCATTAGGGGAAGCCCACAGGACCATGTGCTGGAGCAGAGCTAGGCTTAATAAAGCCACCGCAGCCTGACTGCAAGCAGACCCTAAGTGCCTGTTCTAGGGCCCACATGCCAGTCTGCACACTATGTCTTGTGGAAATTTGATGTAGAAACTCGAGCGAGCTGTGCTGATACAGCTGTTGTTTCAAACTCTACAACCCCACAACTGATTTTTTTTGTTTCGCAACTCATGCAGCAACATTCAAGGCTGCATCCTAGAAGCTCGTGCTATCCCAAGGACAGCATCCCCTGGACAGAGGTGGCTAACAGCACCCCCTCACCCTTCCAAACATCCACACGGGCAAATCATGCTGTCCAGGCCACCCCAGAAGCTATCTATACTCCTGTCAGCACCAACTTTACAGCTGGGGCCTCCTGTGCCACAGGGATGCACTACCCTTTTAACAAAGCAGCAGCGTGCTGCTATAAAGGGATGAGTTTCTGTAGCAACCAGGCTGAACTTGTACAAACTCTGCCAAAGCACTAGATCTTTCCATGGACTGATACTTGAACAAATGCACCACCATTTGTGAAACTGGTTTTTACAGCCCTTAAATGCTGGGAAATGAACTCTTTCCTCTGTTTTAACCCCTGCTCTGTCACCAGGCTGAGGAGATGCGTTTGAGCTCACAGCACCCTTTTCTCCTGTGATTTTACAGCGAAGGCTGGTGCCTCTGGAACAGTTAACTGAACCCCGCGTCACTCCGGGCAAAAGCACCCAGCACCCCAAGAACTCCCCATCTAATCCCAGCTGCAACACCAGACTGGAGAGAATCGAGCGGGAAGGGCAAGCCAGCCAGCAGTGCACGGCTGCAAGCCCACACCCTGCTGATCACATAGGTTTGCACTGGACCAAAAGAGTTAAAGCAAGAAGCCATTCCACTGCATCTCTCCAGCCCACTTCTAGGAGCAAGACCGCTATTTCTAGTTGAACGTGGGAGTGGAGAAGGATCCCTCCAAGTCCTCTGCCCAGCCTGTGAGCTGTCAGCTGAAGTTGTTAGTCGGGTGCTGGCTGTGCCTACCACGCCCCGCAGGCAGAGTTGGGCAGGCAATGCTGCCATAGCAGAGGAGCAAGTGGTGCTGCCTGGACTTTTGCAGTCAGGCAGTGGGGTGACCCTCCACCAGCACACACACCCCCTGCCCACAGAGCTCCCTGCCACCAGGGATTTTCCCAGGCTGCCAGAGTGAAGTTCAGCCTCACTCCCACCCAGCATGTTCAGCCTCCTGACACCACACCCCCCCACCCACTCCCTTCAAACACAGCAAGAGAATTTCTCCTCTTCGCTCAGCAGGGTTATTCCTCCACCAGCCTTACAGCAATGAGCAAAACGTAAGCCTGGGCACTTCTAGTCTGCAGTGAACTTACAGCAGAGCAGAGGGGGCTGTGGCACAGTCAGCCACAGCCTCCCCAACTCAACCACCACATTACACAAGCATTACAGGTCAAGAAGCCCTCACCAGTAACTACCAGGCACCCCATTACACAAGCAAATCGCTCCACATTAGCTGTAAAATGGCCAAAAATAAAAGGAATCCAACAACTGTTGCTGCGTGTGTCAGCAGACTCACCGGACTGTGTGCTGGTTTGTGCTGCAGCATCAGAGTCCTGGGTGCTCCAGGGTCTGTCCCACCCTGTCAGGTTGAGGGACTGCAGGCCAAGGCACAGATCGTTCGCATCTGGGAGGCCACGGGAAGACTCTTGCGTGGATGTGGGGAAAAGCATCCTGCTTGCCACTGCTTCTTCAGAGTCCTGGAAGTCTGCTCAGATTGAGAACAAATAGAAGCTTGAGAGTTCAGGGCTGCTTTTTTCTTTTTAAAGAAGGAGTTTTCTGAAGCGTTAAGCCCCAAGCCAGGTCTCGTGCCGCTCTGAAGCCACGGCTTCTGCAACTAGCAGTTGCACCCCAGAAGGGAGGGCTACCATATGTCCAGAAACCAGCCCCCCACCCCCCTCAGCCCCTCCACCTTCCTATCCCGTCTGCATTACTGACTGGGTCAGCATGTGACCAGGCTGCTGATGCTTACTGTGCTGACAGTGACGTCACTCAGCCATGCAAGAGAACTGCATCAGCTGTTACAAAATAAAGGTAAGAAGAAAGGATAAGATTTCCCCCGAAAGACAAGACGGCAGGCAGAAGAGAGGTGCAGCTCCAGTAAATCGAGGGAGGCAGGCAGCACAAAAGCAGGTCTCCACAATACGGCACAGCAGATGACAGGCTCGAGGCAGCAATCCCCCCAGCAACGATGATAGCAGCAGCAGCAGCGACAGAGCAGACAGTTAGTTTTAGTGCTACCCAGCCCTCCTGTCCCCGCCTCCCTCCACCCACAAAACCCAAAAACACTTTAGTCCTGGACAGGCTCCAGCTGCTGGCTCCAGTTCAGAGCCCAATGCAAAGCTTCACAATTCTGCTAGCATAATCTATTTGGTTCAACTTGGCCACTGTGCCTGACTGACTCTGCATTGTTTACCACTGAGTAACAAGGATAACCTTCAACCCCACCCCCCCACTACCGGAGAGAAGCCCATTATCCTGGGTCCAGTCTGAGCAGGCACATCACACCGGTACAGGGAGAAGAGGATCGGCTGGAGCACAGGATACATTTCACATCAGGAATTTTTCANAGCCTGTGCCAACAGCCTAAGGAAATGCAGCAGGTTCATAGTCTGAGAATTCCAGTTTAATGCAGGGATCTGGGGGCTGATGAAACCACAAGATGCTCAGCTGTGTTACCCGAAATCTGAGTCAGAGGGCATTTATAAGCCAGCTACCAAGCAGCAGCAGCTGTCTCCTCCTCCCCCTGCCCCCACACCCTCCCACTGTGCCATCAGATGTACACCTCGCACACACCACTCCCAGCTCTTCAGCGGGGCGCTGCAGTGACTCCAGCCTGTCACGTTATCCCTCACGTGCAGTCCTGGCCATCCCAGACAGCGTTCCTGGCCTCCTTTTCCACACCCATGGCCACATCCCGTGTCACTCGCTTGCCTGTGATCTAGCAAAGCCTAGGTGGGCAAGGCCCCACCATCAGTGGTTATTCCCACATGACACAGGCCACTGCCACCATGAGACGTGGGTCCTTCACCTTTATCCACGGCAATTTGGGGAGCACGAGCATTCCCAGATCACAGCGAGGGGGCTGAAGCACTGCTGTTGGGATAAGACCAGCTGAAACCGTACCTGCTGGCAGTGTGCTGCCTTCCCCCTTCCAGCTGCAGCCTCCTCCACAGCACTTCACCACGATAGCATCCACAGGGATTTCTTCTACTCCCCTAGTAGTACTAGTACAAGCTGTAGCACCAATTCACTCACATGACTATCAAGCACCTGTAACAGCATCAAACATTCCTCCAAAAGCACCACACTGCATCTTCAGCAGGGTATTTCACTGCATTAATCCTTCTAGTCTAGTTCTCAGACTGCTTATTTTTTTGGACAGGCCCTAAAAACATTTATAATGCAGCTGTAGGGAGGAGAGGATAAAGGCACACTGCTCCGACAACTCAGTTCCCACAGCAACCATAACTTGCCCATATGAATATGTAACATTTCTGTGTTTATGAAAATGCACAAGTGCTCTGCTCTAGCCCAGATCCCTGGCAGTAGGAAACTACCTTCCCTCTGGGGACCAGGATCTTGCTAGGTTTTATGCCATCTTCAAGATTAATTCCCACCAAGCTTCACCTTCTGGGAAGCACAGACAAATATAGATGTTCTCTAACAACAGACAGCAGAATTCAAATCCCTCCCAGAGTCCCTCATCCAACATCTTGGATGAAACCCACCACTGAAGAAACACCGAAGAAAATGGGGAACAAATTCATCAGCAACAGTAAGCTCTCAGTCCACAGCATCCAGCCACATTTTTCCTAGCTATCAACTTAAAAAATAGAATTTAAATGGATTTCTGGAATAGTTATTTTCAAATTCAGAACCTGGAAATTTGTTACAAAGCAATCAATTGCTGATGGCAGACAAAGCTAATAGGCTACCAGGGCAGGAAGAATTAATTTTGTACAAAAACCCAGTCTAAAGAGTCACAACCTCAAGTTACTCATAAGTAAACATCTACCAAATATTAAATAATTTCACTTCGTAACCTGACACAGCCCAACCCAGCCCAAATGCTTCCACTGCAGACTTCTCCAAGCACCAAGAACCAGCGTGAGTCTTTCCAACCTGGATTTTTCCCTGGAGCCGCCACTGGAAGCCAACCATCCTGGCAGAGTAAGCCGTGCTGCACTGGGCTTGTGCCCAAGCATCTGGGAGAGACTGAGCTCCCGCCTCCTGAGCTGGTTAGGTTTGGTTTCAACAGCATCATGAGAAGCAAGTCCTTAGTAAAACGCTCCCATGCAGGTTCCTGAGTAGGCAGCCCTCCTGGATGACATCCTCCTGTCTGTCCAGGAGATCCCTGGAGCCAGGGTGCACCATAGCACAGGCTGGACAGCTTTCTACACCACTGTCTGGATGGTAAGCCGCATTTTTCAGACTTCAAATGTTAGCATCACATTTAAGACATTTCAAAGGCTTCCAAGAGGCAAGCATCTCCATGCAGTTCAGCTCAACCTGCAGTTAAAACCTACCAGCCCAGACAGCTTACACAAGCTGCAGTCCCAGCCACTTGTCCCCACCCCAGCACTCCCTCCCCATTTACACCAGTTCAGGCAGATGAGTTTCCACACAGGAAGCTGGGCTGGGGAGCTGATCTGGTTAAAACCAAACCACCAGTTTTAAGCCTGGCTCATTCCCCTGATCTGGTATGCAGTGTGGCTGCACCAACCAGGCATTTGAAACAGGAAAATGCTTAGAAAATTACAGCCTAAGCCTGTGTGGAAAGTACAAGCAGGGACCAGCACCAGGAGCTGTGACCCACAGGCAGTTTGCAGGAGGCAGGTTAAGGCAGCACTGGGAGAGCTGAGTGAGAATCAGTCTCTGTTCCATAGCAGAAGCATCTCTGGACCATCAGACTTTGTCTTGAAAGGTAATGCTTGACTCAAAGATGTTCAGATGTTTGAGCCTTCCAGACCTAGGCCACTTGCAAAAATCAATTAAAAATCCATCAAATGGGTTTTAGCTTGAAAATTGAGAAAATCCAGAGAAAGAAGGCAACAGGGTGGTTGCAAACATGAACCAAACAAGCCACTTCCCACTCCTTCACCCCTGGAGCCACGAAGAGGTCTTTTCCCTTTGCTCCCACATGCCAATTTCTAGCAGAACGCGAGTACAGAGGAAGCCCCTCCATGAACAAGGTCCCTAAGTGTACAGAGCAGAGGAAGGATAAGCACAACTCAGCTATAAGCTCTGTTCACTGACAAAACCAAACTCAACTCTGCATGCAGCTACCTCGTGGACTAGAACTCAAACCAAGGCTGAACTTCCAAACTAAATCTGGAGAAGCGAAAGGCAAAGGCGAGCAGTTCTTCAGCTTTCAGATCACAAACGGGAAGGCAGCTCACAGCAGAAGCATTGTTTTGCCTTTCACAACACCTTACACCCCCACAGGTTTAAAGGCTAGGAATTGCATCCCTGAAAATTAAGCTTCTCAAGTATGTTTCACACTTCACACAAGACAAACAAATCTCAAGTGAAAGCTTTCAGAGGATGAGCCAACTGCATTCCTAAGGTACACTGAAGATCATCAGGGGCTTCACAAAGCTCATTAGGCATAAACCTACTAGTTACCAGGTTTTTCTTATACACACACAACTAAGCATCTTTCCTATAATCTGAAAATTTCCTCAAGTGGAGAATTTGCTGCTGCATGATCTGTTTCACAGCCAGATGAAGGAGTCTGCCTTACCCCTGTAACCACAAACACTTGAACGGCTGGCAAGCAACTGCTTAAACTAAGGAGGAGGGCACTACAACTAGCCTTACTGCTCTATCTACCTCTTCCAAGAGCAACAGTGAGAGACTGCCACAGGATTACAGCACCAGAACTGAGCACATTACATCAGGAAACCTGCTGCACCTTCAGCAACACCATCCAGTCTGCAAACCTGCAGAGTGCAGCAACTCTAGGCCAAGTCTCTGCAGAACACCCACTGTTATCTGCTTCCATTTGCTATCTGATGAAAAAACTTGAGCTACTTCCCAGTACAGAAAAGCATTGCACCCATGTAAGCAAAGACCTGTTAACATGACACTTGAAAGGTCAAAACCAGAGACAGGTGTGCACTTTTGGGGCACACCGGTGTTGAACTTCACTGTTCTGGATGTGTGTACCAGGCACACACCATCTATTTGGGGGAAGCAGAATGGTTCTCAGCTGCCAGCTCCAGATGAGCTCCTGCTAACAGCCTTGCTCTGCCTCAGGCACCCTGTAACCCCACATGCTCCAGGCAAGAAGACAAGAGAGTTGGACTAGGTGCCCTTTGAAAGTCCCCTCCAACCCAAACTACTCTATAATTCTGGGTCTCTGTATCTACAACATTTTGTCCTCTCCCACCTAAGAGCACACACATCAGGTCAGCTGCATTCAGGCATGTTTCCTCATGTCTGCAGGGCAGTGGAGAAGAGAAATTTACATTATAGTACCAGAGAGGAATTTTTGGGTGGCTAAACAAGTGATAGGTCATTAATTGACTACAATTGAGAATTAACAGGAAGCAGATTTAGTCATCAGCTAATCTAGGTTTGCATTTGCCCTTCAGGTTTCCTTAAATAAAGCAGCCACTGAGAATCATTAGGACCTGATGGGCCACAGCTAACAGCCTTTACATTGAACTTGGACCTTAAGCCACTCCCATCCACAGGAAGTCACATTTAAGCATCTCCCATTTCTTCACACAATGGACTGTCAACTTATAACAAAATAATGACTGCTTTGTCTCAGCTAAATGAGCAGAGCTTAACGAAAGGAAAAAAAAAAAATCAATGTTGCTGGGACATTTAGGGTACATTTCTTTTAAATCCATTTGTTCTAAGCCAGCAGCACCCTCAGTTGAAGCCAGTCAGCTTAGCCAGGTGAGTAAAATGGGCATGCAAAGGCTGAAGAGGGAGCTTTTCTCACTGTTCTACTTCAGCTGGAAGTTGTGCCTACAGGCTGATGATTTCAAAAGCTGATCTAGTTTGTTTTTTAACCAAATCTGGTAGCAGCATCTTCCACCCAGCTAGGCCCAGCTCTAAAAATGCCTGGCAAACAAACCACCTGCTGCCTTAAACTGGCTTTGCTCACATTCTTACTCAGAACAGTGATGAACATGCAGATCAGCTTTACATTTGGGAGAGGAGGACCACAATCCCGGTGAAGCTGTTGCTCAAGGACAGGCTGTACTGAGGCAGTACTGCCAGGAGATGTTGACTCCTGCCTGTGTCAAGGCCACATTCCCCCTCTCATCTCCAACACCACACTAAAAGCCACTTAAAGTTACATCTGCACTACACACAACCTTGCTGAGGAGGGTTTTTTTTACCTTTTTTTCCCCTCAGAGAGAACTGAATCAGCCTGAAAGGCAGGTGTTTAGCAACACCACACAATCCTGTCCCAGAAGCTACCAGACAGGTTCTACAATTACAGCTTTCACCGCACTGCTGCACTGCACCCTTCGGTTCGGGCTAGTGGCCTAAGCCAAGGCTTGGGTAACTCCTGGAGCAAGCATCCATGAAGCACCACAGTGGTGGTCAGGCTGGGCCTGATGACTCAGATCATTTTGACAAGGTAACTAAGTTCACCAAGGATTATCATTAACTGCAAACTGATCTTTATAGAGATTTAACATTAGGTACAGCAAGCTAAACCTCCAGTGGCAGTCCCCTCTGCTACACAGTTCTGCCCAGATCTGGATAACTCTCCAACTGTGTCAGATCCAGGACTGCTGAATAAGCTCGTTCTCTCACATTGCTCAGACTGCTGCTGTACTGATCTCTCCTCAGCACAGTCTTGCTGCACACCTCATCACACCGAGTAAGGTGTCTCCACACGTGTCTCCCCAATAGCATTAGTGAAAGGTCATGAACTTCTGCTGTCCCTTCTCTGCCACATGTAATCCTCTTGATGCTGAAAGGGGCTTCTTACACACAAGCCCAACCCAGGATAAATTTAGTTTGACCTGAGGAAGACAACCAAAAGCTTGAGGGACCATGAATAAAGTAAAGTATTTCCTCTACTGGAATAGAATTTCTTCCCCAAGCTCCCCAACAAAAAAGTTCACACTGCAAAAAGACAGCCCTTTCACCTGTTACAGGTACTGCATCAAGGGTGGATCTCCAGGCTTAAGACCGCCCAAGCTACAAGTTTAATGACAGAGCCTAACTACAATACAGAAGTTATTCCTGCACCAGAGGCTCATGAATTCGATTTAACACAAGTGACAATACACCACGTGAGATCAAGGATGTGTCTGCTCCACTGGTCACCTACCCAGAAGCCAGGCTCTCCAAAGGCAAGACACAGATTCCGCAGAGCCTTGTTCAAAGGCAGAGCAAACAGCAGTGACAGCCTGCTTCAGGCTCTAAATGACCTACTCTGTGCAGGGGACAGTTAGATTCTGCACTATATTCTGAATTTTAGCCACTAGCTGCTCAGCCTTACAGCCATCAGGTATGAATTTCTACAAGAGACTGCCACAACTGAGGCCAGGGTCCAAGCACCAAAGCATCACCCCATTTTCAGATCACACCTGACCTAGGATCTGTGTCCTTGCTGATGGTGGCAACTTTTTAATGGAGAAGATACTTGTTAGCAACACATTAAACAAGGGAAGCAGCTCATCAAGAGACAGAAGGAAGCTTGCAGAACTGCTGCATTCAGGCCCTTGTTACCTACCAAGAGGTCCTGACTCTGACACTAACAAAACAAGGCTGGGGTTGCAAGGAGACTAATAACTCTGAACTGCCAATGCCTTGGCAGATGCTGACTCAGCTACATATTTATGGCTGATAACTGCTGGACTGGCTCGAGTAGCTCAGGCTGTACTCTATTATCAGTCTCTTGCACAGCCCAGAGGCACCTTCTCAAGAAAAAAAAAAATCACATTTCCATTAGCCTAGAGGGAGACTGTAGCCACTTTCCAGTCCCAGCTCAGTGCCCAGCATCCTTTGGGAAGCTAGCAAGCCTCCCTCCATCACAGGCATTTGATACAAGCTAAAAGCCTCCCATCAGGTCACCCAGTGCTGAGCAGGGCCTCATCACATGAACGTCTGTGCCAGCATCTGCTTGTGAGACTGGCTTCAACTCCTACACCAGGAACAAGAAAAGCTGCTCAGGATGTCCCAAAAAAGCACAACTTTACTTGCCCTGCAGCAGACGTAAAGTTTGCTAGAGGAAGTCTCCTTTTTTCTTACATGCAAGTCCCACCACACTTGTCCTACAAGAGGTCCTCCACAGAAGTTACTCAATAGCCTGAAACAAGCACAGTTTACCACCACTGAAGAGAAATTCAGCTGGTTTCCAATCCAGGCACCACCACATCAAACCCTCTGCTCTGGACATTCATAAATGCCACAGTAACTGACAGACAAAGTAGAGATGTCAGCAGGTAAGCAAGCAGGTTCATTTCATTGCCAGATGAATCCCCTAGTCTCTTAGATAAGAGCTTTAGAAGTCTAGAAGATAATATTGCAAACTAAAATTTATGTCAGCTCTAAGCCCAGACCTAAACCCAAAAACTAACCCACAACTTCACAGGATGAGTCTGCTCTAGTGGGCAAGGGAAAATTCCTTTTATCAGCTAGGTTAACCTCAGCAAGTAAGCGGAAACTTAATTAGGAAGCATTTCTATTTCAAATTATAAATGGGCTATGAAGGGCTACAGTTCGGATTTCAAGGCAGCCAGAAACAACTCTTTCACAAACTCCTCGTAATGAGATCAAGGAAAATACTTAGGTGTATTCCTCCCTTACGCTTCCAGTGTGTCAAGAGCAGATACAACACTGATTACCACTGTGCCAAGGAACAAAAGATGTCTAAACAGCTCAGTACAACAGTAAGTCTCTAAAAATCCACCGCTAACCACACCATTGACCTGAATTAGTTAATATTCACTATGCAACTGCTCAGGAGTAGCCAGCATATCCTCCAATACCATTTTACTAGGCACGTTTCAAGCAACGCTTGCTACAGATCCATACCTCCGAGCGAGCGATTCACTTCCTCTGGTATTTCTGCAGCGCCAGCACAGGATCACATGGCCAGATCAGCCCCTGGTCCACAGTGCTAAGCCCTTCAAATACCCAGGAGATTAAGCTGCACTGGAAGTCATCTGTAGCAGTCATTTCCCTAATCCAGAACAAAGTTGCCCTGACCAGGCATCAATACACCCATGGGATACCCAGACACCTGTTTGCAGCTTTTTTACACCCATTTGATTAAAACTCATCAGTTCATCCACAAGCATAAGACAACCCTGTCTCCAAGTGACTGCAATGAAAGCTGCTCTGCCTACAGCAGCTTGCAAGGTCACCAGCTGGTGAGGTTTTTCCCTTCCCACTTTGTTTTGGGACAAGTCCAAAGGGTCAGTTTGTTTGCAATAATGGCCAAAGTGTTTATTGACCCTATAATTCAAAGGCTGGAGGAGCAACAGCAATCTCTTTCAAGTGCCCAAATCCTTGGCACAAGTACCATTGCACAGAAGTGCACTGGCAAGAGGAACATCAGGCACCAGCAGGTATATTTACTGGCAGATCTCACCTACTGTAAAGGGACAAAAGCACGTCCTTCACTTACATAAAATAAGACTGGACCCAACACTCTGCTTTGGCACACAGCCTTCTATTTTGAGGCAGATCAAGTGCAAGACAGCAGATTATGCCCACTCCCCTCAGCCTGCAGGAAGCAAAACTTGCAGCACTCATTTCATAATCCCAAGCCTGCTTTGCAAGAAAGTCTTCTCCTACACATACTGCTTCAGTGTGCCCTTAAATACACAGTTAACTGACCTGTAGCAAACACTGTTATTCAAAATTCTTTTGCATTTTTAATGTATGCAGCAGATCAGTCATACTAACTGCTAACAGATTAATCCTGCTTCCAGGAGAGGCAGAATGTCAGGAGTCTGCTGGAACCATCTATGCCAGAAGCTGGCAGGTCAGGCAGCAAGAGCTCACACCCTGCCCACGCAATGATCCACAGCATGACAGGGAGCGTAAGCTCGTCTTCCCAGGCACCTCCACACTGCTGTGTCATCCGTTCCAGGCACCCACTGAGGATTACCACCACATGTTCACTAGGTCCCGCCAAGCAACTCCCCCCTTTTGACAGCCCTCGATCCTCAAGCTCGCCTCAAACCCAGATTAACACTTCACCTGGCAGGATGTCACGTTTGCTTTTTGTGACAGGCGTTGTGCAGACTCCACTGAAATCCAAAGAGTTGTCCAACATAGCATTTATTCTGCGGAATATATCTGCATTGCTGCAAGTAGAAAGTGCAGGGGCATCCAGGCTATCCCAGCAGTCTTTTATGCTCCTCCCAGTATCTTCTTTCTGGTAAAAAAAACAAGTATAGTGTCAAGCAGGCTAGTACTCACCACCCAGCTTTCACCACATTGTAGAAAGTCTGGATTGCCTCCAACACTCATATTAGCTTTAGCTCCATATCTTGCAAGATTCAAGTACAATTCTTGGCATTAAAGAAACAGTTAAGCAAACGGGTCAGCAATTTGTCAGCACAGCACACCAGACCAGGACCATCCCAGTCATAAACAGGTACCAGCTCACTACAGGGAGGCTGAGACTAAGAGCCACTAGCACGGTTGCTAACACGAGCTCCTTGCTGCTTTTCTCCAACATATCACTAAAGCGGAGATCTGGTTAACACAGAGGTATGCACCTTCTCCCCAGAATCAGCCTCCTGACACTCATAGTTAAGGCAGCCACCACAAGAAATCACAGTAGTTCCTCCTGCACACAGCAGAAGAGAGCAAGGCTCACTTTGCCACCCATATTCAGTAGCTCTGAATAACATCTTGGAATGACCCAAGTCAGCAGCCACACAATCACTTAAAAACAGATTTGTGGAAAAAACATGACTTCCCAGCTAATCAAACATAGCCCCAGATCCTAAGACTTCCCTTGGCAAGGCAGAGAACCAAATCCTGATCTTATCTTCAGGTAGCAGCTCCTGACCACAAAGGAAGGTTAACCCAAATCAGCACTGCCTTAACATGATGCTCCAGAGGCATTGATCCACCAGCATCAAGGTTTTGATACCACCCTACACAAGCCCGAGCTCTTGTAAAGCTTCTTCTACATAAAAAATATCAACCCCCTCCTGCTTCCTGGTGCTGGTCCAGAGAACCAGTAAGAGCAGCTGCTACCCCCAGCTCAACTCACTAGCCAGTTTCATATCTGGGCTTGTTTCAGTGCAGCTGCACAACACTCAAACCTGTGCCAATCTAGAGGCTGCTAAACTTTATCTCTAACCAGCATTTTTGGACCGAGGGGAGGTCTTCCTGTAACCAAAAAGGACAGGCCTGTAACAGAGACCTACTCATATCATGCACAGTGAAAAAACATTCGTTATTTGCTTTAGGTAGAAGGTTAACAGTTTTTAGAATGATGAACTATCTTTGAGCAGGTGCTACACATCCTAATAAAAAGGAAGCATATGTAGTTGCAAGACACAAAGCCTTTGTCTAGGCTCTCTGCAAGGACACTAATTGTCTCTGGCACCATCCTTATCCTCCTCAAATACTTGGGAGAACATTTGATCAACAATTAGCATTCTGGGATGATTCAATACCATAAAAGGATAAAGTGATGAGGGGTATTCTACTGCCCACGACCACCAAAGACCTCCCCCCCACAAGTGAACTGCTGAGGCAGCAGGATGGAAGCACATGACTAGGTTAGAAGTCACAATAATGATTATATAATTAGATAGGCAGGACTTTGCATAGCCATGTGTATAAAGCATTTCATGGCATGCTAGATTTGTGGAGTGCCACCTAGCACCAAATAAAGCAACCTCTCCTCTCTAAACTGAAACACATTTCAAGAGTTTACTTTTCAAGCAACGTTCTCACCACCCAAAAGCCAATGCAGCAGAGCTCTGCTCCTGAACATGCTGAGCAAACGGTATTGCTATCAATTAGGGCCCACGTTAAAGAGCAGGAAGGTGCAACCTCACCAGACTTGGCCTCTGGAGCAGAATCCTTGCCATTAAGCAAGTCAAGTTAGAGCCAAATTCAAAGAACTGAATTGCAGCAAGGCTGGCGAACAAGCCCCTGCTACTCCAAGACACACAAAAGCCTATACCTCTAAATTAGGCCATTTGTACTTGTCAAGGAGACATTTAATACATCTACCTTTTGGATGCATTCCTGCAAGTGTTCTGGACCTGACTTCCCTCACATTTCTCCCCCCCCCCCTTTCCCCCCCTACCACGCCTGAAGCACATCTCTTACCGACCTTTCCAGCGAGCAGCCTGTGGCAGAAGGCAGGTCTAAACTCAATTTCACATGGACACAGGAACTTTAGCCCAGACTGACTACAGGACTTGCACCTCCCCCTCCAACCCGCTCATTATGAGCAGTTTTACTGCCATTAACGCATGATCTGAGAGTTTTCTCCACACACCCGAGCTTCCCATACACATACCATTTACCTAAAGGCAAATGAAACCCTCCCCTGGAAGCAGCAAGAATGAGATACTGAACTGTCAACTCACACGATACCTCCAGGCAGGACCTGAACAATTGATTCAGGATTTCAGCCCGTTTAAGGCTATTAACATCCATTCGGCACTTGGAGTCCAAGATCTTTGTCTATCGAAAGGCTCAGCCCACCCCCAGATGAGGTCCTGGGACTATGCAGCAGCATTTACAAGCCAAGAGTATAAAAAAGGTAGGGCTGAAAGCAGGCTTCAGGCAAAGAGGAAACAGGCAGAGCAAGCTTTAAGTCATCTTTATAAAAAGCAGCCCAGGAGTACAGAAGCTCAATTTAAGAAAGTATTGCCAGTCATCTTTAATAAAAAGAAGTGCCACATCAGGCTGCTTTGGCACAAGCGTGAAACTCCATATTCTACTCCTGTTGCTGCTAAAGAACCACTTACAGCAGGAGGCAAATCTTTTCACTAAGAGTCTGCGCTAGCAAGACAAAAATAAACCCGAGCAGCAAACCAAATGCCTGACCCGTTCCTGCTCATTTAGCATTTGATGCTTCCCACAACTGGCAGCACCAGTCCTGCTAGAAACAAGAACAGAAAACAGCAAGAGCACAGCCAAGCATTTCCACAAAAATTCCTTCCACTTACAGAGCTTTTGACCTTAAGATTATCAAGGATATCTCAGAGATACTGCAAGCATCCCGGACACAGGAGCTGGCATCCAACCCCTTGTAGTTGGGGCGTCTCTATACCTTCCCCCGTAAAGCCCACCTTCCTCCCTAAAGCCCTAGAAGAGAGATACTCCTCTGAGAAGACCCTGCAGGTTTTCAAAGCACACAGAACCCAAGCCATTCAGCAGCCTGGAGAGCCCGGTGGAAGCAAACATGTAACTGGAGAACATGCCCATATCCTTTAGTATCCGAGGTAATAACAAAGCACAGGTAAATACCACACCTCAGGTGTCCTGTGTCCACACTGTGTCCTCCAGAACCTGCTCTGCTCTTGCTTCCCCAAGCAAAGGAGCACTCCTGAGCCCAGCTAGGATTAGCTTTCAATACTCCATCTTGAAGGATTTAGCAATAGTTAAACACATGCTGCCTGTTCAGACTTCTCTGAAGTCCTCCAGACAGTGGCAGCTACAGGCTACACTCAGAGCTGGTGATCCCCTTTCATCTCCTGGTGGATCCTCCTTCTTCCACAGGTCCCAGCAGTGACGTGGCACGTTGTGCGTAACACCAGGGTGTAAACAGCAACCCAACCACGTCCATTCTCCACTGCTCCTGCCTGCTACAACACACAATCCCAATCCAGGAGAGGGGACACCATTTCATCAGTGCAGCATTTTATCAGCAGATGAACAAGCGAGGACAGAAGCGTGATCCAGCTGACAGTTCATTTAAGTCATCAGGAGTCAAACACAGCTTCCTGACACCTGGTAAGACACCCAGCCTCCATTTAAGAGCTGAGAGATTCCAGGGATGATCTTAGATCCAGAAAGAAACAAGAAAGGCAATTCAGTGCCCTGCAGTAGGCACACAGTGCCACAGAACAAACTATTTAGAGCCTTTGGGTTAAATCATTGTGGTAGATCTGGAACACAGACCCAGCAAGGTGAATCTCAGACAGGAGTACAGTCCATCATATTCTGGCTCAGCTAAACCCTCAGCCAAGTGCCTGTGTCCAAGCACAAAGATGCATTCCCAGGACACCGAGGTCTCAAGGAGGGCACACATACTCTGAATGCTTCTAGCACCCCAAACAAAACGCACCATAGCACAAAAGGAAGCACCAGGCTTAATTTGCAATAGGGACAAAGAGCTTCCACTCCCTCAGAGTAACAAAGTCAACTGACAAGCCTTACCACCATGGCAGAGAGCTCATTTGCTGGCTCTGCATTAAGAAGCCAGCAGCTGAAGGTCTCTGGAGTTCACATCTCACAAGCCCCAAGCAAACCCCATGGCTGCAGCCTGCAGTTTACCTGCAGCCTGCGGTTTACCTGCAGGAGGTCCCAGTCCAGAGACCCACAGGGAAACAAACCTGCAGCAGCTCAGTCAGTGGAACAATGTATGCCTGTGCAGCAAAAGCCACTAAAGATGTCCAAGGTAAGTGGAAATTAAGGCACTTGCACAGCCCTGATGCTGACACACCTGTAGGAAACCTACAGATAATGAAATCCCAGGGCTGGGCAGAACCCACAGCATCACAACAGCTCTGGCACATGATTAGGATGTTCTAATCCTTAGGGATGTCATTAAACACAGCTAGCTGCTGGTATGGCCAAGATGTGCATTAGCTCCTGGGGACACTCTGGAGGAGACAAGGCTCATCCACCTCAGCTACAATTATTCAGCCTTTGCTTTTACATCTTTCACAGAAATCCCACCAGGGCAGCACCATGCCAATGCCCAAAGGGGTTCTCAGAGCTCTAGCTACAGCCAAGAGGACCTCTAATCCCAAGAAAAAATTCAAGATGTTAGAACTGTCTCATTCTCAACATAATCAAGCCAAGATGGCTCCATACTTTGATCAAAAGCAACTCTAAGTGTCATTTCTTTTTCCCTGGCATGTTTTGCTTTCCAAGCTGGTCAGTTACACAAACAAAAAGCATCATACCAGTGTAACTGTTCCTACCAATCAACACGGCAAGAAGTTCATTCATCCAACTCTTCCCAAACTGTACCAGCTCCCTCACCATCAGCAAGGCTGAGCTACACAGCTCTCCCATGGCTTGTGTGGAAAGGGCGTTGAACACACCTGGCTGGAACAAAGACTGAAAGGAATTTTGATGGTATTATTTTACAGGGGAGCATTGACTTCAGAACACCACCAATTTTACCAAAAATCCTGTTTTTAAAGAAGCTTCCATGTCAAGGCACCTACTTTCCAGAACAAAACATTCTGAAGCTATTATCCAAGCTGCTTTGGAAACAAGCTGTATCACAGCTGCCTGTTTCAGCACATTATCAACACAGAATAAGGTTTTAATTGGTTTAGAGAGGCTGTTCCAGTCGAGATAAACTTCAACAAAGCAACAGGACCCTGAAACCCCTCACAAGACAGAGCTCCCATCCTTTGCACAGCTCCAGCTGCCAGCACACATGGTTAGGCTATCACCAAAGCAGCCACAACGAGCGTTAATTGGTTTTAACTGGGGAATACTGAAGGGTAAAGAAAAAAAAGAAGTTGTTTTTCTAGAAGACTCTCATTTGCCTCTACTCATACAGCACAGAGGTTAGGGATTAAGCCTCCCAGGGTCACCAGGAGAAGGTGGCTTTGCTACACGGAGCTTGCAGTTGCCTGGTTTAAGAGCAAAATAACTTTGCATACTAAAAAAGACAAAGTTTAGAAGCACTGAGAACTACTTGCTACCACGCAAGTCCATAGATTCCCACTCCGACCAAAACACACCCCACCACCATGAAGCTGGTCTCACCACCTCCATGCTGATTCCTCCCCCCGAAGCAACCTGAGAACAACCATAAACACCGCTTGCTGGTTGGACTGGGACCACTGGGTTGCCTCCATTAATGGCTTCATCCCTGAAGACAGCACTGGTTAGTTGATGGAACCTCTTG
>VWZZ01006466.1:67362-79352 GCA_013399095.1 Psophia crepitans
GCGCTATTACTCCTCCCCTATCCCAGCATGCACCGCGCTGGGCGTCGGGCGCGCGGCGGCGGCCGTGCTGAGGCGGGGGGGTTGTTGGTCTCCTCACGACGCCCGGCAGCGGTTTGAGCCTCCCCGGGGCTGCTTCGGCCCGGGGATCTCTTCACATGTAGGTTGTGGCGCTCGCTGTGCTCCCTCTGAGGGGAGCGGGGTGCCCAAAGGGTTAAATCGGGGCCCCCAAGAGGAGCGGGGGGCGTGGCGGCACCGCAGACCTCTCAGTTACAGCTGCGGCTCTGTGCCCCCCCGCCTCTTCCCAGGTTCTTGTGCAAATGAGGTTTTCTCTGTGGGAGAAAATACTTGCCGCCTGACAGTTGGTGGTGCTGCAGGTCTGACTGGCATTTTGTCACCGTTAAAAAAAAATAAATTATTTTATCCCGTTTCCTACTCACACCCTAGAAAAAAAGAGAAAGGCCCTCACCCTTTTTGCAGCAGCAGCAGCAGATGGGGTTGGACTCGAGGTGATTCGGGGTTCAGGCCTTCCTGCGTGTCCTTTGCTCATCCTCTCCCTCCAGTGCTGGGCCTGGGTCCCCGCTGCAGCTTTGGAAAAGGAGAGCTGGGTCTCTCTTAAATCCCACCCAACCCTTGCTGGGAGGAGAGATCTTGATAAAGAGTCAAATTTCCTTTTTTTTTTTTTTTTTCCCCTTTTTTTCCCCAGTTTGGAGATGAAAAGCCTCCCGGAGCCAGCCCCAGGAACCCCTCTAGTGACACTGCAGAATAAANTGGGAGAAAATACTTGCCGCCTGACAGTTGGTGGTGCTGCAGGTCTGACTGGCATTTTGTCACCGTTAAAAAAAAATAAATTATTTTATCCCGTTTCCTACTCACACCCTAGAAAAAAAGAGAAAGGCCCNATCTTGATAAAGAGTTAAATTTCCTTTTTTTTTTTTTTTTTCCCCTTTCTTTCCCCAGTTTGGAGATGAAAAGCCTCCCGGAGCCAGCCCCAGGAATCCCTCTAGTGACACTGCAGAATAGACCCAGCCCTGACGTAGCAGGTATTTCTGCCGTCAAATCACAAGCAATTCTGCTTCGAATAAATAGCTGGAAACCTCCCAGGACTCCTCAGATCCCTGGTTGAGATCAGATGCCTCCCGCCCTCCGCCAAGCCTCAGGAGTGTTTACCCTGACCCTGTGTGTCCCTGCTCAGTTTTCTCCAAGAGCCAGCAGCCACCGGATTCAAGGTGTGCTGCCCCCAAGGGACTTGCATGTCCCTGGTTGCCTAAGGGATGGTTTCTCCCCTGAGGTCCCCTGGGTCTGCCCTGGGGAAGGCTGGGGGCAGTTTGGGGCTGTTCTGGCCACTGTGCACACAGAGCAGAGGGGAAGGGAACGGGTTCGAGAAGAGCTTTATTGGGAGATCCTGGCCATAATAAATAGGGGTTACACTGGGAGACGGTGGTGAGGAGCCAGGGGCTGGAAGCTGCCGTCGCTCCTCTGAGCAGAACATCACCCTGTGTCCCGTCTGCCCTGTCTCGCTCCTTCCTCCCAGTGGCAAAGCCGGCCCGGGGTCGCTGCCTGCTGCCCTTCTGGGGATCAGGGGGAATAACCCGGCAGAAATCGGGGCAGGGAGCGTTTTGGCGAGCGGCGTGGGGCAGAGGGGTGGGTGAGAGGGCAGGGTTGTTGGTGCGGCAGGGCCTGGCTGTCACTATGCCAGGGACTGGATGATGTCCTTCACCAACATGGTGCCGATAACCATCTTCTCGCTGTTGACGGTCAGCTGGGCCGCACCGCCCTCCCGTCGCTCCAGGGTGATGAGCACCAGGCTCCCACTGGTCACCGTCTTGGCTGCGAACCTGCCAAACGGCAAACGTGGTGTCAGGGCAACCTGTCCCCTTGTCACCCTCCCATCCCCTGGGATGCTCTGGTGGGGACCAGGAAGGCATCTGCCACCCACAGCGACTGTCACGTGTGGGTTCATGCAGACCTCTTGTCCTAAAGGAAGCCCCGAGTGTCCCCACTGTGATTTGGGTGGGACTGCAGAGGTGACAGTGCCTGCCTGGTCCTGGTATGGGGGTCCGGCTACCTGTACTCGTTGTCGGCACCACAGGGTACGCGGCCCACGTTGGCGGCCAAGGTCACTTGCTGGACGATGGCGTGGTCGCTCCGGCATTTCTCAGGCAGCATCAGCTTCTCCGTGATTTCGCTCATGCCTGTCAGCTTCCCTGGAGCAGGCAGCAGAGGCACCTGCCCGACTCCAGCCACACACCCAGCGGCCGTGTCCCCTGTTTTGCCGTCCCCAAACCAAGCCCCTCCAGCTGCCTGCTCCCTGCATCCAGGCCCTCCATGACATGCTGAACTGGCTGCCATGGTTCCTCCTCTCCAGCCCGGCAGAGATGGATTTGGGAAAATCCTTCTTCCACAACCCTTGCCAGGCTCAGCCCCACGTTGCTGCCCGGTGGCAGCAGCCACATCCCTTGGGATGGGCTCCTTGGTTCACCAGCAGTGATGGGGCTGGGTGCTGCAGGGCACCAAGCACCCACCGCTCAGCACAGACCCCCACCCGTGGGGCCAAGGCAGGGATGCTGCTGCTCCATGAGCATGGGGACATAGGGCCAGCGTGTCCCCACCATTCACCAGACATGGTTCTGGGAGCACCATGGAAGAACAAGTTCTCCACACTGTGCAGGGACCCCACGGGGCCGCCCTGGCACCAGGGTGGCCACCCCAACCTGCAGGCCACAGGGTGCCAGAGAGGGATGAGGGGGGCAGAGCTAGTCTAGGGGCCTGCCGAGTGGCCACTTACCCTCGCCCGGCCGCGCGAGGTGCTCTAAGGCCACGGCGAGGGCGGCAGAGGGGACAAAATGGGGGGTGAGCATCGGCACTGGGGCAGCGGGTGCCTGTGCACCACCCTGTCCCCGTCCCCGTCCCCCACTCACCCTGCTCCTTCTTGAACTCGTTCTCGCTCATGAAGACAGGGGCCATGAGCTCCCCCACGGGCGGCTGGATGGAGACGTAGAAGTGGCGCGTGTGGGTGCTGGGGAGATAGGCGGGTGAGGAGGGGGACGTACTTAAAATGTCCCTCCCCTGTGTCCCACTTCCCGTCCCTGCCTGGGGCAGTGGGTAGCTGGAGGGAAGCTGAGGCAAAAGAAGCCTCGGGAATAGGGAGAATCTGTCAGGCTGGACCCGGGGCTGCTGCCACCTCCTTGTCCCCTGCAGGGAGCCCAGTGCCTTTCCTGTTGTTCCCTGACCACCTCATGCCCATCACAGTGTTCCCCCTCCCCGGAAGGACCTTGGTGCCCATCCTGATGTCCCCGTCTCCTGGAGGGACTGTGCCCCACTGTCCCCTGGAACACCCCATGCCCTCTCCTGCCATCCTCTGTTCCCTGGAAGGGTGTTGGTGCCTGTCCTGCTGTCCCCTGGGGTACCCCATGCCCTGTCTGGCTGTCACCTGTCCCCTGCTGCTCCCTTGGAGGGATGTTGCTGCCCATCCCACTTTCCCCATCCTCTGGAACACCCGTGCCCTGCCCCGCTGTCCATTCCTGGAGCACCCCACACTGCCCCCATCCCTTGGGACAACCATCCTGTCCTGCCCAGTGCGTGGCGCTCACCACAGCTGGAAATTGGCTGCCTGGGTGGAGTCGCAGAAGTCGATGCCCATCACCACGCTGGCCGTGTCCCCAGGCGCCAGGCACTCTGAAACCACAAGGCTGCCACTTATCCCACGCCCCCTCCACCAGCCAACCCCTGTCCCCGTAACCCCACAGCATTGCGGCTGTGCTGTGCCACGCCATGCCGTACCGATCTCGGGGAACTCCTGGATCCGCATGCCAGAGAGCGGCTTGGGCTCGCTGACCCGCAGGCTCTTCACCTCGGCGTCAGTGTTGTTGGAGATCTGGATCTGGACGGCCACCATGTGGGGGTCCCCTGGGAACGGGTGGCGGCTGAAGCAGTACTCGACCGAGAGCCCCTCGCCCGCCATGCGATGCAGCAGCTCGTAGGTCCTCACTGCGCTGAACGCCGGGCTCAGCGTCTGTGAGGGACCAAGGGACTGGCATGGGCTGCCAAGCCTCTCCCTGCCACCCCGGTGGGTGGCAAGGGTCCCAGGAGCCCCTTCGGAAGCATGTTGGGGACACTTACGGCGGGTGCCAGGGATGTGTCAGTGAGCGTGAGGCCCTCCAGGTCGGTCACCAGGCTGGTGGAGACGATGCTGCTGGAGGGGATGGTCTGGGGAGGAGGGGGGGTGACTGCGAGGGTGGGGGGAGGAAAGGGTTAACAGAGCTCTGATGAGCCACCGCCCCATGGGGACAGCCTCAGCAGCACAGCCCTGTGGGGACAGCCCCCGTGGGGACAGCTGCATGGAGACATCCCTGGTGGCACACCCACATGGGGACAACCTTATGGGCACAGCCCCATGGGGACAGCCCCTCTGCCACAGCCACCTGTCCCACAGCCACCCTCTGGGGACAAGGACCGCTCACCCCACCATTTCCCGTCCCGGCTCAGCAACCCTCAAAGGACCTGCAGGACCCTGACCCCGCCTGGGTGGGTGCCTGTGCCTCGGCTTCCCCAGCACTGCTGCAACAGCCGTGCTGCGTGCCCTGGGCAGCCACTTACAGTCATCCAGGTCCTCAAGGGAGATCTCCTTCGGGCCAGCCCTGCTGCTGGGGGGCTGCAAGGGGGCAGAGAGATGGGGGGGAGTGAATGTGGGGGTCTGGGGGTCCCTGCACTGCTCCCCAGCCCACCCCGGTCCTCACCGCCTTCCTCTGCTTGGCCTCTGCCTCAGAACCAGAGTCGGAGCCTGAGGAGCTGCTCTCAGAGGCGCTGGCCTCCTCTGATGAGGTTTCGGTATGGCCCTTCCTCCCCTGCTGTGCCTTCTTCTTCTTGGCCTTCTTTGCCCCCTCCTGCTCCTCTTCCTCACTGGGGCTGCAGGGAGAGCCTGGCTCAGGGACTGGGGTGGGTGTTCAGCCAGGGGCATCCTGCCTTCCCAGGGAGTACCTGCCCGGGGCTGCTTTCCGGGATCCTTCTTTCTCCTTCCTCTTTGGCCTCTTCTCCTCCTCCTCCTTGTCCTCAGACTGCTCCTCGCTGCCTTCCTCCTCCTCTTCCTCCTCATCCTCCTCGCTGCCAGAGCTGGAGCTGCCGGAGCTGCTGGAGCTGCCGCTCTCCTCGCTGACAGACTCAGGCTCTGCGGGGCGCACGGCTCGGCACTGCTGCTGTATCCCCTGCATCCCTGCAGCTCCCTGCTGCGTCCCACTGCATTCCCTCCCCACCCTCCCACTGCATCCCACTGTGCCCTCCCTGCCTGCTGCTGCCTCCCCACTGCATCCTGCTGCACCCCTGCATCCCTTCACTGCATCCTCTCACTGTATCCTTACGTCCTTCTGATGCATCCCTGCACACCCCCCCCTCCTCCACTGCATCTCGCTGCATCTCTGGATCCTCCTCCTGCTGCTCCACTTCATCCCCACATCCACTGCCTCCCTCTGCATCCTCCTGCGTCCCTCCACTGCATCCCCACTGCACCTCCACATCTTTCCGCTGCACCCCACTCTGTCCCCACAATCCCCTGCCACATCCCGGCATCCTCCTGCCACATCTCTCCGTGGCCCCTACCATGTCCCCACCACGACAGGATGTTCCCACCGCAGTGGATGTCCCACCTGCCTGATGTCCCTGCCACAGCGACCCCTGCCTGATGCCCTGCCAATGCCACCGGGTCCTCACCACTGTCTGCTGACTCTGTGGGCCCCGACTCTCCCTCTGAGTCAGAGTAGAAAGGTTTCTCCACCTTTTCCTTCCTCTTCTCCCGGCTGGTGCACTTGGTCCACTCAGGAACCTGCTGGCACAAGGTTGATGGAGCAGGGCCGTTGCCCGTGGACGGGGGGCCCAAATGGCTGCCCTTGTCCCCAGATGGGTGTGTGGGGACCAGAGAGTGGACATGGGGCACCTGAGCAGCACCTGGGCACCTTCTGGGGCTCTTCCAAGACCTCAAGGTGATGCCCCCACCTCAGCCACTGCATGCACCCCACCATGCTCCACATACCTCCACGTTCCTCACGGAGGGGTCAGGAGCCTCATCTGGCCAGTCAGGCAGCTCCTGATAGCCCACAGCCTTAGCATTGAGCAGGTGGGACAGGGAACCCAGCTGGAAATGGTCCCGATCTACAGCGGGATGAGAGGTGGCAGCGGCTCAGGGACAGCCATGCAACACCGTGGTGACAGCTCGTGCTGTGTCCCCATGCCCTGCGACCAGGGGTGGGTACCTTTGAAGGATGACTCCAAGATAGGAGCAGGTTTTTGGGCCAGGAAGAGCTTCTTGGCATACTTGTTGAGGGCCCCGCTCTTATCGGTGGGCACGATGAGCTGGCGGATGAAGCGAGCGCGGTCACGGATGTCGTAATTCTGATCGTACTTGGCCAAGTTGAGGACGTACTGAGTCAGCAGCTTGCTCTGTGCCAGGGGACATGCTCAGGGCTAGCCTCTCCTTCCCCAGTGGGGAAACTGAGGCACACCGTGGGGCTGCATCCCTGGTACCTGCTTGGAGTTGGTCAAGTAGAGTTTAGCTGCCAGGTTGATGACCTGCAGCTTGACGATGTCCTCCTCATTGGTGAAGGACTTGGCCATCTTACGCAGCACGTCAGGTGCAATCTTGGGTACATGCTCGCAGTACTCACCGATGAGCCACAAGATACTGGCCCGCGCCATCGGCACCTGCAAAATGCCCCTGGGCACGTGGCACCACTGCCACTCCCCTGGTCCTGGGGGCCACGCAACGCCCAACCCACCTGGATGTTGTCAGTGAGCTTGGCCATGTGCTTGATGATCTCACTGTGCTGGGCTGGCTGCATCTGCAGCAGCTTTTTGATGACCACCACGGATTCGGCCACCACCAGCTCTATGGGCAGAGACCAAGCCTCAGCAGGGTCCTGCCCCGAGAGCGTTGGAGCCCCCATTTCACCCCCACCATGTGTGCTCACCATCCCGGTTGGAGAGGAGCTGGACCAGGCCATTGAGGCAGGTGTCCCGCACCTTCCCAATGTTGGTGGCACAGCGCCCAATGGCTTGGATGGTGGCCGCCACGAAGTCCTTGTCCATGCTGCGGATGTAGGTCTGCGCAGGCGTGGGGGGGACACACAACATGTCACCCACATGCCAGTTCTGGGCATCCCCCCATGTGGTAAACACACATTGGGGCTCTTTGGAGCCACCCATGGGGTTGGCATGGCCTCAGCCCACTCATCCTGGTGGGAGTCTCCTCTGTCCCCTCCACAGAGTGTTTTGGCACCCAGAGCTATGCCAGGGTGGCAGCCCAGTGGCCTCAGCATGGCCATGGCATACCTGGAATTCCCGCAGGATGGTGGAGATGTTGGTCTCATTGGCCAGATTGGTGAGGACCTCCAGCTGCAGGAAAGAGGAAGAGATGGCCAGTATGGAGACATGGTGCCAGGGCACGAGGTCCTTGCTGTCCTGCCATCCCCAGGGCATGGTGGACAGCTGCCCTACAGGAAAGGGCTCCATGAAGCCCCAAAGTCATCAGTGATGGGTTCTGCCAGGTGTTTCTAACTTACCTTGAGGATCTTGATCTGTGTGGGGTCCGTGGAGCGGATATAGAAGCTCTTTAGGTAGGGCTCAAACATCCCCTGCACGCAGAGCCAGCGGCATTAGTGCCGTCCCTGTCCCCCCTTTGCCAAGGCCACCCACAGACAGCTGGCTCTGGTGACCCTGCAGGCTAGCCCTCATTCCGCTCCAGAGTCAACAGGGCCAACCCCTCCCACACCGAGTCGGAGACTCACCCGCCGTTTGATGGACATGGTGGCCACGTTCTGCAGCACGACATACTGCACCTCACTGTGGGAACAAACGGGACCACTGGGCAGGGCCAGACTCCCCAGCAAGTCCCTGAGGCAGGACCCACTACCCAGCTGGTGCCACCATGATGCTGCCACCCCATGTCTGGACCGGGCCAGGCCAAAAATTCCTCTTTTTTGACAATTTGCCCCAACCCAACATGCCTGCAGGAATGGGCTTTTTGGGGGTTGCTCCCAGGGTCTTGGGGCCTTCCTACGGGTCCCACCAACTGGAGTGGCAGAGTAGGGGACCACTGCCACCTGGGTGCCACAGACCTGTGACTCCGCAGGAGTCGCACCAGTGCCTTGGCGATGACGCCAACCTCTGCCTTGGGTGCCAGGTGGAAGTAGAGTTGTGCCACGGCCATCACCACCTGTGGGGACACACCCAAGAGTCACCCAGTGGGCACGGGGACACTCTGCTACTCCGGCAGCACCTGGAGCAAGCCTGACCCTGGGGATGTCCATCCCTGGGTCTCTCTCAAGCACCCTGGTGGGTCCTTGGTCGGTGGCGACATTGTGAGCCCAGGCTGATGAACACCACCAGTGGCCTTGGGGGTAGACAGGGCTGGAGTAGGGGACTCACTGCGGCATTGCGGCTCTGCAGCAGGGGCTTGGTGTTGCGCAGGAGCAGGCGGTGGTCAGGGTCCATGACGTAGGGCTTGCGCTTGGCCAATGAGGCTGCCTCTGCCTTGGCATCCTTGGTGTCCTCCTCCTCGGAGCCGTAGAAAGCCTTCTCGGCGCTCTCCTCCAGCAAGGACTCCTGCTGGTACATGGACACCTTGCACCCCCTAACAGCTCCCCCCCTTCTCCCCACCTCTCCAGGGGGTCCCAGAGCACCCCAAGGCTCCCAGGGCACCCTGTGGCTCCCGCACTCACATTCTGGTTGGGGCTAAGGAACTGGGTGCGCGCGTAGCGGGTCAGCATGTTGATGATGACCACCTGCCCCCACTCCTCCACATCGATGAGCAGGTTGCACAGCTTGCGGTAGTTCTTATGGATGAGGTCAATGCGCTCCGGGCAGACCTCCTCAAATGCCATCACCACACTGCCGGCCACCAGCTGTGGGGGAAAAGCCTGGGGTGACTCACTGGGGTGGTGGCATCTTCATCATGGTGCTGGCTTGATGGAGATGCTGGCATCCCTGTGAGGATGCTCGATCAAGGGGCACAATGGCATCCAGGCGAGGAATGTGGGTTGGCAGGGATAGCTGTATCTCCATGAGGATGCCAGCTCGGTGGGGACAGTGGCATCCCTGTGAGGATGCTGGTTTGGTGAGGGTGGTGTCTTCCTCATGGGGATGCCGGCTCAGTGGAGATGGTGGGATCCCCACAAGGATGTTGGCCCCAGCTCTGCAGGGACGGCTGCATTCCCACGAGAACGCCAGTTTGGGGGAGATGTCTGCATCCTCGTGAGGATGCTGGATCAGTAGGGATGGTGGCATCCCCGTAAGGATGCTGGCTTAGTGGGGACAGCAGCATCACTGCAAGGATGCCCACCCTGCATGGACGGCTGCATCCTCATGAGGACACCAATTTTCTGGGGACATCTGCATTCCCACAAGGATGCCGGGTCAGCAGGGATGGTGACATTCCCAGATTTAAAGGCAGGGCCAACTCCTCCCACACTGAGTGACATGGTACCCTACTCACCGTGGTCTTGTCCGCCAGCAGCTTCTCAATCACTTCGATGAGCTGGTCCTTCTGGTCTGAGTCAAGGCTGCAAGGGAAGAGGAGGGCAGGTGCAGCCAGACCAAACTCCCCTCCATCCCTGCCTGTCCCTGCCTGCACCGAGCAGCTGTGAACCCCAGCACCAGACCCTTATTGGTACCCCCAAAATTTAGCAGCCGACCCCCCGTTACCTGTACAGCTTGGGGATGGCGTGGGCGGCCGTCTTGCGCACATACGGGGACATGTCTGAGGCGGCCTCCTTGATGGCCAACATCATGATGGGCACGATGATGGGCACGCGGATGCTGGAGAGGACCCGCAAGGCGCTGGCGCGGATCAGCTGGTTTGGGTCCTGTGGGGACAATTGGGGGGCTGCAGCATTGCAGTGGGGTGGTCGTTGTTCCTCTGACCCCTCCCTGGATCCCCACACCAGCTCACCTTGAGTCCTCGCTGGAAGGTGGAGATGGAGAGCAGGGCCAGATCCTGCTGCTCCTCTGCGTAGCGCACCAGGTAGACATACACCAGCTTCTTCACCTATGGGGTGAGGGTGGTGGGGCCACCTCAGAGCTCCAAAACCCAGCCCATCCCCAAAACTCTCCTGCAGGGGAGGCACCCATGGGTGCTACCAGGGCCACCCAAGACATTCCTCACCTCAATGTTCTTGCAGGCGACATTTTTCACCACAGCTGGGAAGAGGTCAGAGGCATTTTTCCCCCGGGCGATCATCTAAAGGGTAAAGGAGCGGCGTGATGCATGTTGGCCGCCACGGCACAGCACGGCACGGCTCGCTCGGCACCGGCGGTGGTCCCCGCCAGTGGCAGCAACACCCACCGCCACGATCCTCTTCATAGCCTCCAGCTTGAGCGAATCCTTGTTGCTATCCAGCATCTCCTTGAGGTCATCATGCCTGCACCACGCCGGGGAAAAAAAAAAAATCCCATTTGCTATTTTTAGCCTAAAAATGTCTTTTGTTTTTTCGCTCCAGCCTGCCATCAGGCGGCAACCCGACCCTTCGCCGTGCAATATTTATGGGGACAGGAGTTGGGTTACAGTCAGGTGAAAGAGGAGCCGGAGGGACCGGTGCGGTGCTGGCACCCAGCTCTGTCCCCATCCCAGGCGCTGGGATGAGGACCCCATCCCAACCTGGCTGTGACTGTCACTTTGGGATGTCCCCAGCTCACTCCCCAGGGAACAGGCACCCATCACCGGCTCCACCCCGACCACCAGCCCAGCTTGGCTGGGTGTGCCTTGTCCCCTCTTGGGCACAGTGGCATGGATGCACCGGTGCACCCTGATGCAGAGCCCTTCCCTAGTCCCCTCCCTGGGCTGGGAAAAATACCACCACCATCCCCTTTTATAAGGCTGGTTGTCACCTCTTCTAATGGACATCCATCCCCACCAAACCACGGGGGACCTGCTAGGCTGCGTGCACCCACAGCAGCTGGGAATGGCACCCATGGGACAATGCTCGGCCAGAGCCACCATCGACAGATGGTCCCGGGGGGCTCCTTGCGGGGATCTTACCGCGGTGGTGGCCCGGTGCTGGTGGCCACCACGGGCTCAGGGCCAGCAAGTGGCCGCAGCTCGTCGGCTTGCAGAGCGCTGTAGCAGGCAGGTTGTCTGGCCTCGGTGGCCAGCACTGGGCTTGTCACCTCCTCAGCCGTGTCACCACCCACCAGGGTTTTTGGCTGCCCGGCTGGCCCTGCTGGTAGGTGCCGCAGCAGCTTCTGCACTGGCGGCAGGGACAGCATGGCTTTGGCCGGGGCTGGTGGCCCTGGGGACGATGGCAGGGCTGTGGCCCCACTCCTCCTCCCGGCACCACCGGCTGAAACCTGATGCTGTTGTTGGGGTTGGGTTGCAGCCGTGATCCTGACGCCCTTGCTAGTGGACGAGGCCACCCCGGGGAGTCAAGTGCCACGTGACGCTCATGCTGGGGCTTGGGGACATTGCACAGAGCTCCTTCCCCAGGTGCTTTGAATGGCTCAGTCCTGGTCAGGGACCCACACCACGATGGGACACCCACCTGGCGGGGTGGCACGATGGGACACCTGCAGGTGTCCCACCTGGATGATGATGTGGCAGGATGGGAGACCTGTGAGTGTCCCACCTGGGTGACGGGGCGGCGCCTGTGGGGCATTTCTCTTGCCCCATGCACCGCACACGTCTCATGGGGATGGTGACAGAGCTGGTGTGGCCACAAGGGCAGGGGCTCTGGGGAAGGGCAGCACGCAGGTGATGGGGACACTGCCAGGGCGGCAGGGGTGGGGGCACTGCCAGCGTGAGGGACATTGCCAGGGGTCTGAGATGGGGGGAAACGGCCAACCTGGGGGACACTGCCAGAATAGGGGGCAGTGCCAGGGGGTCAGGGAAAGGGGGACACTATGAGATGGACACACTGCCAGTAGGTCATGGATGGGGGACACTGCCAGACTGGGGGACACTGCCACTGGGTCGGGACTGGGGTGTCATTGCCGGGCTGGGGGACACTGTTAGG
>VWZZ01006467.1:0-79211 GCA_013399095.1 Psophia crepitans
TCCAACCTCTACGTTTCTGTGATACAAGCCAGGATGGAATCATGTTGTCTCATAGTCCTTATTCTAGAAAAGGCAGTCTACTCAGATTAAGTTTTATAGGTGTGGCTGTGAGTTACCTGAAGCATCACATACGTGCTCTGCTCTTTGCTCTGTCCCAGTACCAGTTTGTTAACAGAAGCCTACAAAATCAGAAAAAGCAAATGGAGAGGTGGGCTATTTTCCATCTAAGAGAAATATACTGCACTTCCAAACCTTCAGAAAGGATGTGATCTTCATAGGGAGTTTGCCGCAAGTCTTGTGTACAGTTTACAACTGGGCTCTGCAAAATGGGATGCTGCTGAGTCTTTGATTTAATGAAAACTTAGGAAGGCAATCCAATTCACTGCAGGGACCGCTTTGTTCTTTCATTATGATTCTTTTTTAATGAGAAAGACGATCGCAAGGATAAACTCTATTCCTCTGAATTTTTACACTAATTACATACAAAGCACCATTCTGGCAGAGCGGGACTTATCTCCTTCAGGCAATACAGTTATCATCTTGTAACCACACTTCAAATCTCCCGTATGAACGCTGGAACTACGTGTGCTGAATGTGGATGCTGCTTCCCTGGCTAGCTGCTTGAATTGATGAATGTTTAAATATTCAATAAATCACACGCAAATACTGATACTGCATGAAGTGGCAGAGCCAACCCTCGCATTCTGCTTACAGCTGTAGGATCAAGGGTACGCTATTTTATCAGAACCATTAACTTTCCTCATTGTGGTGGGAAGGGATGGCTGGGTTTGTAAACAGCACTTCAGATGTTTATGTATTAAGAAGAAGAGTCAGACGCGTATACAAACCCTACAAAGGACAGTCATACCTTAATTCTACAGAAAATCAACTGTTTGTGATTCAGCTCACACCCTTAAGAGACAATTTATTATTTGACATACTGTAAGGCAATCTTGGCTAGATGGAGAGATGCTCTACCCTCAAATAAAATTACCGAGAATCACATTCATCCCTGTGCAATGTTCTGATACTGTAGGCCAATTTTCAAAGCTCGGTATGTGCTCGCTGCCATGGTATCTGAGCACTTCCATGACTGTACCGGGCAACGCCTGGCTTGCCGCAGGCTCAAAAGCCTCAATTCCTTTACCTGCAACGTCTGTACCCCTATCTAAATCTGTGGAATAAATACAAATGCATGTAACCGCACCTGCTGAGATGGGGATGCAAATCAAACAGCAAGATGCACAAGTGTTCAAACTGCACTGCTTCAGATCTTCCTTGAGCCTGCCCACTCATGCCTCTAGTGACAAGGTTTATCTTCTCAAACAGATACTTAGAGACTCATGCTCAGAGTAACACTATGTTCGAGAGGCCAGCATAGCTCCTGGAAACGTGTGCAAGGAGGGAGCTTCACAGGCTCAGCAACAAAATCTAAATCCTGATCCAAACACAAATGCAAATATGTTGCAGATTTGCCCCAAGTCTCAGATTTAGGTGCTGGAATCACCAAGAAAAGGCACACTATGATCACACTGTGTAAAAAGCCACACTGTGATCTTTTTTCTTTTTGTTGTTTCTGCTAAATTCCACTAGCTACCTGTGATGCTGCAGCTGTGAGCTAACTGCATCGCCTCTCATTTTGTTGCATCTGTGGTTTCTGCTTATGAACTTAGTGGCATGGAATGGCCACATCTGGCAAAATGTTCCTAAACTGATGTACATTTACCTCCAGGGTAAAACTGCTTTATTCTCAAGTAGTATATTCAGTATAGACGTTGCCTCACAGCAATGATACAGCGTCTTGATGCAAACATGGTCCATCACCCATGACTTCAGCCAGCCTAAAGCTTGGCATCCCTTTTATGCTCACTGCACTTAGTGCCTGTAAGGTTTGCTCTCATAAAATATGCACCAGTCTTTGAACCATGGTGCAAATCTGAATGCTGTTTCTAGAAGAAACTGGCTGAGCACATAAACATGGCAGCCAGAAACATGACCGAGTCTGAACTTCCCAAACTGAGTGGGGCCTGAGCATCTGTGCTTCCAACTGCCTGATTTGAATCCCCCATGGAATTTTTTACAAGGAGAGGTACCTCTAGTTCGCATGCAACCTTAGTAGAAATTCACTTCTCTGTGGGGACAAGACCTCCCATCTACTCATTTATGTCAAGAGGATGGTAAAAGATCTCCCTTTTTTTCCCCTGTCGTCTTGCCTGCATCAGCAGGAACAGGAAAAATGAGGCACTCCTGTCACAGAATCATAGAATTTTTCAGATTGGGAAAGTCCTTTAGGATCATAGAATCATAGAATGGTTTGGGTTGGAAGGGACCGCAAAGATCACCTAGTTCCAACCCCCCTGTCATGGGCACGGACACCCTCCACTAGACCAGGATGCCCAAAGCCCCATCCAACCTGGCCAGGGATGGGGCAGCCACAGCTTCTCTAGGCAACCTGTTCCAGTGCCTCACCACCCTCACAGGAAAGAATTTCTTCCTAACTTCTAATCTACATCTCCCCTCTTTTAGTTTAAATCCATTTCCCCTTGTCCTGTCACTACACTCCCTGGTAAACAGTCACACTCCGTCTTTCCTGTAGGCCCCCTTTAGGTACTCTTCCATCTGTCCTTTCACCCAGTGCCCTCTTTGCAGCTTCTTTTGTCTTTGATGGCACAAAGGACACTTTTTGAGCAGCAAAGCTATTTTGAAAGCAATCTAGTAAAATAAGAGGCTGAATGAGCTTTATCAGGGATCACGAGATGCTACTACTGAGAATGCGACAGCATGGATGCTTGATTAGGCCTGGCCCTTATTGCTCTGGGGTCATGATGAGTGTATTAGTGTTTGCATCACTAAACCATGACACACAGTGTTCCTGCTTAACTGCTGCCACCTGCACCCTAAAGGAACAGTACTTTCTAATTTTCAATTTTTATGTGCTGTGGGATGTACATGATTTATTCCAATAATATGAGGCAAGAGAATAGACTGTGCTGCTTTGGCTAGGATTAACAGAAGGACCCATATTTTGTAACACGGGACGTATGCTGTGGGTTTGGACAGCAGGTGCCTAACCTAAGGATCAGGAGCACAGAACTGAGAAATAAAAATGCGAGAAAGAAAGGGCTGAGGTTTCTTTTGTGCCTTTACTTGCCAACATATTTCCACTGCGCTGGGGCCTGGATTCCTCTCAGTAAGTGTTTATTTGTACCTTGATAAACAGCTGGCAAAGCAAAATGTACCTGATGAAAATGAAAACTGACTAAGCCCTGCGATGGCCTGAGATGCCTGGTCCCTTGTGTGGGTGGAAAGGAGCAGCAGGGCCAAAACAGAAAGCATCTGTATGCTGGCTAGTGTAACAAGGACGGCTGACAATGAAAAACCCTGAGGATTAAAAAAAACACCCAAGCTCTCCAGTAGGAATAGCAAAACAAAACAAAGCAAAGACAGAAAGGTCAAGTCTATTGGTTTTAACCCTGTCTTCATATCAGCAACGGAGTCTATCAGTTTTCACTCTGTCTTCCTATGACCTACGTGGAATCATAGAATCATAGAATCACTAAGGTTGGAAAGGACCTCTAAGATCATCAAGTCCAACCGTCAACCTAACACCACCGTGCCTACTAGACCATGTCCTGGAGCGCCGCATCTATGCGTTTTTTGAAGATCTCCAGGGACGACGACTCAACCACCTCTCTGGGGAGCCTGTTCCAATGCCTCACTACTTTTTCCGTGAAGAAGTTCTTCCTAATATCCAATCTGAACCTGCCCTGATGCAACTTGAGGCCATTCCCTCTCGTCCTGTCGCTAGCTACTTGGGAGAAGAGACTGACACCCTCCTTACTACAACCTTCTTTCAAGTAGTTGTAGAGAGCGATTAGGTCTCCCCTCAGCCTCCTCTTCTCCAGGCTAAACAGCCCCAGTTCCCTCAGTCGCTCCCCGTAAGATTTCTTTTCCAGTTCCTTCACTAGTTTTGTTGCCCTTCTCTGGACACGCTCCAGCAGCTCAATGAGGGGCCCAAAACTGGACACAGTACTCAAGGTGAGGCCTCACCAAATCATGCTCTGTTGAAATTGTGTCTGTTTCTGTATGATGGCTGAAGAATGAAAGAAGACTTCATTGGACTGGAAAGGGAAATTCTGTAGTTTTGGGAAACTATCATAAAATAAAAGGATCCCAAGGTCCTGTATGGAAACTATACATGCAGGACAAGTATTACACCTCACTGAACTGTAACTACCTATGGAGTCAAGTAACTAAGGTCCATGCTGTAGAGAGAGCAGCAGCATTCAGCATTTTACAGTAGGAAATTTTTAAAACTCAATTGAAAATTGTGGGAAAATTCAAACACAAACACAATGGTTATGTAAATGGGACTGAGCAGGAATCTGGCTCCTGTCATAGTGGGTTTTGCTAGCTAGCTTGCTGTGGTGTCCATGATGTGATAGGCAAATCCTGAGCACATATTAATCATAATTCTTGCTCCTGTGAGCATGCTATCCAAAACAGAAAATTGCGTGTTACAAAAAAGATCCCTGCAATTTGATGTGCCTGTAAATAGCCAGCATTCTGGTTTCAATTCTTCCAAAGTACAGAATTCCCTCTGAATATGAAAAGGACTCTTCAAAGTCCAGACAAAAGGACTGTTTGGCTGACCATTTTCATAATAAACATATCCCACACAGTTTGGCATCCCTAATTAGAAACCCAGAGTAATTGGGAGAAAGTGCACTGCAGACTGCAAAGCGCAACGCAGCAGGGAGACACTGCAGTGTTGCTATGAGAATACCAAAGACCTGCACGTCATTATTTTTCACTGGTCCCGAGCCATGCTCGCTGCCGTGTTTCATTTTTACAACCCGGGGTTAGCCTGGCCCCTTGCAGCAAGAGGGCCAGGAGGAGCTGGGCGAGCTTGATGTGCCTCTCCCTGTCCTTCAAGGGGAACGCCGCCGCTCTTTGTGACATCTGCCATGCGTTTACAGACCAGGCTGGGGACCAAGGAACACATGGAGAACCAAAAAGCTGCTTGGCTGCAGCTTGTGCAGGTTTTGTTCAACACTGGAGGGATAACCAAGCTCTTTGTTCTACAGCAGAGGCATGAGCATATTTAAGAAATTGAACAACGGTGAAATGCGTCTTTTCTAGTCAAAATCACTCCCTGTCATCCTCAGTGAACAGAAAGTTCCATATTTCTGAAGGCTTGTTGAAAATTCTGACAGGATCAATGCCTTTCCAGGAGACATTTCATCTCAATGATACAACATGTATTGCCCAAAGTCCATTATATCTAATACCGTTTGATCAACTTAAATCATGTACTCTCTTTGTTTCCCAGATGTGTTCTTATGGGCAGTCGACAAAAAAAGGTTGACTTTGAAGAAATCCTGGTATGTCTACCTAAGTGCATAATACTAGCTTTGTGTTAATATAACATTGCTGGTTGAATGAAACTGAGTCAAAAAAGAGGCATGTACCCTTTCTATCACTCATGAATTGTTGACAAGCACTGAGTGCTCTGCTTTCCTTCAAGTAGCCTGTTTCAGTCAATTTTGGCGAAGTTGGAAGGATGTTGTGGGGGGGTTCATGTATCTAAATGGAGATACATATTTGAATAGCAGATAAATCAGGAATTTACATATAGCTGAGATACTAATGTCATAAATCAATCCTACATAGAAATACATAAAAATGATATTCCAGTAAGAGGACTGCAATCCTTAGCAGACTCACAGTACTCTCTAGCTGACTCAGGGGCACAGATCACATCTGATTATATGTCAAATCTAAGATACTACAGTTACTCTGGGGAAAACCATATTTCCATTGACATATGCTATAACCTTATCATTTAGCCTAGAAGCAGAATTCATCCAGATACACACAGATTCATAAAACCTTTTCTGAACTAGCAAATTATTGTCAGGCCTCAGTAATGGTGGGCTGAAAATAGTCAGTAACTTGTTGCACTAAAATTAAAGGAACAGCTTGCAATGTGGAGCTCTACTCACAAAGAATGGGGCCCTTGAGGCTTTATGGTTCCCTTCTGTTCAAAAGACATCTCTACTGCTCCCTCATTTCTTGTTTTCCAAAATAACAAAAAAAAATGCAGCTTCATATTTTTTCTTTTTTTAATGATGTCTAGTAGATGTGTTGTTTTCATTTGTAGCATATGTGAGGTGGCTTTTAGAAGTAATTTATTTTTGGTGGCAAGCTGCTGATGCTTGCACTCATGTTGACTGCTAGTAATTAACACCTTCTGGTCCACTATGGACAATTTCCCACTTACTGCTTTTTAAGGTGTTAAAACTAATCTCCACCATCTCTATGTCCCACAGCTCCACTCCACTGATAGGAGGCTTTTCTTCCAGATAGCCAAGGTTTTTCTTTTCCTCAATTAATAATAACACACAACCCAAAGGAGTATCTGGAAGTGTCCTGACAAGATTCGTTAAGCAGAATCCTCTGCTGACGAGAGGACTGAGCTGAGATAATATGTGTTAAAATCTTCTTCTCAACTCAGAGGTGTTAGCATGGACAAATACAGGGTTTGGCTGTGAAAACAACAGGCATGAGAGAAAGTTACCTGAAGAGAAAGAACTGAGGAGGTCCTCATTACCTATTAAATTTTTGGAATATCAGACAGATAGAACATAATGACATTCATTGCCTTATAATGCTGCATTAGTGACATTAATTTTATAGGATTGCTCTCACACAAAGAAAACTCCTACAGAATTATACTCAGATCTCAGCACTAGTGCATTAATGAGCATTAGACTGGAAGCTCTAGTGGATACATATGTGTGGGTCAGTGGCTACTGGCATCCATGCATGTCTGTGTCTACATTCCTAACTGTGAAGAAACCACAGAACTTCTCTGTGGGGAAGTAATATGTTCAACTTACATTTATATATAACCCCCAAAATTAAAATTAAAATATCCAGAATAAAAGAGTTTTCTAGATATCAGATTCATCATTTAACAGAAACTTTAGAGTTCAACTGACAGAAAGGGTGGTTGGATTTTGCATCAAAAAAATCGCAGTTTGGCCAAATTCTTTCCCTTTTCATGACCTTTACCTGAGTTGTACCACATTTTTAAGGCTCATATGAAAATCTCACAAGAACAGATCTCCTTTAACTGTTCCGTTACTGCTTAGTTCTGGTCAAGAGAACAAAATTACAATAATAATGAAAAGCCTTGCTCATATGGACTTCACTGCTTAAAACTGCTAAGTTCACTTTTATTGCCTTAAAACTGGTTCCTCATCTAGAGCTACAGGACAAGTTTGCCCTGCCCCCCCCAACATTCATTCCAACATGGGAATGAAGCTTGTGAGTGCTCAGAGAGTCTGGTGCTTGAGGACTTGTGCTCCTGCTACACGATCTGATGATGTGTGGATTCATTGCAAGGTAGTAGTCCTAATCTTTGCACCCACTTGAAGGACTGTGATAAAATTATTTTGGGAAAAACCCACCTTGATTCACAATATAAAAACGTAGTGGAAGTTGCTGGTGCCCATGAACTACCTTTAGGTGCTGGAAGCTGGGCATTCACTGCAGAAGGCTTTAGTCAGAAGAGCTCAAGAATCGGGAGCTTTAATCATCTGCTAATGATTTTCAGAGACCAGTGCAAGTTCAACTTTTTCAGTATTACTCAGAGAGTTTATATGGGGCAAGAAGATAAACAGCAAGGGAAGGCTAAGTCAGAAGGGATCCACAGTAAATCAAAATTTGGAAGAAGTCTCTAAAGTAAGAGGAGTTCCTTATGTCTCAGGAAATTATAGTTCTCAGTTCTACAGTGAATTTTTTGGCCACCTCAACTGACATTTCCTTAGCTCATACATTTCTGCAAAAACCCCAGAGATTAGGAAAGCAAGCAAAGAAAAAGACAAAGGGACGCAGTTATTTTTGACTACTGGCCAACTTATGATGGTTTGATTCCTGAGGGAGAAAAAGGATAATTTAAAGAATCTTAAATCTTGCGTAGAGAGTAGGAGAACTGCACTTGGGAAAAAAAAAAAAAAAAAGTGTTCTGATGTTCCCAGTACTCAGAACAGAATCATCCCATTTAAAATTAATATCATTATTATGTGATTTCCATCTGTGAACGAAGCCAAATGATTAGAGCTGCTAGCAAAGCTGTCTTAGTGGAACAAACACAGATAATAAATTTTAATAAATACAGAAGCAAAAAGACAATGACAGGCTCAATCACTTGGCAATATTAAATGCTGAGCAAATGAGTTGGCTGAGTAGTGCTGTACCATCCAGCAGGAATGTTATGCTCAGTGTGTGGATCACCACTTTCATCGCTTCTGTAGCCAGTTTTGTTCTGGATTTTTTTGGACCACCCCATCTTTCATTTTTTGATAGATCCTTTTCCAGACTACTCCACTGGTACCCTTTACGTTGTGCTCTGGTTGTCATACAGTCCATATTCAATCTCAGGCCTGTTCAGACACCTTCCCCAACTCTTCTCACTTGTCCAGAAAATATTTTTCACATATCCCTGACACTCCCCATTTGCTTCCCAAATCTATCTTACTGGCACAACAGATAGCTCTGACAAACTCTCTTTAGTCTAAGACTACATTTTTAAGCAGAGTCAGAAAATTATTTATAAAGTACAGTTTTAATACATATTTTTACATGTGTAAAGCAGAGTGCTTGATAGCATTTTTGAAATGTTGATATATACATTATTCTAAATAAACCCCTGTAATGTACAGCAGTATGCTGGCCCATATATCCTCTCACAAGCTAGCATTTTCAAATAAGTAAAGTCTCTTCAGAAGTCATGACTTCGCTTCCACAGTGCCTAAATCAGTACCAAGAAGGACATTTCTGGGACAGAACTTGTGAACATCTATGCAATGCTACACTCAGAAGAATTTTTTTTTAAACACAGTTCTCCAGAAAGTTGTTACTAGTACAAGTTTTAAAAGTTTTGCAGAGCAAAGCATGTGGTGATATGTTTCACTACACAAACTGAAATACCAAGACAGTGAAACACTGCCTGAGCAACCTCTCCTTATGGAAGACCTGACATTTCCTCCACAGATTGGCCTTCAACACTTCTGAAAAATGTCAAGGGAGACCAAGGTTTATAAAACTTAAGTTGTAATACATTTAAGCGCTTTGTGCTGGAGTACAGCAGTATATTTTCAACTGTTCATTTTTTGCATGGAAATTAAGTCCTTGCTGTTTTGGAACACTTCATAGTATTGCATCACAAGACTGTACTATGAGTGAAGAACTTAAGCTTCAGGGCTGTTCCCAAATCATTAAAAGACGTTACATTAAAGAAGGATCCAAATATATTTGTTCCTGTAAGAACCTCTCAGTATGCTGATAAAGGTACCACAGCCTAATACGTTTTGCGTTTCTTTCCCTCCTTAGAGCCCTTCCCTCCTTATACCAGGAGAGCTGAGGCAGGAAAGCACATGATAGTTTTGCTCTTTTATTTTGCTTCTAATCTACACATTCTGCGAAGGTGAATAAATAAAATGATTACACAAAAAAAGAGTGCATGAGAAATGTATTTAAACACATTCACCTCCCACACCTCACCTAGGCATAAAATCTCAAAGAAAGGAGGGATGGGCAGGAAAGTCACAAACCCCCTGTATTATATATAGACTGTCAAACAGAGGATCATTTGATACATGGTACCCAAGCGTACCTGAATGTGTTTCTCACTTCAGAGGCCATATTGGTTAGGCAGGCCATAGCAAAGCAGTGGCAGGGCCATAGAGCTGCTCTGCCCACACAGCACCCCAGCGACACAGCATCCCAGATTCCCTTCTGCCATCTCCTACTTCCCAATGGCTAAAAACTGGCTGCTGTTTTCTTCTAACAACAGGTGAACTACTGAATTGCCTTGAGCAGCAACTAGAACAAGTGAGCTCTTCTTTTGCTTGCATGTGAGCTCTCCTTAGCCTACAAAAGATGTAAAGCACACTACTATTTCCCAGAAAGGCAGTCAGATCCAAAATGAACCCTGAGTGTGCAGCTGTGGTGCCAGAGAGGCAGGTGTACAAGGAGCATTCCCATAAGAACAGTTAGGAAGTCAAAAGTACTGACGTTTTTCTTTGCTTTTAGGTAGCACCACTACCCTCAACATCTAGTGATTCATTCTTTGTTAATGAAGATTTGTTGGGGTTTTTTTCAGTTCATCCAACACGTATTAGTAGGTAATGTAAATATGTAACAAATACTAATGGAATATGTGGCTAAATCGTATTGCTTGTTGTTGTTCTGCAAAAGCCTTTATCCTTGCTGTTTTCTACAAAACAGTTTCAGAGAGGCACTTACCTTGTCTGACAGCTAGTGTTGTTGTGTAGACCAAGAATAGAAGGATATAATTGAGGAAGCTCTGAAAAACAGGTGTGTTGGCATGGAAATCTTCTGACAAATACTTGCTTGTGAGACCAATGCCACAGATAAGGAGGGAGAGTACCTGGCCAAGCGCCACAGACAGCAAGAGATCCCTAAAAGGAATGAGAAAAACACAGACATAAACCACTCAGCCTCCTTGCCAAGGAGGAAATGCTCATCCTCCTCCAGGAATCACGTTCAACAGTGCTAAGACACGGAAAGAAACACAATGCTTCAGTCAATGGGGGATCTGCTGGGTGCAGCCGACATAACGTTTCCATTATTTCTGCTTTTACTGTGGGCTTAAACATCACCCAAACACACTACCTTTTATTCACATAGTAAACAACAGCAGATGGTACATCTCTACCATTTAATTTTGCATTTCACGTTTCACAAAGGATAAATGATAGTTTAAATGAACCAAAATACAGCATTTATTCCTTCGAGCATCTTCCTTAACAGAAAGACCCAGGAGCACCATTCAGACAGAGTGGGAATTCCAGCTCTTCCAGGATTTAGTATCCACACAGATAAAACAAAAGGATTTTATCATGTTTCATCACTGTCATGAATTTACCATATAACTTCCTTCCCCTCATTTAATTTCCATTTCATTGTATAAACTATTCCTTCCATCTACCATGCAAATACATCTATCTTTCCTTTCATCTTTGTCACCGCTTCCCTTTCTGTTTGGTGGGAGTGGGAGGTTTTACTCTGTCCGTTCCTGTCTCCTTCTGGTTCTTAAAAATCTATTTTCTGCTTTGGCTTCTTGCTTTAATCTTGTTTCTCTCAACTTTGATCTCCAGCCTCCTCTGCATTCCCCTGTTACAACGTTCCCCGTTCTCCCTCCCCACAGCTCTCTGATAGCTGCTCCTTTTGTGCATGTTCTCCGTCCTACTATATAGTTTTCTCCTCTTTATTCAAGAAACTGCTATATCTGAAAGCTCACCCTCTTACAGCGTACTTTATTTTCATATCCTTTCTTCAGTATCCTCAATGATATCCTTTTCCTTTCCAACTGTCTTCACCTCTTTTACTTTTCCTGCAGAATTTGTTACCTAACCGCACAGCCCAATTCAGTCCAAACAATCTTCCTTTCCCAATTTTTGTCATATACCAGCCCAGGCATATGTGTATTTCCAAATCACCCTTAAGAGGTTTCCCAGGTTCCCGATGCGTCAGTACTTTCAGGCTGACCGGACCTGCTCCACAGTTACACCTTCGCCTTGCAGAAGCATGAAACGCTAAAGTGTTGGCCTGGAAGAGGAGCAAGCGCGGCGGCTACAAAGGAGAGTAAAAGGACATCCAAAGGGGACATGTAGTCCAAGCCCAATCGGCTGCTGCTGTCACTGTCACCAGCCCCCAGAAAAGAGGGGCTGTAGTTCCCTGTGGGAACCTACAAAGGAGAAGGGATGGTGGGAGAGGAGCACACTCTGCAATGTCTCCTTAGAGCCTGGTACGAGGAAAGGGGATTAGGCAACCCTAAGGGAGCAGAAGAAGGAGGGCAGCACTCTGCTCAGCTGTAACAATATTTCACGTGTGTTCGCTGCCAGACGGTTTAAAAAAATTGCTTCAAGGCTGCTTTGCTTTCCCTGACAGATTTCCCTGACCTCGGCTGCGCATATTCGGCAGCGATGAGCATCTGTGCTCCTGCAACAACTTTCCCGGTAAACTCAAGTGTCAGATTTGTTTCTCTTTTTCTCACAAACAATCCTCCCACTAATGTGTCTTGATGTCAGTCATGGCGTGACTCAACCAAACAGATACTGAAAGCACAGGAGGCCGGGTAGTTACATTCAGCGAACGAACCTCGCTGACAAACAGCCTGACACAGATAGTAAAAGAACAAACTTTATTGTGCTAAACCCTGTGTTTTGACGGGAGACTGCTGGATAAGTAGCAAGTAAGACTCCACAACTGCTGCCTTCACTTTCACATTACTCACTCTACTGTGAAACATAACCACGGGAAACAAATGTACTCCACGGAGATGATATCTGAGACTAGGATGCAAATGCTGCCAAAACCATGGATCCTCAGATCCTGCCACTACCTGCTGTGCCATTGACATGGAATAGGAAATTTGAATATTGACTGCAATTTAAATCCACATACTGATTCTGTAAACTTGTTTACAGTTCCTTCATTTAGTTGGACAATGTTTCCTACATTGAAGGGTCTGGAGCACAAGTTTTATGAGGAGCGGCTGAAGGCTGGGCTTGTTTAGTCTGGAGAAGAGGAGGCTCAGGGGAGACCTTATTGCCCTCTACAACTACTTGAAAGGAAGTTGTGGTGAGCTGGGGGTCGGCCTCTTCTCGCAGATAACTAGTGACAGGACAAGGGGGAATGGCTGCAAGTTGCACCAGGGGAGGTTTAGGTTGGAGATGAGGATAAATTTCTTCTCGGAAAGGGTCATCAGGCATTGGAACGGGTTGCCCAGGGAGGTGGTGGAGTCACCGTCCCTGGGGGTGTTTAAAGAGAGGTTGGATGTTGTACTCAGGGACATGGTTTAGTGGGTAAGAGGTGGTGGGGGTTGGACTAGATGATCCTTGAGGTCTCTTTCAACCTTAATGATTCTGTGATTCTATGATTCTACGTCCTACTCCAACAGTGAAGTTTCACTCAAGGCTGTCCTCTGGCCTACTGCAGTTTTTTTAGTTTTAATCCATTAGTAAATTAAATGTTTGAAAAACCGTATCTGTAAATGTGCTTTCTGTTTTATGTGGGATGCAGGCAGTGATTAGCTGTTCTTTGTATCTCAGCTAGGCCCATGAGTGAATGTGGTATTACATCCATGTGGGATTGCATTCTGGAAAGAAGCATTCGGGATCCTACTTCGATTTACAGAAAGCTAAATATACCGTCTCTCATTGAAGGATTTTCCCAGTAATACATTCCTTGCTCCATATGGCAGTTAGCTGTTGGACATCAGTAATCATTAGGTTTTTTCAGACTGATGGGAAATATGATGACATTCTATAAAAAGTATAATTTTTTTATCTCAGCTCTCTATACTCAGGTGTGTCACCAGGCCTAACCAGGCAGTACTGACCTCTCGATTAAAAATCCAACCAACAAAAAAATGAAAAACACCAGGCAATTTTTCAAGGCTGTATATGATACCTATAGCCCTCTCTCGAGTACATTTTGATTCTGTCATTGCCATTTTGCAATTTATAAAACAGATGGATTTTTTTTCATAGCTGATTCTTTGGCAAGTCATTCAACCACATCTACAAGTGGCAGCTTTCCTAAAGAGTTCAAGCAGCTGCCTACAGTCTTATATATATATATATACATCTAGCCTGTCCTCAGCTTCTATATTTTACATTTCATAAACATACAAACATGAAGGTAATTCAAGGTAATTCAAATTTTATGGTGTTCTTCCTAAGAAGTCATTTAGAATAGCTTTCTCTGTCTTCTGTCAATTACAAAATACATCAGAAATACCACTCACTATTGTATTGCTGAAGTCATCTATGAAGACAAAGGGTAATTAGGAGTTAAGTAAAAACAGACATGGACAAGAATCAAGCCTGCGAACTTGAATACCTCCAAGTCCACAGATAAAAGTTGGATGTGGATCAGAGTATAATCTCTGTAGCTTGAAACAGCCTTTAAGCAAAAATTGTCTTTTGGATAGAAAGAATGTAAAAAATGCAGAAAATTACTTTCTGGAAGACCAGTGCAAGTAGTCCTGCCAATGCCAGGGGTTTTCAAAATGCTGACTGCATAAATGACATGGAATCTGTACTGCTTTTCTCTGATTTTTGCACACATTTGGTATTTTTAATTATGTAAGAAAACTCATTCTGAAACCAAGCTGTTGTGTTCCTCCTCCAGTCAGCACTTGGTTAAACATTTCACAGATGATATATGACATATAAAGATACATCTCTTCTTTTATTCTTACATCGTCAGTGCAAAGAGTAGCATCAGTTAGATGTTTAAGCAGAACTAATTCAGATGTCCAGGAAGTCCTCAGACTTCAAGCAAATATGAGCCATTTAATACAGTATAGTTATTCCTAAAACGGTTCATGCCCACATTAACTCTCCTGCCACACCAAAAGGCATGTCGACTACAGACAGGAATGACATGTAGTGGCACAGAAGATGTGGTATGATCCCCTCCCCTCATTGGTATAGATTGCAACCGACATTAACCATGGAAAACAGGTGAAATGAATAAATAAGAGAAACAAAAACACAAGATCAATAAAATGCTGATTTTTTGCCTTGGTTGAATGGAAGAGAACAACTCATCTCTCTCCAAGCAGAAAAGTAGAAACAAATCTTAAATTATTTGTTTTAATTAGTGATAATGTCAGCCGCAACAAAGAATAACACAATGTTTGGAAAACCCTAGTAACTGACACAAGATGCCTGAATTGTACAGAAAATGCCTGATAGTGTTATCTGTATTTCATTTTTCCTGCCAACAATGATCTAATAATACAAGAGTCTTAGATCCTGAGCCTTCAATACCTGGATAAGAATAGTAACATAACCCTTCTTTTTTAAGAAGAAGCAAACAAGCAAACATTGAAAAGAAGTTTTCAATGGCAGTGGAAAACCTGCTACTTCCTTTAGACAGAGCAAAAAAGCAACTAACTCACTGCTGTCATCTCCGGCACTCCTTAGCATCTTTCCTAAATATCATAATACTGCTGAAATATGCAACATGGGCCTATTTGCAACACTTTCCCTGTTGGTTTTCATACTCTCCACCAATTAAAGACTGGCACAAAGGATGACTTCTTCCCTAAGCCTTTGGTTTATCATGCTTCAGCCGTACATTCAGTCACTGAGGAAGCAACATTCATAGATATCTTGAAGAAACATTGTATGGTTCAAGGGCCTTCAAACAGAACACCAAAGTCTTCCTACAAAAAGCTTTATAAAAGTGAGGTTTTCTGCCTTTCAGGGTCCAATTTCTCATTAGTTGAGCACTATTTTATCTCACTACTTATATTCTATTTAAATCAAAATAAAGCACTTCTTCAAAAATCCCATTTTCCCCCACTAGGATCAACAGCATCTTCTCAAGCCAAGTTAAACCAGGGGAAGATCTTCAGCTTGTCTCTAAACTTTGATTTCAAGAAAGAACAATAGTCATTCACTAATACAGAGCAAATTGAAGATGTTCTCCTGTAAATCAGCATTTTAAGGCCTGGTCCTTCAGTGTTTTTGCTTGAATTAAAATCCTGCAGTTGAACCAATCAAATTGATTTCACTGTAGCCAAGCTTGCTAGTTAATCTGTCCAATGCTTGCTGTTGAGTCAGATGGGTATTTTGAAGTAAAAGGTAGGTCAGAATTACTTCTAAACCTCCAGGTGTCACACTGCTAGGCATCTATCATAGGTTTTTCATTATATCCTAACAGAGATTAAACAATACTTTTTTATCGCCTCTTTGGAAGTGCAGCCAGAAGACAAAGCCTCATCTTTGCATTGGGAGCCATTTAATTCTGTTTAAATGCCTGTAGCTGCTGTACATCATTTTTACTTGTTCCTCCAGGCATATGGAAATTTCTATCACTTGAGTTTCTCCTTGTTTATCAGCCATGACAGCGTCATAAACTTATGAAGGCAGATATTCCTGTCAAAGAACTCTGAAGCTAGTGCTTGGCTCCTCACACATACAGACTGGCATGATATAAAGCACTACACAGCTATCCTCAGGTTCTCCTGTAATTACTTTTCATAAAGTTAAAACATTCAGCTTTGACTATTATTTCATTTCCATGTCCTCCCCAGAACATTAAACCACCATGCACAACACAAAATCAATGCACAGCAACATTCAGAAGTGTGTGTGTGTACACAATCACAGCTGCTCTATGCTGGGCAAATCAGTGACATGCAAAGGATGGCCAAGTGATTTAAATCTGGCAGGTTTTATTCTGGCACTAAAACTTGTCTTAAAGCATTGTCCAGGTCAGTTTTCTTTTAAATTAATTGCTTTCCCTCCTCCCTTTTGTACTGTATTTGGTCTCTTTCCACTGACAGGTCTCTACTGCATCAGTTAAAGAGTATCTCAGAGGGTAAGGAACAGAGGCTACCGCTACTTTTAATCTCTAGCATGAGGTGTGTTAATCATTCAGCATGCCACAGGCTCCAGCAGACGAGAGATTAGCAGTCTGTTTCCTGAGCTGAGACTTCACTAGAGGAACACATCTGTAAAGGCTGCTCCACAGCACTGTTAGAGCAAGCCTGCAGGCAGGACCACGCTTTCTCTGTGATGGTAATGACTGCTATACAGTTATCACTCCAACTGTTCCAAGCGTGTATTTAAAAAAAGAAAAACCAGATATGCTTCATTTAGAGACTGATTACTGCTATGCCATAGCGAAGTTGATGATGTCTGTCACAGCACTGTGATTCTGCCAAGCTTCTTCACTTGAGTGCATTTTAGTGTGTTTATATAAAAGCACAGGGAAAAATAACACAAGGTCTTAAAAACTTTACTTTGATTCAAAGGGAGCTGAAGTTATACCCCTACAAAAATCCAGTCAAATGTATTTAAATGCTTAAAGGTGGATGTGGAATCTTATCTTAAACACCTACGGATAGAAATGGTGGCTCGCATTACCGTAGGAAAAGCAGGAACAGCACACACGTCAAAACCTCAGGCACTAAACCCTTCCCGGGATGTGTCTGCTTCCACTGCGGCCAAGTTCCCACACCACCGCTCATTTGAATAGCTGCTTAATGAGAGCATGGACATTACTTCTATATTTTGCAGTTCACACTTACTGCAAACACAGGCACCTTGTGAAAGAATAAATTAACAAGATTTGGTAACGCCTTTTTCCAGGACAATCAATTGAGCAGCTAAGGCTGCAGATTTTCTAATAGGTCTGAAGCATATGAAGCCTCTGAAATCGATTCCATCTAGAGAACAAGATTCTACACTAATTCTGCACGGAAACTTATATTTCCTTATTTTCCCATTATTCTGACACATCTGTTACCCAGGGGAGAAATTCTGTCAGTTGGCAAATGCAACCCTTCCCTCCCCTCTGCCTCTCAATAAGACAAGGATTGCAGCAAGTATCTTCAATTAAAGCATCAAAGCTGCTGCACACTACTTCAGAGCAATTTACAGAAGAAGTCACAATATTCTATAATAAAATGTTCATAGCACTGAAGAGTAACCAAGTTCCCCCACGTATATACTGATAATAACACCATTGGCACATGTACCACATTTATTTTATTAGTCAACTACTCACATAGTGTGTGTTCTCCACGATCATTCTAGATGATGTCTCAAGAAAATATAATGGTCTTGAAAGTCTAAACAAAAGATTTTTTTAATAGGAAGAACAAACTGACCAAAAACATTTTCAGAATATAGGCATCAAGCCATTGTTGAATATCGAAAGATCAAAGCCTGAATCCCATATATTGCATTAGAATATTAATAACTCTAATATTAACCTACAAATCAGGGAGTGAAACCCACGCAACACCAAACCTATCCATCACTTCATTCCTACTGAGTCATTATTCTGACACCTTCAGTTGCATTTAAATGATGTACAGGCTTTGTACTTGATCTAGGCACAAAAGGTGAATTTTCTACACGGTGAGCTGCGGAGCACTTCAAGCTCCCACTGATGCTCAGAAGAAATGCAGATTCTCTGCAGTATCTTGAGAGGATTAGGTCTTTATTTTCCAAATGTGAACACCTTTCTTCCCACCTCCCAGGGACGCCATGCAGGGTCCCAAAGATGGCCCTGAGGTGCAGGGAAGGGACAGCCAAACCTGGCCATGCGGCCAGTGCTTCCCAAGAGCTGGAGAAGCCCTGGCAGTCACGACCTTGACTGGAAGGACACACTGGGCAACGGGAGAGCTGCACACATTTCTTGTTCTTCATTTGGTTTTCCTAGTTGCTTTGAGGTTTTTTTCTATTTAAAACATTAAGGTTCTAATTTTATTTGAATACAACTGGGCTTGAATTTAAGAGTGTTTTGGAGGATCTCACTAAAATTCAAGGTCTAGGTACATCTGCCTCAAAGCTGTGGCTGACTCAGGCTTTGCTGCTTTTAAGTGACAGCTTGAGGGACCGGCAGAGATTGCTGGCTTCAGATAAAAACAAAGCAGAATCATATTCAGCAAGTCTTGGGAGTATCTAGAGCAGTTTCTTAAGATGAGATCTTACCTAATAAATTTCCCAACTCTTGTATATTGCCAATTACAGTAATTCTTGAAAATGGGGTTTGTTTATTATAAGCTTTTACCCCAAGTTCACACACATGTGCTCATAAATGTGTGGTTTACAATTCTTTAATAACAAAGCAACTGGATTTTTTTTTTAAGGCTATTCTTACACACAGAAAACTTAGTCCTCTACTAGCAAGGGGACCGCTAGTAAAATACCGCTGAGACAATCGGCTGCACTGACTATGAGTGCAAAGAAGGCACTTTTTTTTTTTTTAATTAAGAAATACATTTAAAAATAGCAAAGGAAAGTGTAGTGACAAAATTTCCATGCTATAATCTTGATGGAGTCCAGTGGTAAATCATTAAAGGCAAACCGGAGGCAGCAGGGTGTGTTGTTGCAACTTGTTAAGAGTCAGCTTCATACTACCAGTGAACCAACAAAGAAAAAAAAGCAAATTTATGCTAAAAACCTGCCTAAGTTGTGAAATAGCCAGCTGTCTTCCAATCAGCAACTTCCTAGTGCTTTTCCAGCTACGAATCACCGGACTTGGGGTACCACAGGCTTTATCTCTTTAACAATGAAGGTCTCTCCGTAGAATCATAGAATCATTAAGGTTGGAAGATACCTCAAGGATCATCCAGTCCAACCATTTCCCTACCACCTATTACCCACTAAACCATGTCCTTCAGTACCACATCCAACCATATACAGTTCTTGGCAACTTCCCAATCTAGGGGGCACTGGATAGACTGAAAAAACTCCAATCTTTCTGATGGAACCAAAAATGTAATTATAGGTGACCATGCGATAAAAGAATTGTATTTCAGGATATTTTGGCCAAATAAACTGGCTGAAGCTAACTGCAGCCCAGAAACTTTTATAAATTGTCAATGTCTGCCCAAGTATGACTACGGAAATTAAGACTCTCAGATCTAAAGATTTGATCTAGATTAGAATAATCACAGAATGGTAGGGGTTGGAAGGGACCTCTAGAGGTCAACCAGTCCAACCCCCCTGCTAGAGCAGGATCACCACCATCTAGAGCAGGTTGCACAGGATCGTGTCCAGGCAGGCTTGGATATCTCCAGAGGAGACTCCACAGCCTCTGGGCAGCCTGTGCCAGTGCTCCATCACCCTCACAACAAAGAAGTCTTTTCTCATGTTCAGATGGAACTTCCTGTGTTCCAGTTTGTGCCTATTGCTCCTTGTCCTGTCCCTGGGCACCACTGAGAAGAGTCCAGCCCCATCCTCTAGACATCCACCCTTTAGATATTTATAAGCATTGATAATATAAATGACAGAGATAATTTTCCATACAAGAGCTTACAGAACTAGTTACAAACACTAGCTGAGGAATACAGTATTTTTAAACAAGTAACTCTTCTTTCAGAATTTTCCAGAAATTAATTCAAAATGTGAGATTTCCAGTCTTAGAATAAGAGGCTCAGGTGTGGATAAAGAGCAAGCTGTAATTCCTCAGCGTAGAACTCCATATGAAATACGACAGCTACTGAAGATTTTAGCCTATGAAACCTAGGCAGTTATTGGGCTGCTGATCACTGTTAATCTATAATTTAAGAATAAAGCACACAAATTGATGTCCTTTTATGAGATAGGTATTTGCTTTCTGTTCCAAATGCACCAGTTTGAGCTTTCACCTGTTGGAGGAAACCAGGATGTGGAAGGACTGACGGCTCTGTGTCTCCTGGAGAAAACGAAGTTCTCTGTCAAATTTCATTAGTTCATCTCACTTGCAGTGGTTTTTATGTCTGAGGCTCAGGACATTATAAATACAGTGATGAATATCTTTAGATAATATGAGAAACACTTTTAAAAGTTTCAGTTCAGTTAAGATCATCATTAGCTCTCAGTTTTCTCAGAGGAGCTGAGAGCCTACAGTAATAGACCTGGATGATTCCCAGCATCAAGAAAAATAGCTCACTAGTGCCCTAAGAAGTACAACATCCCTTCTTATTGCTCTCTTGCCATTACTGTACAGGGCTAATGCAGTTTAAACTGATGGGGGTTTATGGACTAAGTCTTACAGCTATTGAGAGAGAGTTGATCAAGGAGGTGAAAAGCATTACAACCTCTGCTATACCCCTGCCACTGATAAGCCCATCTTGATTGAACGCTCTGATGGAAAACAAGTTTAAATGACTCGAGATTCCTCAAGTGATAGACGCTACTGTAACTTAATTCAGTGTTGTCAGAAACAAGAAGCATGAGCTTGGAAAACTAGGTAGACTTCCTAGAAAATGGTATGTATGATGGTATGCTGGATGATTTCAGATTTTTCCTGATGCTCCTGAAAATTGCAAAAGTTGTTCCTGAATTTCTGTCTCTGTAAAATGACGCTAAGCACATGCACTCCTGAGTACTGGCTGTGCATCCACAATTTACCACCAAAAGCAATTATAGTTCATTTGTTTCTCCAATAAAATTAGAGGTTAAAAAAATGACAGGTATGAATGTTGAAAGTGCAAAGGTACATCTATGAAGATAATTGCTGGCTTCTGGTGAACTAAAACTACCAGTTCAATTATTAAAAAATGCACGATTTTGGGGGGTTGTTTGTTTTTTTTGGGGTGTGTGTGTTTGTTTGGTGGGTTTGGGTTTTTTATGTGTGTATATATATATATCTCAGCACATCCAAAACCTGCAGATATTAAAGAACAATAACTGTTCGTTCCAGAGAGTATTTAATATCTAATGTAAAAGTTTAATTTAAAACTCAAATTGATCTGCGTGACTTTTGCAAAAATTTTTGCTTGGCTAAAACTGACTACATATAATGCTTCAGAACACTTCTTTTTTTTTTCTTCCCCAATGTCAATGATGTTTTCAATAATGTTGAAACACAGAAAAATTGAAAAATCCCTGCTTCAGTTGGCCACATTTTCTCCCCAAGTAGGCATGTGCAATTCCCATAAATTTGATCTTCTTTACAGTTAGTTCCAACATTGACTGCATGATTAAAACACCTCAAAGAAACCTTAAGAAAAATGTCCTCAAATTGGCCACTGCATATTGGCTGCTTAATTGCACCCCTGGTACAGAAAGACAAAGGATACCCACATTACCATTTCACTGAGGATGGCACTAAGCCGCAGCACACTTTCCCACATCTCCAGCTACTTCAAAGGAGAGATGCTCGTGTGCCTGTGGCTTATTCTGACTTCGACTCTTGAAGGCCCTGACCTTCTTTCACTGTTTCCCACACGCGTGTTGGCACTGCTGCTGCCTCATTCTGCAGCCCCTCAAGCAGGAATAATGCTCAAAGTTGCTTCCTCATGGATATTATGACATAGGCAAGGACATTAAAATTTTATGCATTTTTTCCCAACAGTATTTTAATGCAAGGAGGCCAGGATTGTTCCCTTTTGGGTGAGTGTCTTTCTCTACTTTCTTCTTGCCTGTGTATACATACATCTAACTGGAATATTCAGTTTCATGGTGGCATAACTTCATTAAGGAGGAACAGAAAACATCCCCACCAGATCCATCTCTAATCCAGTAGTTACACCACAGGAGGTGAAATATATGAGTTTGAGTCCTCAGAACGCGACCACTGAGACCATGTAGGCAAACAATTTAAGGGTTCAGCTGTTTCACAGAGCTGGATTCCACCTTCTGGAAGAGAAGGTTTTGCTCCAGATCCAGAGGAACTGCAGAGGCAGAGCTGGAGAGCGAATTCCTGGTTTAGATAGGAAACTACCCAAGGGCTGCAGCAATGTGGGATTTCAGTAGGCTGTTGGCCCAGCTAGTTTCACTTCACAGGGAATTACAGTGCTTAACTCAGGCTTACAAATTCTGCTGCAAGAGCTGTCATGTAAAAATTACAGTAACAAAGCTCAGCATCACCATCTCCACACCCCTCTGTGGATCTGGGCAAAGTCAGTACTTTAGGGATGGGACTGATTTTGAGCGCCCTGCTTACTTGAAAGGTGTTGAGTTTGCTTCTGTGTCTGCTAGTGGTCCTTTCTAAAAACAAGGTCCTTCTAAGGCATTCCTAGTTGGGTGCCCAGCACTGATGCAGTGATAACCTGTAGCTGCTTCACAGGTCTTCTGTGCCTTTCTACTTCAGTGATATCACAGATCTGCAGGAAAGGAAGCACTCAGTGAAAGGGTCCACGCAACGCCAGCCTTCTCAAAGGGACATGGAGTGCAGGTACTTCTCCCTCTCCTTGCTTTTGCTGTTTGCTCACTACACAGCAGTGATGGCCATTACCCAGTCAAAACTACATGGGAGGCCAAAACTTCTGCATCTGAATTTAAATTTCTAATCCATGTATTTCAAAAAAAAGACATTTTGAGCGGAAATTGCAACTGGAGAGAATTCACCTCCTGCTAAATGGAAAGTTCAGCTATCTGCAACACAAAGTTCTTCAATTTTAGGTATGAGTGCTATATTTCTGGCTTACTGCTCTACCCTCAGGCTCCAAGATAAATCTCTCCCTTCCTTTCAATTCGGTGAAACAGCATGACTGCCTCTGTCAACACTGTAAATTTACTACAGACCTGACACACAATGATGGAACAGGCTCAGCTGAAAAAACATAAGGGCAATGATCTCTTTTTTTGCTGGTTTTACTAGTTTAAAATTGTAAGGTATTTGAAATAAAATAAAATAAAAAAACCCAAAACCCAGCTGGAAGTGATCTGAGAATGTGTCAGCTGCAGATATTTCAGATGGTCAGGGCAGAGAAACTCCTGGCCTATAGGATCCTGCTGTGGTGCCAAATGTACAACCAAAGCCACCGATGACCTAAAGGATGAGAATGATGACTCACTCAAAGTAAAATGAAACCTGTGAAGAAAGGGGAGCTCTAAAGTCCTCTTGTAGGAGATGAACTGAGTCTGACATTTTGACAGAGCATTGATTTGCCTATGCTTCCTGCCTCCCAAGTTGCTTTACTGCAATTTCTTCACAATATTAGCATCTATATTTTGGATATGCAAGGGAAAAAAAAAAAAACAACACTCAAACACATACAATAGATTTTCTTAGTGGGATTTGGGAAATTTTGCCTTCCCAGCACTGAACTGTGGAGTCACACAAAGGTGATGAGTGAGCTGTAACCAGGTCGCTGAGGTCTCCTCAGTGTGTGTGGCTGACACGCCACCTCCTTCCCACGCATATGGTGATGGCAGGCCAAAAGGCATTCCTGAACCAGGAGGACATGGATCAGAATCGACATCCAGCTGCAGTAAATGGGATCAGCCTCATGAGGCTATCCTGCTTCATGCTCAGAAGTTAATCACCAGGCTACTCTCCTGAGGGTGGTGGGTAGGGAGGAGGCATAGCTCTGTTCTGCTCCTTACCCTTCAGGTGTGCCAACCTCCCACCCCCAGCACTGGAAAATGGCACTCCCTGGTGGCTCTGTGCCTAGTGCTTCACCGGCAGCACCCATACTGGTTCCCCCTCACGCACACGGATCAGAGAGCAGCCTGAAGAAGCCAAAACTGCCCTCTGAAGAAGCCCATCTCCCGTGCAGCCAGACACGGAGGATGCCATTCCAGCTCAGGCATCTGGGTAAAATGATGGCTTCTCAAAAACGGAATAAAAATCCTATTGGGGCACATTGAGGCTTCCTCACAGACCAAGTGCTATTCTTAACCAGAGGATCTTTCGCCTCCCAGCCATCTACAAGTTTGGTCACAACCTTCAGCTGGCAAGTTTATTTTATTTCTCCTCCCAGCACAGTTTAGATCTGTGCTTGGAGCAAAGAGAGGAGGGGGTCAGTCTGACAGCTGAAATGAAAAGTGCAAGGAAAAGTCAAGGATGAAATAATTTTCTGTGCATGTATGACATTTGAGACACTCTGTGCTAAAGCTTTACACAACTACTGTTACAGAAATACATTAATAAACCCACCGTTAGCGTTAAAAAGATGCTCGTTAAAAAGAGGAACAATTTCAGTGTTATTCGATAGCGTTTGCTCTCCAGAAATCAGCCTTCTGAAAGGTGTCTAAGGATGTAGTTATAGTTGCAGGATGAAATTTCCTTGCCTTTCATAATTTAAGTTAGCCATTAAACAGGATTTCACTGTAAAAATATGCATTTTAATAAGAGAAATGAAGAAAAGGCAGAAATTCTCTCATAAGCCGCATGAGTGAATCGAATGACATACCCATCACACACACTGCATTAAGGGATTATATTCGAGCAGGTCATACTGCAACACGACTGTAGGTACCTTACAAGTTGCTTTTGAGCAACATGCACTGGTTAATTTATGTTTGGAAGGCATTATCTGACAAGGGCCATATGGGGCTGTAAAGCACCTAAATACTTCATAGATGCAAAAATATATATTAGCTTTTCATTTTCTTCCTTAGTTTACTTATGGATTAAACTAAAATTTAACTCAACTGTAATTAAATTACACAGTACAAGTCAAACGCTTTTGTTTACAAAGCCCAGTTTGAACACACGATCCATGTTTATATCTGAGTTAAGCAGGTGCACCTCCTCCGGGAGCTCCCACTGCTGGTGAACCCAGCCTGAGAGGGGGCTCACCATGAGTTGGGAGTGTTCTTTCCTGAGGCTACTCACCCCTCAGTTCCCCACATGGTAATTGGCTGCAGGTCAAAACATCCCAGTGCCCTGTCCAAGCAAGAACAGGGAAATCCAAAACTAGACTGAAAAGTTGCTTAGACTTGTGAAATGTAATGATTTACCCTACAGGACATCGTTCTGCTTTTTCAGATGCTAGTCTTTATAAAGAAGATGTGTTTTCTTGAGAAGACAGATAGAAAGGACATCACAGAAGACTGACTGCAGCTGCAAAAACATCTTTACCCACAAAACCCGAACTTGGCATGACAATGGCCCTTCAAATGTTCAGCTTCACATGAAATCAATGAGAAGCATTTTTTTCATTGTGACTATTTTCCTATTGCTCCCTAATTCTGATCACTAGGCCAAGTGCCTGGACAGACATCAGAAGGCTTCACAGGGGAAGTTACCTGAACAAAACAGTGGCAATCAATGAGAAAGTTTTAGTATCAATGGTCGTGAAACCATGTCACATTGCTGTTACATCTTCCTGACCGCATGCATCTTACTATGCAAATGTAGGCAGCATATGGCCCTTCAAACAGGAGAGCAATCTGAGAACCAGATACTATTTTTCGCTACCTTTCAGTTCACACTGTTGGGAAGTATCACACTTCACCTGTGTGTACTGTACAACTATGTGAAGTACAGACTATCATCACTATCATATTAAGGTGTACATATAAATATTTTAATGCTCAACTAATATGATTATGTATATGCAGGCATACTTGAGAGATATCATGGGACCAGAGGAGAGAGATTAATCCTGCAATTAATTGTATGCTTGAATTTAATTTATATGCTTTTATTATTTAGCACCTGTGTCAACCACTTCATTTGCCTGCAAATCATTTTCTTATATTAATGAAACAAGCTATACTGAAATTCATCAAACTATGGAAATTAGAGATTAGGAAGACTCATTATGTCTTCAATTTATCTTCTTCTAGTTTTGAAACAATACAAGAGCTGTGGCTTCAGAAACCACTCCTTCAAGAGGAATATTTAAGTTCAAGAAAGAGCATTTGCAGCAAAATGAAGGATGATTTTTCATTGTCAGAGACCAGAATTAAAAATCTGATTTACACTATAGAACAAACTACTTATGGAAGTCTAAACTTCATTTCTTTCCTTAAACAAGACTTTGAGAAAGAGGAAATAATAACAACAGTAATATTAACTTCCACACAAACATTATACAATGGCCAGTGTTTTTACAGCTCTGTACATACGACATTCTGAGCAAATGCAGATCATGAGATTTACAAATTTGTCTGCACAACCTGCTTGAAACAATTCATGTGCAAACATGGAGATGGGACTGCTTGGGCTGCTGAGTGGCTGCTGACTGAGCACAGGGAGAGATCAAATCAATGAGAAATACCAAAGTAATCACTTGTTTAATCTTTGCTAAATTGCTTGCTTAATCTTCGGGTTAGTCTGATGAATGTTTAGGGCACTCCTGGACTACCCAGTTGGGAGGGTGCATTGCTGAATATCAGAAGAAGTGTCTGCAAGTGAGAATGGCTGGGAATTGGCACTGCTGTGAGAAGAGGAAGAAATTGCTAAGACGAAAATAACCTGTCTACAGGTCCTTGGGGGTCATACTGGGTCTGGTTGGGATAAACTACCTTTATTTCGACCCATGAGTTTTTCATCTTACTTTCTCCCCCTGTCCTGCTGAAGAGGGTGAGTGAAAGAACAGTTTGGTGGGCATCTGGCAGCCAGCCAGCCACAGGGATGGAGGAGATCTTGTTGCAGATGGATGCGGTATAACACTAGCAAGCCTCACACAACCAGAGGAGCCAAGAAGTCTCATCTAGAGACACTTCTGCCCTCCTTCTGTCTGTGCCCAACAACCAGAACCTGGAAGGTGGGGCAGCAACCATGCAGCAACCATGCTGAAGCCATGTTGCCTGCTGAGCTTGTGTCATAGAAGTGTCAAACAGTTCAGATGAAAAAGCAACCCTGCAGCTTCTGACTCTCTGGCAAGCAAGTTTGGCTTTCTATTGTGTCTGATTATTTTTGCAAGGCCAGACAGAAGCAGCACTCCAGCAGTCCAGCTTGGCTTGTGGGATGCAAATTATGGTCCTTGGTCCAATGGTCTTACATGTGCAGTGGGGATCACAAATAGCAGGCAGAGGTCTTTAATGGTGAGATTTTTTTCCCCGAAGTCTATCCTCAGTTCTACCACAGATCTACCATGGATATCTTCAGCTCCCTCCGCCTCAATTTACTGTCCAGTAATGACTCTTGTATCTGTTCATGCCATAGAATTTCAGAGGAAAGACTCTCATATATTAAACCAGCACCTACCAGAAAACCTTCCTTTATGTAGGAGACAGAAGAGGAACTGAGAGGAAACACAAAAATAGAGTTTCCACAAGAAAACCCAGTGGAAAGTGCCCATGAATGTTGGTGGTTCCATCCCTCCTAACGCCTTGTGGGCAAGACCTTCTCATCCTTCAAAGAAATGCGTTTTGCATTGTCTTTTTGTAATGGTGGCTTATTTTTTGCAGTTTTCTTGGAACAGCTAAAGCCTTAAACTTTCCTTGTTTCCATTTTCAGTGAACCTTTTGTTGTGTGACAGCTTTTGGCTTCTTTGTAATAAAAATGCTTTCATTGCCTGGTTATATTGATTTTCAGTTTCCTGAAGCTTTGTGCTTTCCTTCTTCTAAGGTTTCGCTGACACAGCTTAGGCTGAGTCTCACAGTCCCATTCCCCCCTGCTCCTGACTGAAGAAACAGTTCTGAACAAACTGGATGAAACTCATCAGGCATTTAAAAATTATGCCTGTTCAGCTCAAGCCTCCTATTTTGTCCATTCTCTTCATCTCCTCCATCTTACTCCTGGCATTTCAGGCCAGGAATTGAATGCAGTTCATATTGTGTGTTTTAAAAGCAAACCTCTACTCTGGTGAACTTGATCTGCAGACAATTAGATAGTTAGAATGGTGATCTATACACATGGGGCTTTATAGGTAATTTTTTTCGGACAAATATACAGGTACTGAGGTCAGAATGTAACTCGCAGGAGAAATATACATTGACAAAATTAAATGATGGCATGTCCAGTCTCACTGGAGGTGAACCTGGTGCTATGTCTCTATTTCTTATTTTGATCAATTGAAAAAGGACACAGAGAAAACCAGATTCTTTAAAGTGAAATCTGAGTCAGGCTTGAAAGCCTCAGCAGCCAAACAGGTCTTTGTCATTGAGAATTCCCTGGAGATAAATGGCAATGCAGATTGTCAGGGCAAGTGCTTTTTTGTTTCATTATCAAGCAAACAAGCATCAGGTGTAATTTCATACCCAAAGTACACAATTTGAGAAAAATTCCCAGAGAAAAAACCTCTTCATACATCAGCTAACTCCATGTCTAGTACCAAGAAGTAACATTTCCATATTTTCATGTCAGTAGGTTTTCACTGACTACCTGACAGTAAGTCCTCTCAAACTCTCTTCCCACTCTTATTATCTCAGAACTTTCAATTTTCAATGTAATATTTAATCCTAAAATCACTTTTGAGAAGAGTAAACCATCACAGCATAGATGTAGACAAGACAGAATGCAAACTCCAAATTATTCTTAAATTATTTTTTCAAAATTCCTATCCGTTGCTTCCTCAAAAGGTCTAGTGTTTGCCTGGTTTAATTCCTAAATTTTTTCTGAGAAATTTTTTTGGATCCCAATTCTAGCATTCAGGCAGCTTGACATCAAATGGCTAACCTGAGCAGTACAGGATATTTAGAAAAATACACAGCTTGACACTCTTCATGCCATGATACTAAAATTAAAATGGAAACAACCATTCATGCAATCTAACCCTGGGTATAACACACACCAAAACACTCCGCGGAGCAATTCCAGGATCTTGCACAAAAGCTTCTTTCAGAAAGACATCCAGTTTTGTTTGACTGCAGGGCATGTCAAATTCCTAATGAAGTTGTTTGAAGATGTGCTCATTTGAACCTTATTTCTAGTGTGAATTTTTGTATTTTCAACTTTCTACCACCAGGTCCTATTATGTTTTTCATCAGCTATCTATTATATAAAAAGAAGTTAAAACAGGAAAAAGAAAAAAAATCTAGTTATAGACACTGAATTTAGGTGAAAAATTGGAAAATATAGCTCAAAATATATTGAGGGAAAAATCAGTTTCTAAGAGCTTTATGAGGGACCAGCAGCTGACTGACCGTGTTACCAACTGTGCTCGGCGCCTGGCACCCTGGCTGTACTGCCTCTGGTCCGGAAGCTACCGCAGAATGCTTTTGGGCAAACAAAGGTTTTTCCTGTGAAGCTGTCTGTTACAATTACAGCTAACATGTTCAAAAAGAAAACTCAAATGAACACAATTACTATAGGTACTTATTCTGACTTTTTTTCTTTTTTGGCATTTGACTAGTTTGAGCTGTGTGTAAGTTCCAACAAAAGAACAGATATAATGAAGTAAAATGTCAGCAGGAACCCACACGACCATTTAGTTTGACCTCCAGCATAACACAGGCTATGAGATTTTTTAGAACTAAGTCCTATTTGAAACAAAGTATTTTATAAAGGCATCCAATACTGTCCTTAAAAATGTCCAGCAATGGAGAGACTTGACAAGTTGCTCTAGAGATTAATTACCTAATTATTTAAAACCTGGGTCTATTATTCCTAAGAGGAATTTCTCTAGCATCAACTTTCACTATACCACTGCTTCCTGATGCTCTGCTGTCATTTTTTACTTAATATGTACAAAAGTCTACCAAGTCATCCTCTAGTCTTATTTTTGTTTAATTAAACAGGCCAAATTTCTTCAACCTTTCACTATAACGCATTCTTCCTTTTAGTGCTCTTGTGGACCTTCTCTTAATCTTCTCCAGTCTATCACTATTCTTCAATCCTGAACAATAGAATGGGACACAGTGTCCCAAAACCAGTCACACCATAACCAAGAAGTGTGCTAACAAGGTCTCCCTCCTCAACATTAGCTCGTTCACATATCAAAAAATCCCATTATCCCTTTTTGCACCATACACTTATAGTAGTAATACACTACTAATTCCACACCCAATGTCTCAACTCCTTCTGTTACTGCTTCCTAGGACAGGGCCAATGACCCCATCAGTGTGACCTACTATTTATTCTTATACACAGTAGTTTTACTTGGCCTCGTACAAACTCCTAGCGCTTTCTTGCATTTTATCCACAGCATTCAGGGCAGGGGCAGACCACTCTGTACAGCAACTTGTTCTTTTCACTATTATCAGCCCTTTAACTTTGTGTCATCTGCAAACTTTATGTGGAATGATTTTCTCTTTTCTTCCATATCCACTGATAATAACATAAAATAGTGTGCAGTTCATCATCCTGTTTGTTCAAGAAACACATTTAGGTTTAGAAACTGCCACTAGGCCAGTTTTAAAACCATTTAATGTGTGTACAATGTTGATTTTAGATCATTCTATTTTCTTAATCAAAAAGTTGTGTAATACAACAGTAGAAAAGACTGAGAGGAGTTGAAATACACAACTTCAAAACTGTCCCTAAACTAGCAACCTGCTCAGAAAGGGCACAAAGCTATTTTCACAAAAGGTATTCATCACAGACCCACACTGATTAGAACTAATTATTTTAACCTTTCCTTAACATTTGGTTAATCAGATCCAGATCTGCTGCAATTTCAGATGAATGGCAAGGTGACAGTACGATGAATATTTGGATCAGCTGTTCGGCCTTTAATAAACCAGCACAACACTAACTTACTTATGCTGCCCTGGAACCTCCCCAGTCCAAACCAGCATTAGCAGCACAGAGAGCTCCTCTGGGTGCAGACTGCGTTAGCTGGCTCATTTACAAGTACCCAGCTTCGGTTTTATATCTTCCTTAATTACTGCTGGAACACAAAGTATTTTGTCACTGCCATAAAATACACCACGGGGATTTTTTTCAGAATCCTTCTATTTTTCCAGTTTCTCTCTTGAAACAAAATGAACAACCAACACCCCTTCCCTGTGCAGGACACCACCGCCACGAACCTCCAAGCAAAGCAAAATCAGTTCTCCTGCTTTCTGCCTCTGCTCCCCTCACACACTTTCTACATTCCTCAGTGTTTGCTGCACATAAATTCCTATCTGCTTTCCTTTTCTTTCATCAGTTATACATTTTAAGTCTTTTTGTTGATTTTTTAATGTAGCCATGAAAGCACGACTGACTGGAAGGTAAAATACTTTGGGTGTCCTTTTAAAAAATGCTACGGAAAACTTTTCAGAAAAACTAAAAAGAGGTACCCAAAGAAGACTGGAGAAATACCTAGAGAATGATGGACTCAAACAGAGAAACCCATTCAAATGCAAGCAGTGCTGAGACTGGTGGCATTTCTCAGCTCCATTAAACTTTCAACCACTAGAAAACTTCACTGCAGTTCAGATGAAATTTAGTTTCATGGTTATCCATCTGTCCTGATCTTTTACTATACAGAGTGAATATTGTTTTCCAAAACAAAATTTGCATAAGGATGAATACTTTGCTATGCTGATCAGTGGAGACTGTGCTTCTGTAGCTCAGACTTTGAAGTTTTTCAAGATAGGGAAGAATAACACTCTTTTAATAATTCCCCACAGCAGGTAAAGTATGTTATAGCTGTGAGAAAGCTTATTAGACTTACATGAGTCCAACTGATCTGTCCTGGTAATAAAAGACTCATTTTCTTCTGGCAAACCAGAGGTTTTGCACCTGAACATGCAAGAAGTCTTTACTTCTTTAAATCTATTACAAATGGAAAAAACTAATCTTTGAACAAAGAACCAGCATAATTAATTTAGAAATACTGTTTGAGCCATCAGAGAAGGACTTAAAAGGAAATTAATTGCTGGAAAGTCCTTGTGAGGTTCTTCATGCCATAGAATGAAATCTTGGTTTCCTTGAAATCAATAAGAGAGAAATCAATACTGACTATTGAACCACAGGTTTTTAGCTCCTCATTATGGTCCACAATGCCTTTTGAATTTCATTGTAACAACAGATGGACTCAAATTGAAATCATTCTCCCTACTGCTTCACTGAAATAACAGTTGTATTGTTCTTTAGTGATCCAAGGGAATAAACCTTATCTTCACTATTATAAAGGCTGACACTTTATCCAACAAAAAAATGTGTGTTGATTCCGGTTTACTTTTTTTCCTGTAAAACTAATGGCTTGTACTTTGATCTTTGAGAAACAGTGTGTAGTGAAAACGAGAGCATAGTTTATACATTTTACTGAGAAAGGCACAGAATCATAGAAATGTTGATTCAAAGGAATCTCTGGAGGTCATCCAGTCCAACCTCCTGCTCACAAGAAGACCATCAGCAACAGCAGATGAGATCAGCCCTGGCTTTGTTTATCCTAGGCTTAAAAATCTCCATGGGTGGAGACCCCATGAGCTCTGGATAATCTGTTACTGTACTACAGTGTCCTCCTGGCAAAGAAGTGCTCTTTAATGTCCTGTTCAAACCTGCCAAGCCACAACTTGTCCTATTGTGGCTTTTCATGTTCAAGCTCAATTGATTCAATGTAGAAGAACCAAATACAGCGCTTCATGTCACAGGACGCTGCTTGCCAAACCCTCTGTAAGTAAATGGGAATTAAAAACTACTCAGGCTGTTAGCAGTAAGTGCTTGGTTTCTCAGTGGCCTTTTCCATAAAAGCCTTCTCACGATTCAGCAGCATGTATTTAGCATGAATAATGCACAGGCCTATCAGTCCATGTGTCTACAACAGCTAGGCCTACGGACTACGCCGCCCAGTCAATGCACGTCAAGGCTACACTACGGGCCAGACTCAGAACTGGGTTCCACATTTGTTCTAAAATCTCTCAAAAGACTGACAGACGTTTTGTTTCATTCAGGTATCTATGAATAGTATCAATTCCTTCAGTTGGAAGGAGAATGTTACAGATGTGTCACCTTTTGAAACACCGGTACGTGTTGTTCGTAGTTCAAAATGCAAGTTATGTCCCACTTGCCTTACTCATGCAAATAAACGCTCTCGATGTAAGTATGGCCCTATACATGCCTTATTCTCTACTTTCATCACTCTCAGTTCAGCTTGCTGGCATGCACCAAAGGAAAGAAATAGTATGCCAAGATGTGGAAACCCATAATCTTGATAAAGAGGATGTTGTTCAGCTTCTATGGGAAGTTTAGCTGATGGAAAGAGAAAAGAAAAAAGCTTCTTTATTCTCACTTCTTTTTTTTTTTAAGAACTGTGCCTGCTACAAGGCTATACAAGGCTAGCAGTAAATGGTGAAAAAAACAGCAAGGAAATGAACCAAAGGGCACCCATGCAAGTCTTATAATGCTATCATTTAGAAACTAATTAGAATTATTTCTATTCCTGATTTCAGCAGTTCCAGGAAGCAAATTTCCCCTCTTAACACTCTCAGCTTTTTGAAAGGCTAGATATACATACAAAGAATTTGTCACTGCAGCCTGGGTTGATAGGCTTTCCTCGGTCACTACTTCCTGCTATATTTTGTCCCCTGTTTGTAATAAGCATGCTTCTTCGGTCAGCCCCAAGCTGAACAAAGATAACAAGAGATACGCTTGCAAGGCACCTTTAACAAACGTTAAATCTTTATCTACCCTAGAAAAGGGTGTTGAAAATTAAGGCAACAAACATTATGAAGACCTGTTAAAATGGATTTGATGAAATGGGGACTCAGCTCAACCCTCTGTGCCTCACCACTTTCAGTAAAAATCTCCAGCACTAGAAAGGATGAAGCCCGAATGGGCATATCCCTGTCCTGTTGGGCTATCTGCTCCAACCCCTTTTTCAGTGCAGGAACTTCATCCTCCACTTCATGAGCACCATCATGAAAGGGGTCATGACCCATGTTTTCTCAAGACAAGCAGTGCGTTCCTGCATTTCTTTTACTTTACATTGGGTCTATCTCTAAAAGCAAACATGAAGTGACTTACCAGACATAGTGGAAAAGACAAGTGATTAACCACATCCCGGATGAATTACCAGCAGCAGAGTGTGAAACCCACCTGCGTGTACAAAGTCTATAACCCAGGTGGACTTAAGTGTGATTTGAATAGGTTTTCTCACTTTGTTTATCTTTTCAAATGGATGCTCCAGTCCACCTTAGAAAAAGTGAACAGACTTCTGAGGAAATTGCCAGTTGACAACTTCTGAGAGTTAGTAAATGGAACTGGAACGCTCCCTGCACATCATGAATCCTTTGCAGCCATAAAGGCCTCTTCTTTCAAGGAGCAACAATAGCTCTTTGTGTGGAACGCAGCAATATTTCAGTGAGCAAAACTATGAATTTTCCTTTTGCTCTTGGTGAAAGGTAATGATTTTACTGGATGAATACACCTTTGGCATTTTAATGTTTAAAAGCAGGTATTTGCATATAGCGTTCCCTCTCCTTTTTCTCCTTGGTTGATGCTAAGCTCTGGTGTCCCTCTCCTCAGGCAATTCTCAGCACCCTTCTCTTGCCTCACCAAAGTCAGTTTTCCCCTGCTGAGATCCACTCATCCAAACACGGCTTTCTGGTCTGAAAAGGGAATCTTTCCAATTAGGAAAAAGGATGGTAATTATGTTAAATGAATGTTAACTTCTTGCTAATGAATGCATTACTTCTCTCCTAAACATTTCTGGAAAAAGAAACAAAAAATAATCAGACATGCCATTCATTTACCAGAAGTATTAATTACAAGTAATTTGAAAAAGTGACTCTTTTTGAAGTATACAAGATTCCTAAAAAGAAATACAAAGGTTTCAGCAAGAGCCGAATAGACGTATCTGTACCAAGTGAATAATACTGGGTAAAAATACAATATTACATACATAAAGGTTTTAATTTTCAAGGGAAAAAAATCCAGTCTTGACTTTTAAATTTCCAATGATAGTAATCTACGACCACCATAAACTGTATCAGTATCTGATTATTTTCAATGTTCAAAAGATGTGTCCAAGATCTAGTTTGCATTTACCTTGATTCACCCGCTCTTGGATCTTGTCCACCCTTGCTAGACCAAAGATTTCCCCACCATTTATTTCCTGCTGCCTAGGTCTCTACTTACAGATAGCCCCTGGGTACGTTATTGTCTTTTCTTTCTATAGCTTCTCCATTCAGGCATCTATCCGTACAATAGTGAATTAATAAAAAAATCTTCCTTCTTTTTCCCCTTCAAATGCTATTGCAAGCTTCCACAGAATTTTAGTAAGATCTTCATTTAGACTACAAGTTCCCACAGTTGTTGAGTCTAGACAAAAACTAAACTGAATAGATTGAATTCATCAAATCTCTCCCTTTAAAATTTTCCAGTCTTCCTTTTTGACTCAGAAGAGTCGCCATCACCATACCAAAAGCCAGGCTGAGCTGTGGCCTTGCTCACAGTGGGTGGATGTGGCTCTGGAACTTACAGCCTGGCATGCCATTCTGGCTTTTCCAAAATCCCTGTTTCACCAACATCCCCACATGCTCCGGGAAGCTCCGGGTCACCCCATCCCCTGCGGCACTCAGCCAGCATACACACCTCTTCTTTTTTTACCACTGAATCACCCTATTACTAAAGCAAATGTAACTTCCCGGTTTGCAAGTATAACGTTTTTTAATCCACTGGAACACAAAATAGGTTCAGCGACAGCAGATGGAAACATAAATAGGATGAGGAGCGGGCCTGAGCATCTCTCGTATGAGGAAAGGCTGCGAGAGCTGGGTCTGTTTAGCCTGAAGAAGACTGAGCGGGGATCTGATTAACACTTATAAATACTTAAAGGGTGGATGCCTAGAGGAAGGGGGCAGGCTCTTCTCAGTGGTGCCCGGTGACAGGACAAGGGGCAACAGGCACAAACTGGAACACAGGAAGTTCCACCTCAATAAGACAAAAAATTTCTTCACTTTGAGGGTGATGGAGCACTGGCACAGGCTGCCCAGAGAGGCTGTGGAGCCTCCTTCTCTGGAGACATTCACAACCCACCTGGACATGATCCTGTGAAACCTGTTCTAGGTGATCCTGGTCTAGCAGATGATCTCCAGAGCTCCCTTCCAACCCCTATCATTCTGTGATTCTGTGATTAATCACTTCACGTTATGAAAATCAATTAACATTAGCCATCTCTAACGTGAAACCTCACAGCTATTGAACAGAAGGGGGGAGCACTACAAAACCAGATACGAGACGACGTGTCCAGCCACATCGTAAGGAATTCAGCTAGTGAGGCTGCAACACAGGATGGGACTCTCCTGCCTGCCTCAGCCCCTCTGTCTCCTTCAGCAACAGAGAAGGAGTTGGTGTAACTCCTCCAAAGGCGGCACCAAGGAACCTCTACTTCTGCATACCCATGAATCTTTAATGGTAGTTCTTCCTTTATTGAACCTTTAATGCCAGCACGTATAGCATAACCACAGAGCAGGAGCTAAGCTGTCAGGCTACTTTAATCTTTGCTGCATGTGAGTTATCTCGATACCCACCAAACAATAACAGTTTATGTTCTAATATTGTTCTACTTCAATTTCCATGTCCAGGAGAAAAAAACAAATGAGGCGACTGGGGGAAAATTGCACTTACGAAACAAATTTGACAAACTCCATTATTTTATTACAATACACCGCTGCAGCATAATTTTACCTCAGATGTGACACAAAATAAAATATCACTGCCTGGCACTGCAAAGCGGAAGTAGGAGATCCTTTTATTGGCTCTGCAGTTCCTGAGGGCTTTATTCACTGTGTGAAGAACCTGCTTTAAAATGGGATTGCTCTTTTCCTTAGAGGTCCTGGTGGGTACAGTGAATTTCTTTTACAGAAGTGTGAGATGAATTCCCAGAGGTGTTAGAGACAGCTCAGAAAATGCAGCAGGGTACAGTAGCATATCTATTTTTTAAGTTCTTAAAATACATATACTGGAAAACTGAATAATGTGAGATGCAAAAAGAGGGAAATGCAAGAATCTGTAGAATCTTTTCTATCACTGATGGTTAGTTTAACCTCACCATTTATTTCAACAGAAATGTTTGGAATTTTAAACATATATGTGCTAGCAAACTATGTTATATTTAAATGTATGGTAGGCAGGCTCAATCAGGTTACTGACACTGCTACCATGCTTGGCACTGGGACTTCCATTTGGAAGCATTTATTCTATCATGACTGCTCAGAGAGAATGGAAAGGCATTATCTGATGTAAAGAAAGATATCTACATTTGATCCTCAATAAATCTGAAGGAATAGGGTTTCTCTTCACGGTTCATTGCCTTTACCTGGACGGTTGGGTTTCCTACATGCAGTTTTATTTGTTCAGCAGTTTAGGATGAAAGAAACATGTTAAACCATCCCTAGAGAAAGATGCACACAGTCCCTAAAAGGCATCTCCTGTCATCTGCTCTGCCCTGGAGGAGAAATGAAGTCTGCAGGATGAAGATTTGCTTTTGAGTCTTACTGCACACAGTGACTCTCTTTAGATAATTTATCAGTATCAGGCTGCATGCTTCAAAACAGTTTCCAAAAATCACACACACTGATTAGTGATCACAAAAGGGGTTATTAATAAACTCAGCTGTCAATGCTCCCATCTTCCTACAACCATCCCCTACATGTTGGACAGGGACACTGTTTTGAGAAGATCACATAAACATCCCTGGGCTTTTGTCAGCTAAAACACCACTAGTTCCCTACTTGTTTCCACTTTTTTACCCCTCAGCTTACCTGCCTTCCCCACTATCAAATACTGTCAGCATGGCTGCTTTGAAGTTCTATACTCAAAGCTCTGAAGACATGAACAAATATTTGTATGTGCTATAAACAGAATTCAATTCTGCTTTTTTGACCATTATTTATCAAATTCTCTTCCTAATGCTAATGTAATTTCTCTGCTAATGTTGTCAGAGGGTTTCTTCCCAATCTTTTACAATCTCCTGATTTATTTGGTCATGTCTCTCTGCTTGACGTCAACTATAATATATCTGTGTGTGTGTTTGTATATGTGTACACTATATATAAATCCAATTTATTTTCCCATGTTTTGCAGTCCAAATCTCATTATTAAAAAGACCAACATGAATCTCTATTCACACTGGGACGAGAAAAGAAAAAAACCAAACAACTAAATACAGAAGAAAAAAATAAGTCTTATCTGAAATATGCCAATAGACCAAACTATGGTTTGAAAATTTTACTTTAAAAATTAGAAATAATTGTAGGAAAAAAATGCTATTAATTTCATACTCTGGGAAAAAAGATTGTGAAATGTGTTATGCGTAGTTCAAACACTGAAAAAATGTTGCTCTTCTCTAGGGCACCCTCAGAGCTGTTCAGGGATGGATTTCAATGGACAGGAAGAGTGCACTTATATTGGTGGCTAGCACAGCTCCTAAAAAGCCAGCTTTCCCCTCCCCAACCCTCCCCCAATTTCTAAGCCATAACGCTGTAGGCCAGGTTGTTAGGCTTCATGTGTAAGTGATCCACTCCATTATGTATCTCAACTTCAACCAACTTGAAAATTACACTTTCTTACTTTTGTTAGCAATTAGCCTTGAGAGTCATGGTTTACAGCCTGAGCACAGAAAAGATGAACGTAATGACCCTTCTTTCACAAGTAAGCAAATTGCACAAATGTGTGTGCTCTTGAAGGACCTGCAGGTGGCTCCGGACCTCAGCAAGTGTATGTTTCCTGGGGCTGCCATTTTTTCTAAAAGAAAGCAAGCCCATATCAAATTCCCTATTTATTAAGAAGCACAATCTTTGGGTCTTTGGTGTCATCCACTCCTGTTTAAAAGGGAAAGGCTTGAACAAAATCACACATTTTTTCCTTTTTTCTTCTGTAAAGAGGGAGCACAACTTCCCTGGTGACCTGTCCTATTAGCATGCGTTGAAACTCTGCATTAAGCCGCTGAGGCTCTGCTGTCACAGTGGGGCAGACATTGCTCATTAGCGCTGCCCTGGGCACTAACAATGCAGGAGAAACTCCCTCAGCAGGGCAGTCCGGGCAGCCGAGGGTCTTGGGAGAAATCCTTTGGGTCAGAAAGATTCAGGCAATAGTATATGCAGTAAGGATGCTGCAGGGCCTCCAGATCAGGTCTAAGGAATGATATTTGTATATCTAATAAGAAGGATGAGTCAAAACTGAATGCTCTTATTCTCATTACTCAAGTCCTAGCCCACTTCCCACTCAGCTCACATGAAGTTGGCCACCCACCTCCTTGTTCTTCTTCAAAGCTCTCTAGGCAACCCGAGTTCTGCATTTAGGTAATCCCTAATTTACTAGTTGCCCACCTGCAATTTGAAAAGTTAAAAGTTAGAGCATGCATCTATGATGTGTCAGACTGGAGCATGATCCCTGATCAGCTTCGCTGCACCTTCTTTCCCAGACATAGGCTTCTACTATGTCACGGTGAGGCTGTGGCACAATGCAGACCTTAAAGGCATGCATAGGGAAAACCAGCAGACAGCTAGCTCACGGGGTGATAGGATGTTAGGGTGTTCCTTTAGGTACATTAAAGTTTCAGTTGTATGGGAGGCTGTGGGATTTCTAATCCAGATTTGAGATTCCTTTTAATGTGATCATTATAACCCTTCCTCTCTGCAGGTGGCAGTGCATGTACTGCAGTGCTCTTCATAGAAATAAATCTTTTCTTTATTTCCCATTATTTCTGAATACGTATCTCAACCTGACATATATTCCAGGAAAAGAAACAGCCTTTTGATTATCCAGTCTTCAAAACAATGTGTTTTCTCCTTTTTCTATCTTCCTGCTAATGAAACTTGGAAATGGAAGACTTAAGTGATGATACAGAAAAATAATATACCAGAAGCAATGAGTAGCAAGAGATCTTAAATTTTGTCTGTAGAGTTGGTATATTACACAATAAATCCTATTTGTACATCCAAACCACAGTACTTAGCTATGCAAAAAAATCTGCAGTTTGAAATATACTTGATAGGCAAGAAGTAAGATTTAACTTTAGAAATCTAGTATTCTGACAGCTGTGCATAGTAGCCTCATTTAATTCACTTTTTAATTGCCATTTTGAAGTCTCCGTCTTTTATTTAGTCTGTGAGCGGGCAGCTTGTTTTAAAGAAGCTAAGCACCAACCTTATTCTTTTCTCTAGCCCTTTATCTATCTAAATCAAGAATTAATTCCTTGTCCTTTCTCCTGCTTCTTTTGGCTGATTCATAACTGATATAATTAAGCAGTAAGACATGGCAGGAGTATACCTGTGAGCATCAGTATCATACCACAGATGGCAGGACACGATATTAAATTTTAACCATCCAAGAAGTGCTGCAATTGTCCAGAGACATTGTTTGAATTTCCTGTGCTATTATTAAGAAGAAGAATCTACCAGACATTGAAAAAATTAGGAAGACTGGAAGGTTTGCCTCATATACCTTCACAATGGGTAGAGACGACTGGGTCAATACTTTTGGAAGAGGCAACGGGTGACCCACTTTTCAGTTGTGCCCAGCTTAGCTTTTCAGAAATTGCTGCCAAAATCCTCTACTTGCACCTTCTCAGAGAAGCCCACTTGAAAATCTCAAGTTGGGCGGATGATACTGAAGGCATCCGCAACTGTCAATAAGTTTTAAACTCCAACCAAATATTTCAGCTAAAGCATTAATGCTGGGAAGTAAACAGCTTCACAGGACACAGCGCTTTGGTTAATCTTTCCTCAGAGTTTCACCCCAGTCTCTACATGTTGCCCATAAAGGTGGCGTTGCAGTTTCAGCAGTAGACAGCACTATGGATGCTATGGGTGAGGGCACTGCATCCCGGCTTGCAGCCAACGGACCAGTTTATTCATCCCTCAATTATTTTCAACTGCGTAAAAAAAGGTAGATGGGCTGGATCCACTTTGCGCAAAGGCAAACTGAAGATGGTGGGAGGCAGGTGGGTGCAGAACAGGGCCAGGCACAGTGGGGTGTCTCCAAGCAATAACACAACTTTAGGGAAAGGGCACCAGGTGAGAAAACTTCAACTTGGCCAACTCGTGGTGAGAGGGAGCCAACCACAGAATGGTTTTGCTTCAGAAACTGAAGAGGGTGGTAGGCAGGAGAGGCCTGGGGGGCATGTCCTGACACCTGCTATGTGTGGGAGAGCAGATATCGGTCTCAGTCCATAAGCTTCTCTCATTTTCAGAGCCCAATCATTGAGCAACCCTAAAACATGCCATTGCACAAGTAACCGTGGAGAGCAGGCACTTGTCACTGGCTATTTATTTTCTGACTAACGAAAAAAACCAGCAACAACAGAAAAGCACAGTCACTAAGTCTTCTCAGACCAAAATTTTATCATGTTTATTCTCGTGCAGAACCTTGGCTCCTCTCCACTGCTTCAGTTTCTCCTGAAAGCAGCTATTTTTCAGAAATTCCTCCCTACTTCCAGTTTAGCATTACATAGGGTTTTATTGTCTTTTCAACACACCTATTGTTAAATTTCTAAAGCCCAAACTCTCTGAGGTCCTGAAATTCATGACCAATACGCACTGTGACTATTCAGAAAGAGCTTTAAAAAAAAAGCCTGCTGTATTTATTTCCATGATTGTGTTACACGGGTGTGCAATGAAAAGGGACCCACTTTCTTTCCCCACCTGGTGGTCTCCTGCTGCATCTACAGCAGCTCTGGCCCTTCCAATTTGACAGCCTCATCAACTCACCGAGACGGTTGGATTTTCTCACTGCATCCCCCAAAGAAAAATCCAGCAATAGCACAGAAGATGGCACTTGTCAACACCAAGATAAAATATCCTGATGATGAGCCAGATTGTACTCAGGCATTCAGACTAGACAGAAGAAAAGGGGAAAAAAACCCAAAACAAAACACCCAAGAGATATTTTTTTTCAGAATCTCATAGCCAAAGCAAGTTACAGCAGTCAACATTGCAGAAATTCTTGCTTTGGTGAGCTGGCATGTGGGCAGGCATGGAGGAGGGTCCTGACTTGTAATGAAATTAAGTAAATAAACAACAAATACCACTTAACATTATCAGAAGCACAATTTTCATAGTATGGGAAAAACATTATATGTTCATTAGAATTTAGAACGCAAAACTCATCTTTTCAAATATAATAGGGGTTGGCCAAATATACTTGAATGTGGACCACGCAATTCGTCTTTTGCAGCACATGGACTAAAACCAGTCTAATCAAATAGCTACAGACTGAAGGAAACCCTGAGTAGCTGTAGGCAAACTAAGATTTGTTTCAGTTGAATCCTGAAAAACCACTTCGCATCCTTCCATATTACTCATGAGGTGACGGTATCTACATGCCAAAATACATGGCATGCATGGTATTTTTAATTTAGTAATTTGGGTTTCTCCCAGCACATAAAGAAGAGCTAGTAAGGGAAAAGAAGAAAGAAGGAAGCCCAGAGAAGTCGTGGAGGTCCTGTCCCTGGAAGTGTTTAAGGCCAGGTTGGATGGGGCTTTGGGCAATCTGCTCTAGTGGAGAGTGTCCCTGCCCATGACAGGGGAGGTGGAACTCAATGATCCTGAAGGTCTCTTCCAACTCAAATCATTTCATGATTCTATCATTCTAAGAAGGAAGAAAGGCAACCCTGACTGTTTCCAATCTTCCAACATCCTCGACAGAGTTAACAAGAGAGAAAAAGAAAGTGAAAATTGGGGGAAAAGAAGAATGGGAAAAAGCCTTAGAAAGGTGGTGCCCTCCCACTGTTTTAGCAAGGATGCGTACAGTTCTGCTTGTGGCAGTAGCACAGCCCCACTGATGAACATCAGCAGTACCTATGAGCCTCCAAGCTACTGGCTCTAAGTTAATTGATTACACTATACCAGTACCCAACAGAAGAGAGATTATATATAGTGTAGAAAAACCAGTAGTCCCTGACTGGCAAAAAACAGCAGGGATGCAATGTTTATCAAGACAACAAAGAAGTAAAGATGAACTAGGAAGGTAACACCCTGGGCTTCTGAAAGAGTATTAGTCCTAACTGAGTGGTCATTGGTCCTGAGAACTACAGCAGACTGTCAGCGGACACACTGAAAGCCATCACATTCGCAGGTGTATTGCCCTTGGCAGTTGCCATCAGTCAAGTAAATAACAACAAAGACAAAGAAACCACAGGTGACAGCACAGCTATCGGGTGGTTACGATGGGCACTGGCACATCCCTAGCAGACCTATACTCGTGCCACCACCTGTTAGGACTCTGTGGTTTCTTCACCATAATACACCAGCTGAACCTTGCTTTTGAGACCGTACGGCAAACAATACACATTGCTGGCATAGGAACAGGAGAGCAGCATGAACTGTGCCTCTGCTGCCCTATTGTCCTACCCAAACAACGAGTCAAGCTGCTGTGCTGTTTGTTCTCACGGTGACGTTTCATGCTGGTGATAGCTCTTGTTCTAATTCAATCAATCCACACAACAGCTGCAGAAAATTTGTGACTGGACTCCATTTCTGGTGTGTTTATATTGCTCCAATGGCTACCAGGAACCGCCTTGGCTGTGCATCTCAGGTGGAGCTCACTGTAGCCCTGTCTAATATCTGCTGTTCTCAGATTCACTAATGGCTGAGATGAACAGAAGAAAAAATTACCACAATTGGACCAATTCCTTGTTGAAATGATGAATGGGTTATTATTTAACTAAAAACAGTGCAGTGCTTTTTTTAATGATGAAAACTTAATCTTACCTTGTAATAGAGAACATGCCTGTGGTAGACACGAGGACTGGAAAGGAGGTGCACAATGTGTGAAATAACTGGTTCTTACACCCAGAGGCAACAGGAAAAGTCTTGCGCATAATGAATTTAGCATCCAGCACCACTTAATTTTCTCATCCATTACACTGCAGTCAAAAGCAATGTACAGGCAGCTGCAGATGCTCCAAGTACAGGCTTCAAATAGTAGCAGTAACTATGAAGTGCAGTTGTGCAGGCTCTGAAAACAACTTGTCAAAGAGCTACTGATAACTGTGAGTTCCTCTTGCAGAGCTGTGGCTATTTTTCTGCCTGAGAAACTAAAGGATTTTACCTGTGGTCTCAGAGCTTTAAAAAACCAAGCTTCAGTTCACAACCATACTGTCTTTTAAAATTTGTTTCTACCAGATACTCACTGCAACTGTGCAGCTAGTATCATCAAATAACTTTCCATTTCACAAATACCTAAAGCATTGCTATTGCAAAACCCAATCTGATAATAGCCAATGGTATTATAAAGACCACAAAGGAAATTCATCACTTCCCATAAAATCTTTTGGTTTTTATTTTAAATAACCATTTAATACAAAGACAAAGAAACAGAATAAACTAGATCTGATCTCCTTTGCTTCCAGAAGCAAAGCATGTCTTCGACTACATCTTATACAGCCTGGATGAAGAGATACTTCCTCAAAGCACCACAACCCCCTTTTGTCTGGAAGAAATTCTCCCATGGATCATCCAGATTAGATGAATGAGATGTGTACAGACAAGAGAAACAGATGTGTGTAATCTTCTTTAGACCATTCGCTGTCTTGAGACAATAGATTCTTAATGAGATATTGCAGCCCAAGGAAATAACTGTTGTAAAGCAATACTCAGTTTAAGCTCCATTCTTTTACTCATGTCAGAAAGGAAGGAAGGCCATGTACATCAGGGTGATCGAACAATATGTTTGCAGGAACAGCATGAAAGGGCCAGAGATGTTTAGTAGCTTGGTAGGTAAAGCAGTATTTTGAAAGCAGAGAGATATTTGGTCAAGTCTCATCATGCAGAGAAAAGAATGAAGTCTGAATACTTCACTAGCTATTTCCTGGCCACCAAAAAAGGGGCAGAAGAGAGATACCATCTCTGGCAAGTTTACTGAACCTAAACTTCAGCACATTTAATTTCTAAAATAAAGGGACCTAGTGGATTATTCCAACAGAATTAACAAACCATTTTGTGACAACTGAAACTGAATTTTTGACAAACATATTATTCCTTTCCTCTTCAGTGTTAGGTGGCTCTGATTTGCATGCTTAAGGATCTCAGGTCTCCAGAGCCAGAATCAGTGGGATTTGAAGGCTTCATCCAACACCTACAAGCTGTGCATGTGTGCTAATACACAGGAAAGGAAAAGCAATAAGGATGCGGTTGATTATCCATGCTGCTAGGAGGAACTTTGATTCCCACTTCTTTAGGGTAAAATCCAAGAGTTTCCAGTATTTCCATAAGAGGATTTGCTTGACCCATTGTCATTAATGAGAGCTCGTTTGGGAACTGAAGCTTTCTAGGCTCAATCCTGCTCGGACTGCTACAATGAAAGGATTATCATCGACTTCAGTAAGAGTGGAATTAAGTCTTCTGCTGCTATAAACATATTTATTCCATGGTAAACTTTTTTCTTTCAAATTTCTCTGTTTATCTAAAACATACAAATAAATATTTTTATATGTGAAAAACCTTCGGCCTCTTCTCGCAGATAACTAGTGACAGAACAAGGGGAAATGGCTGCAAGTTGCGCCAGGGAAGGTTCAGGTTGGAGATGAGGAGAAAATTCTTCTCGGAAAGGGGGGTCGGGCATTGGAACGGGTTGCCCAGGGAGGTGGTGGAGTCACCATCCCTGAGGGTGTTTAAGGAAAGGTTAGATATGGTACTTAGGGACGTGCTTTAGTGGGTAATAGGTGGTGGGGGGATGGTTGGACTAGATGATCCTTGAGGTCACTTCCAACCTTAATGATTCTATCTATCATTCTATTCTATCATAAAACATATGTAAGTTCTTGATATTAATAAGATATTACCTGTATTTGGTTTGCTATGAAAATACTTCTACATATATGTGTGTACGCATGTATGTAGGTAGGTATATTTTACACAACATTTTTGCTTTTGAAAATGACCCTACAAAGTCCGTACACAAATAAGCACACCGTGATACCCATCAGGATTACTTCATAATGCAAGAACCAAAACATGAAATGGAAACAGACTTTCATTTGTACCTAATATCGATTCCTCAAATTTCTTATCGGCATCACGATCCTTTTTGGTCTTCCCCGGGTTGAGAATGCCAGCCCAGAATTGATGGGTTCCTCTCCTTTGTCATTTTACATGCTGATTTTTCTCGTATGTGAGAAAAAGAGTGTGGCATTGCACTGCATTTTGAGTCCAGACTCCGGCCAGACGCCGTGACGTGCCTGTTCAGCACTCGGTGCATTTCAGTTCAAGCAGGGACAGAGATAAGCATGTGCTGCTGCTGCGACTGGTATTCTGGGTGCCCAGACACTTATCTCCTGCCAATCAAAACACCTATGACTCCTCCAGCCTGCTAGCAGCTCCTGCCACCAGGAACACCGACAATATTTTCCTACACAAATGCCTGAACTAGATTAGGCTTTTTTTTCTCTTTTCCATGCCAGAAACTTGCATTTGGATAGGTGAGCACTGATGGGCAAAACCATAGCAGCAGCTTGCGTTGCTCTGAGCTGCCCTAAAACTTGTGTCCCCTGTTCCACCCTGGAGAGCAGAGAAGAGGAAGAAACAGGCTCCCAGCCCCAGAGCTTCCCTGAGAGGTTGTCCTTCCTTGGTGACACCCAGCTAAGCTGGAAGGTTGACGGACATGTGTAATTCTTCCTGCTGTGGACGAGATGCCACTGTGTAGACTGTTTTTAGCAGCCAAACAGCCATCCTCTTTTCTTAGGCAGCCACGCCCTACCTGTTAGAGGTCCCTCATAACCACTGGCTTGGAAGTTCAACACACTTAGCCTAGCAAAGCTCCCATCAGTTAGGACAGGACTAACATTGTTTTACAGGTGCAAAACTAGGGTAGATAGACTGCAATGTGATTTTGCTGTGGGTTGGGTACAGCAAGGCTGACAGAGCATGGACTTCAGCAGCAGTCACCTGCATTCACCACCAGACTAAAGTCCCATCAAGAAGACCTGCTGGCTGTCTCCCCCTGCCACTGTTGAAGGCAGATACAGATAGAAGATCAACCTGGAGGCAGAGTGTAGACAATGAGGAATAATAGTAACAGTAGTGGCAACAACAGCAATGTGACCAGCTAATTGCAAATGAATTCAACACTGCATAGGGGTTCCCATGGCCAGCCTTCATTTCTCAACTTCCTATTGCCTGCTCAAGTTCCTAGGCATCTCCTCAGGAACTACCTCCACCACAGGTCTCACAGGCGCCCTCTTCCCTCTGGCACATGTCCATGCTCCTTCAACCTCAAAACTTTCTGGTGATAAGGAAGAAAAGGTAGCAGGAGAGATTTCCTAGGCAGGATGGAGAATCTTCATCATTCAAGGTTTTTAAGAGCAGGTTAAGAGCAGCAGAAGGTGGTGTCCTGAGACTGTGACACTCCTCCCATTTCAAAGCAGCTGTGTGGCCTGGGATAAGGAGGCGTTACTACTGCTGCTACATCTGCAGTACACGATTTCTTTCAGCCTTACTTTCCTTTGATTCTGGGAATGATATACAGATTATGGACATCAGTTCCTCATCACAGATTTCCTGATAGGACACTCTGCCTGACCCACACAGGGCAGCTTCTCACAGATGCCTTCCAGCACACCATCCTCTCCAGTCTGCCTCAGTTAAACACATGAGCCTACTCTGGAAAGACCTGCTAAGCCTTGTGCATCTCCTTGTCCTATGCTTGACAAGGTCAGTGGGGGAGCATGTTCACCACTACCTAAAGACAGTGTGACATCTTATTTATAACCTGTAACTTAGCTCACTCGAAACAGCTGTTTACAGCTGTGACAGGGTGCCACCAGTACTTCGAGGGCTGGTACCGTTCCCTCCATCCACTGCGGCAAGAGTGTGTGAGCCCTGGCTGAAGAGGGCAGCTTTAAAAATGCTAAGCCTTGCCTTCTACTTTCCACCTCCCAGCACAATCTAAGCTCTTGGTTTGGGGACAGGCCAGAAAACACGGCTGTGCGTTAACTCGGTGCCAAGAAATACGGCAGCATCCCAGCATCAGCCGTGAGCATTTGCACACCTGCGTGGGGTTTTTTATGTCCGCTCTGCCAAGTGAGGCCATTGCAAAATCTGTTTCTACAGCCGATTCCACTGGCTTTCGGGAGCCGAGCAAATAAAACTAAGGACTCTCTGGCAGAAGCAGGTTTCATCCCTAGGCTAAGTTGTATGAAATAGGAAACAATGGCAGAGCCTAAACTGAGGTCTTCCTTGAGGTCTAAATCAATTAAGCACAAGGTCTGTCAGAGTTAAAGCTACGTTACAAAAGATACAGCTACGATAAATACTTGTGTCAGCCCTTTCTTCCCCAAACAGTGAGTTTTTAAAAGGTACTTTTGTGGCCTTGGTAATTTTCAGTTCTGTGGGTTTTTTTATTTCTGCTTGCCAGTTGAAAAGCCTTGATTTTTTATTTTGTTTTGGTTTTTTGGGGGTATTGTCGTTGTGTGAATTTTAAAGTTTACCCTTGCTTGGGCAGCCTGGGTAGGTCTGTATAGTGGAGGGCAGGCCAGACTCAGAGGTTGCAGTGTCACGCAGCCGTCCACGGTAGTCCGGACCCGGGAAGCTGTGCGACACAGGGCTGTGCTGCGGGAGCGCAAACGAGGCAGGCTGCTAGTCAGACCCGGTGCCTGACCCGGTGCCTGCAGCGGCCCCTTCTCACGTCTCCCACTGCACTTCTTCAACCGGGCGCAATCAGTCGCTTCCCCTCTGCTGCACTGCCCTTGCTGCTGCGTTTTCCCACCAGAGCCTGCCTGTAGCTTCCACCCGTGGGGACCCCCCTGAGCTTCCCCTTCCCTCCCGAGCCCCCTGGAGCCAGCGGCCGTCTGCCCGAGCCAAGCAGCTGGCTGTGCCAGGGCCGGCGCCTGGCCAGCCCAGCAGCGAGAGCCGGGGCAGGCGTAGTTGGATCCTCACTTCCAGCCCGCACCAACCCGGGGCTGTGCAGCAGCTTCCCCACCTCCCTAAAAATCCAGCAGCAGTATGTATCTGAAGCCTCCACATTATCACAACAGGGTTTACATCTGCACTCTGGAATAACTACCACGTAATTGGTAATCTTTTTATGATCGTTATTAAAGCTTTTACCTGAGTGCTATTTGCTTATTTAGTGTATTAGCATATTTTGCGTAGCCGGTGTCAAGCATTTCTGTTGCAGGTTTATCAGCTGCCAGCTGAAGAATTCTGCAAATGAGATTTGTATACACTCTGCCACGAAAGTACATCTACACACAAAAGTGTCACTCCGTGAAAGCTATCTCTTGCTCAGCAGATAAACTATGTGGGCACACTCATCTGACAGTCAGGCCATAAACAGCCCTTGCCAGTGACTGTGGAAAAATAAAAAGCAGCCTGTGGGAATGCATGTAGTATTTTTTAAATCTATAGAAGAAAGAAGGCAAAGGGAACTGGGAATGCCTGTAGGCAAATATTCTTAAATAAAACAGAATGAGAGAGGCAGAGTAGCTACTAGAACAATACTGGTTTTCTTATTCTACAGTATTTCTAACACCAAGCATTCAAATTATGAGTTATGCATACTAAAACCAGGAGATGAGCTACAAAAATCCAGACACTTTAAACAAAAATATTCCAGCTATTATTATATCTCAAACTTCTGAAAATTCTATGGTTAACTTTTTCAAACTTTATTCTGAAAACATGAAGACTACTAACATCATAGCTATGAATCTTAATAATTATTCTTGGGACTTAAATAGAAATGCCAAATATTCTGACACTCACAATATAATTGTGGTCACTGATAAAAATGGCTATTTTCTTTCTCATTGCCAAATACAGTTCTGTTATACACCAAATACCTTTCAAAAGGGTACAGATACCTTCTAATGGTCTGTCAGGGTGCAAAGATAATCGGATTAAATAGTTTCCCTAAGGCGGCATGGTTGGCACAGTATAAAAAAAAGTCACTAAGGTATGGGATGGAATGAAGAATATGGATAAACTAAAACAAATTAAAAATTGCATTACATATAGAATTTGGTAATTATACCAGCTGAAAAATGACGAAGCACAGATAATAACAGCAGCAATGGCCCCACTAATTGTGAAAGGCTACATTCTAGTCTCTCGCCAGGGAAAGTAACCAAACTTGGTGGCAGTTCAGAAGAGTGGACATTACACATGGTACACTCAGAAGTCCTGCTAAAGACAAAAGTGAATGTAGGAATGTACAATGAAATTACCAAACAAACATTAACAAATCTATAAATCAAATGCCAAGCATTAGCAGACAGTGGACCACAAGTTTTCTCCCTTTTTCTTTATTCCAGCAGGGCTGGCTGTTCATCATCATCAGGCCTCAGGTTCTTCACAGTAACACCCTACAAAGTTTAAGTGACCTTCATTGGCCATGTGCGAGTCAGTTGTTTGGAAAGAAAAAAGAAGGGTGGAGGGCAGACAGAAATGTAATTGTGATGGTACTCATCTGGATGAGCTTCTGGAAGCTGCAGACAGTAAACAAATTTACCTGCCAGCTCTGGAGCTTGCTATGTAACACCACCGGGTCTAAGCAGAACATCAACTAAGCCCATCCAAGTCCGTAAGTCTGCAAAGTAACTCAAAAAAAGAAGCGGGACTAAAAACTTAAGGAATCACAGATAGGAGAATTTTATTCCCTAAGACAATCTTAGCAGGTTTATTAAAAGAAGAAAGTACGTATTCCACTGGTAGTTTGAAAAAAGGCATCATATATATTGACATTTTTGACACTATAATGTTATTTTCTCTTTTACTTTGCTCTAAGAGAGCTCAGCAATTACCTTTGCTTCCTTGTTACAGTCAAATAAAGGGGATGATCAATTAGGGACTGAGTCAATACTTGTCAATGCCATCCAGAAGGACTTTGACAGGCTTGAGAGGTGGGCCCGTGTGAACCTCATGAACTTCAACAAGGACAAGTGCAAGGTCCTACACATGGGTCAGGTCAATCTCAAGCACAACTACAGGCTGGGTGAGAATGGATTGAGAGCAGCCCTGAGGAGCAGGACTTGGGGGTGCTGGTTGACGAGAAGCTCAACATGAACCGGCAGTGTGCGCTGGCAGCCCAGAAAGTCAACCGTGTCCTGGGCTGCATCAGAAATAGTGTGGCCAAGAGGTCAAGGGAGGTGATTCTGCCCCTCTACTCTGTTCTTGTGAGACCCCACCTGCAGTACTGCGTCCAGCTCTGGAGCCCCAGTACAGGAAAGACGGAGCTGCTGGAGCAGGTCCAGAGGAGGGCCACAAAGTTGGTCAGAGGGCTGGTGCACCTCTCCTATGAGGACAGGCTGAGAGAGTTGGAGCTATTCAGCCAGGAAAAGAGAATACTCTGGGGAGACCTTATAGCAGTCTTCCAGTACCTAAAGGGAGCCTACAGGAAAGATGGAGATTGGCTGTTTGCAAGGGCATGTAGTGATAAGAGAAGGGGGAATGGGTTTAAACTGTAAGAGAGTAGATTTGGATTAGATATTAAGAGGAAATTCTTCCCTGTGAGGGTGGTGAGGCACTGGAACAGGTTGCCCAGAGAAGCTGTGGCTGTCCCCTCCCTGGCAGTGTTCAAGGCCAGGTTGGATGGGGCTTTGGGCAACCTGGTCTAGTGGAGGGTGTCCCTGCCCATGCCAGGGGGCTTGGAACTAGATGGTCCCTTTAAGGTCCCTTCCAACCCTAACCATTCTATGGTTCTACAATTCAATTACAAAGAATGAGTGAAACATGATTTTAGGTATTATATTGGAACTTTTGTCCTCTGTTAATTTTTTGGGGGTTACAATTTCTTCAACCTTGTGAAAAGAAGCTACACAAATGGAAAGATGAAATGGCTGACTATACAGAGTAAAAATGGAAGTAACAATATGTTGTGAGTGTAACTCGCCTCCCTACAATAAGACTACCATAAATACTTCCATCAAAATATGGGAAGTTGTAAACTGCAGAACAGGTTCTACTTACACATATGAGTGACTGCTTTCCTGTCTAGTATTAAACTGTTTAATTTCATGCCATTGGGCAAACTGAAAAGCTATCTGTTACAGCAAGTATCTAAAATAAGTAAATTTATTACCTTGACTCAAGAGATGAGACAGGCAGCAGCATCCTAACTCATCTGTTTTAGGATGCTCCAAAAATATGCAACTAACATCTGCTGATAATTCAGACAAATCCTGGTAGAGGCTGGAGAGAGATGTAAGAGACTAGAACTGTCTGTCACTGGCAGATATCCCACTCATACATGCTGTTCACTTTTCTCTGTCTCTATCCTCTTTTTTTTTTAAAGAAAATAAGTTTTCTTTACAAAAGCTGGACTAACACAAAGTTTACTCTTGGTTCTACACCAGATGTTAAAACCAAAACAAGCCCTGTTGTGTAGCAAGTCATCAAAACATACTGGGTCTATGGTATAATCACAAGAAGGTTCCTTCAACGTCAAGCAGCATTTATTGCTACTAAATGCAAGCGAGTGACTAAATTAAGTCCACGTTTAAGTGTTTTGCTAAGTAGGAAAGAGCTACCAAAGCTGGATCCTTTAGAATAACCAATTAACACTAAAATTTTTGCTAAGTTATAAAAAATTTGCTAATCAGACAAACAACTTATAGACGTAGCAGAGATAAGTGTAATAGTTTAGATCCATGAACAAGGAGTGTGCTAACATTCAGCACGCTTTAAAAGTGTAGTTCATGCATACCAAATATAGCTGTTAAATCATTAAATTATGTATATGTTATTGGAAAAAATACTGAAAGTGGAGAGGGATGCTCCTTATGATCAAGCAGTCCAGCTTCTCTACTGCCTCTCCTATTTCAACACTCAACTAATGCAGTTAGTGAGAAACTGCAGTACGTCAACAAGAAGCATATTTATTCCCCAGAAAATAGTAAGATTTAGAAATTTTGGAAGAAATGTTGAAATCTCAGCATTTTCACACAGCAAATAATTGCAAAATATTCATGTCTGAACCCACAGAAGTGTTTCATACGGAAGTGTTTCAATATTTATTTTATTAAAAACCAGTGTAATATAATTTATCTGAATATCACAAATTACATGTGCTGACTGAATCTCAATGAAAGATTCAAGTAATTTATTTCCACAAATATAAATATAATTGGCAGATTCCTACACAACATTTCCGTATGCTTGAATAAGGATACTCTGCTGGCAAACCCCTCTGCGAGCTCATTTGCAGGCAGCTGCAGATCACACCAGCCTGGCTCGCACAGCCCAGGAGCAACACAACGCCAGTGTATGCAAACCTGGAGTTTCCTGACCATAATAGAGTGTCCCCAGACAAATGCAAGTGAGTAAAAGTTTTAAGAAATTCTGTAACAGCCTGCTTGAATACAGGGACTAACAAACAAAAACCACTCTCATCTTACACTCCCAGAGCTCAAAATTTATTTAATCTGAAATTTCCAGTGGCAAGATCTCAGTGCTGCTCTGAATATCAATGACATGATTAAGAGCGCCTTTTATAACGTAAGCAGCTCTTATAGAAGTTCTACTCCGTGTTTTACCGCATGGCAATGCTTTTAGTCAATGTATCTCAACCATAAGTGCTAGCAGCAGCAGATCAGCCCCATCTGAAAAAAACGCTGCAAAGACGAAGTGGTAGACTTTCTATAAATGTGCAGTTACAAGTCATGATGCCTTTTAAGCATGGAAATTATTAGGAGCCCAGGCTCCTTGAACCTGGGAGCCAATCTTCTTGAACATGAGCCAACAGTGTGCCCCGGCTGCCAGGAAGGCCAACCGTGTCCTGGGGTGCATCAAGCACGGCATTGCCAGCTGCTCTAGGGACGTGATTGTCCCACTCTACACTGCGCTGGTGTGGCCTCACCTCGAGTACTGTGTGCAGTGTTGGGCACCACAGTACAAAAAGGACATAGAACTATTGAAGAGTGTCCAAAGGAGGGCGACCAAGATGGTGAAGGGGCTAGAGGGGAAGACGTGTGAGGAACGGCTGAAGTCCTTTGGCTTGTTCAGCGTGGAGAAGAGGAGACTGACGGGAGACCTCATGGCAGCCTACAGCTTCCTCACAAGGGGGAGTGAAGGGGCAGGTACTCCTCCTTCTGGGGACCAGCGATAGAACCCGAGGGAACGGCATGAAGCTGTGACAGGGGAGGCTTAGGTTGGAGATGAGGAAAAGGTTCTTCACTCAGAGGGTGGTTGGGCACTGGAACAGGCTCCCCAGGGAGGTGGTCACAGCATTGAGCTTGGCTGAGTTCAAGAAGCGTCTGTACAACGCTCTCAGTCATCTGCTCTGCTTGGGCTGGTCCTGTGTGGAGCCAGGAGTTGGACTCGATGATCCTTATGGGTCCCTTCCAACTTGGAATATTCTATAATTCAGCCAAAACTGAAGAGCGCCCTATGTTCTTCTCAATGACTATTTCAACTGCAGAGCAAGCACCCGCATATGCTACAAGCACTTCCATGGTATTTTAAACCTGGCTCAGCTTCTAACAGCTCAAATAGGACCAGAAAAGCCATTACCAATCAATCAAAAGAAATACCAGCATGGACTTTGATAGCTCCATCCAGTGGGTGTCTGGTTTATTGTACTTCAGCTTCCTCACATTTTATAGTCCAGCAAGGTCACAGAGGTTACCGTGCATGAAGCACAGGTTTGGAATCACCTTCTAATATTTGCATTTAGATTCTGCAATGTAAATACCAGCCCCAACATGAGTGACACTCAGAAGAGAAGCACAGTCCTTTCAGGTGAAACATCTATGGTGGCCAGGTCACAGGGCAACGTATTCCTTTCTTTGCAAAAACATTTATGAGAGAGAGACCAATTTTCCAAGCAACAACCTGCAGTGCCTGCAGTTTCAACAAGACTTCCAAGCTACCGCAACAACAGCTTTGACAATTCTAGCACTCACTGTAATTTAATTCACTGATTGATCCATTTAAAGCCTAGACTTACCTCTCTAAGGACTGGCTGTACTATGCTCTTCTCTTTTTTAATATCCTTCTCTCTTGGGGTGTTTTTCTGTCACTATTTAAGTGAACATACCTGAAGAACAAGCCTTCTAGGCTGCTGACCTTGAAGAAGGTTTCTACATAAACATTTAATTTAAAATAAAAGAAAGAGAAAGACTGACAACCAAAAAAATAACCCTACCAAATAAAATACCTGACACCTGATGACATCAGTAAAATCCAGCTGAATGCTTTAAAATCCCCAGATGTCACCTGTCAGTGCTCTTCTGAACTCAGGTCAGCACAGCCGTGTATCACTCCCTGTTTTGCTTGCATGGGTCAAAACTGAACTGGAAGCCACCGTTTTAAATGATCTACCAAGACTCATATAGGAGTACATTCCATCAGACAAAAAAAAAAAATTAAATTCCATCAAAACCAATATATATTGTAGAATAAAGTTATTTTCATTTCTGCCCTGTGAAATGCCATGCAGCTATTTTCTTCTGGCCAAGTGTGCTGTTGTGTAAGAAAGAAATGCATGTCTGTTCACCACAACATTCAAGTACAATATCCAAGCACAATTACAGACTGGGGAAAGAAATGATTGAGAGCAGCCCTGAGGAGAAGGACTTGGCGGTGCTGGTTGATGAAAAGCTCAACATGAGCCAGCAGTGTGTGCTGGCAGCCCAGAAAGCCAACCGTGTCCTGGGCTGCATCAGAAACAGTGTGGCCAGCAGGTCGAGGGAGGGGATTCTGCCCCTCTACTCTGCTCCTGTGAGACCCAACCTGGAGTACTGCATCCAGCTCTGGGGTCCCCAGTACAGGAAAGACGTGGAGCTGCTGGACCAAGCCGTGGCTGCCCCCTCCCTGGCAGTGTCCAAGGCCAGGTTGGATGGGGCTTTGGGCAACCTGGTCTAGTGGAGGGTGTCCCTGCCTATGGCGGGGGGGTTGGAACTAGAAGATCCTTGTGGTCCCTTGCAACCCAAACCATTCTATGATTCTACACACCTAGTTTAAAATACTGCATTTTAGAAAATCTCCTAGTTAGATTTTAGAGGCTTCATGCAACCAACCAAATATACAAATTAATATACGTTACAAATGTACATACATACACACACATTTTCTATGAGTCGGTGTTTTCCTGTTAGTGTTATTTGCACACCTAATTATGGCATTAATCATCTTAACATTTTCATTACTCTTTCTAAAGCATACTGGGCTGCAGTCATCCAAGTCACACAGATCCTATAGGAAAAATGTGGTTTATGGGACCACTGTCTCCAGTGTACAGTTTAATGATGTTAAAAAGATAGCAACATAAAATTAATGACTAAATTTTTCATGAAGGAGGCATTACATTTCCACTTAATGGAGGTTTAAGCAGTTATTTCTCTATTATTACTATATTGACGAAACTAATGTTCAGTAGCCCGTTGTATGATCCGATGGAGAATCCAAATTACTATCAGTCCTAATGATAAATATCCTTAGAGAGTAAATAGCTTCTGAATGCTGCGCAGTTCTAATCTGACTGATCATATTTCAGTCCGTGTAGCAAAATATCTTCTGGTTGTGTTTGAAAGAACAGGATTAAGTAAGACTTCAGTTTCTTTTCTGTGTCAAATGGAAAATTTTCAGGGTCTGTAATTTCAACTCATTACAAAGTGGAAGCTTTCTAACTGGAGCTGAGCTTCAAAGTCTGCAGACCTGGAGCCAAAAGCCCAGCACGCTTACCCTGGTGCAACGGCACAAGCAGTGGAGAGCAGCGTGCTGCGCTGAACCACAGCCGGCTTTGCTGTTGTGGCACTCCTTCCCACTAACGGGCAGAGAAATCTGATCTCAGCACAATACAGAAAAGCCAGACGGATTCGAGCCAGAAAACAGCGTTTTCGCTTCTGAAATACCCATGGCAAATGTTTTACATTTCTGTGTTTCACCTGATGAATTTGAAGGTATTTTAGATATCGACATTGCCTATGTTCTAGCACGCATGATACAATGCGTTTGATACATAAAGGGTAACAGGACATTTTCTCTTTCCTTTCTCCTCCATCCTGTTCCCCTCCACACCGTGTAAGAAGAGCTGGCGGGACAGCCTGAGGAAACAAGCTTTGCACCTCCCAAGAGGAGGCACAGCTCAGACATCGTGTGCACAAACTCACACACAGTCACGCCCGGGTGCTCCTGCAGGCTCAGGAGGCATGCAGGTACCCCTTTTTACCTCCTTATCCTTTACAATGAAGGCAGGTTCCAACCTTCTTAGTCACTTCAGTTCCAGTGACTCCATGCATCCCTACCTGTGACTCATTTTTATTCTTCATTCCTATATGACTAAAATCTACCTTCTTTTCCCCCCATTGCTCATATAGCATCTGCTGCCATCTAGCCCTTTTTCTTTCCAATCATGATTTCCATGACCTTACAGCCTTTCTAATTCCCATACCTTGCCTATGTTATTCATAAAAAGAGATTTTCTCCATAGACATCTTACTTGCCTTTTGCTTTGCTCACATTACCTCCTCTTTCTTCACCACTGACACTCCTTATCTTAAAAAATTCTCCCTAAAATATTAAATATATCTTCTGAACATTCCTTTTTCCACCACATTTCTTCAGCTCCCTGCCAGCTGGAGAGTGATGGTCTCTTATGCTTTTGTTCTGCATGTTTCCCCCACTGCAGTCAGTGTCTCTGGTCCTGTACAGGTTGCTTTAAGCCACTATCTGTTTTCTCCTAGAATCGCCCAACCGTCACTGCCCCTAATGACCACAAAGCCTAGAGGACCTGGAGATCAATCATCCTGTTCTAGTTTCAGTTGCACGCACACCCTTTGGAAAGAAAAAGTCTTCTTTCATGAACTAGGATATATTAACTGGGATAATAGTTTCTGGCACAAACACTTCACTATCCACATCTCCTCTTCCACCACCCTGCCTCCACGGTACCTGCTTTGGTGGAGCCACAGTGCACACCAAACAGGCTTTGGGTTTGGTTTCATGATCTGGTTGATGACACAGGTAAGAAACGATGAGACCACCAGAGGTAAGGGCAGACACCTGCAGCCAGGGCTGTGGAGGAACAGGCATTTCTTCTCAAGGAAAAGGGAAAGCCAGGAAAAGGGACTTTCTAAAACTGGCCGAATCTCAAAAAAAATCAGAACAGGGAACTGCTGCCTCGGTCATAAGCTCAGTTTTCCATGTAATTTCCGATACCACATAATAGCAGTGTTTGCCCACAAGGCCCGCTAGCAGAGCTAGTGAAACCAGCTGGTTTCAAGTAACTATAGCTGCCAAAGCTTACCAATAATCCGAAGCTGAACTGATTTTCATTTGAAAATGATTCTTTCCTCTTCTAAATTGAACACAGCAATTCAGCACAGCAGGCCACAGCACAGCACAAACCTAAGCTGGGATGCCACTTCCTCACCAATAGTATTTTAGTTAAAGCCATTTAAACCTAAATTTGTACTTGCTAAAATGTAAGTATTTACAAATTAAACTTAGAAGGATATGAACAAGTAACCTGATACTTAAGCTACTTCTGATAAGCTAAAATACTGGCTCAGGGCAGTAAATGGATGACAATCCATCAGCCACGACATAAAGGCAAAAAAACGGACAGAGAGACTGTGGAAAATGATTTCTTGGCTTGTGCGCACATTTACAAAGGCCTAGTAGAAAACCAAAATGCAGTAAAAAGCTATTCCTGCAGATGAATTTGCAAAGATTTACCACCTAGTTTACCACATACAAAGCCTGTGATTCCCCACTTATGTTTGTAAACAACCCAAATGTTTTTCATGACAATCTGACAAACATTTCCTCCAAATTTGCATTCTGTGTATGATGACTTAAAGACGCTTTTGAACAGAGTGACACCTCCCACTCTTTTTGTTAAGCATTTGTTTGTATATAACTCGATTTAACGCATCACATTTCCCAACACTGATATTTACAATTTTACCATCACTCACTTAATCACAATAATTTATTTCATCTGGGATCCAGTCTTGCAAGAATACAAAAAGCCTTTACCCGTATTGCTCATTCTTTTCCAAATGGGCAGAGCTGTACCCATTAACAGTTACCCATTCACAGAAGGGTTTATATACTTGTGTCATTACTAACAAAATAGAAAGTTTTTTATTGAATAAAATATGCTGATTTTCAATCAACATGCTGGAGGTAACACCGGTGGCCTTAAATTGGCACAAGAGACACACACCATCACCATGTTCTGGGAAAGTTGGCTTAAAAAGCAAAAAAACCAAAAAATTCCCTCCAACTTGAATTGGACTCTTTCCACTGACATGACTGTACTGGGTTTTAGAGGAGCACCCGAAGCTCCTCAGAGGCTGGGGAAGGGTGAAGAAAGAAGGTGTCTCTCATGCCTGAAAGGTACAGTTAGAAGTCTCAGGAGGAAAACAGGCAGTGACATATCAAGAGTACAGCCCCGCTCAACAGATGGGTCATAGTCTTGCTTCATATTTTTCACTTTTAAAATTAACTTTTTTTATATCGGAATTTAAGAGAATCCCTGAAGCACTGGAGAAATCAGCCATTGTTCATTTTTCATTAAGTTATAAAAAGAAAATAAAAATATCTTTGTGGCCAATTCAGGATGCTTCAGTCAGGCTGTAAAGCAAAGGGTTCCCTGAGCTATTCCTTTGTCTGACAGATCATTTGCTTTGTGTGGGATTTTTCTTCACAGCGTGGAGCATGCAGCCCAGATCCCCTTTAACTCTTCTTGACTAAACCATAAGTCAGCCCTTGCTCCATGACAGAGACACGGGGAGTATAAATCACTGCAGAAAACAAGTGATAATTATCTAGCAGCTTAGTTACCAGTTTAGATGTAGTTACAACCCACTCCCCAAATGTCTCCCTGCCGCTTGCCATAAGCACACATTCCTACAATAAAATTGAAGACTTTGAAAGTCACATCAGGGCACCTGGAAAGCTGGCAAGCCATGTGAGACTGCCTGCAAACTTTACGTGTTCCATGGGACAAACAGCAACTATAAAATGATAGTTACAGTATCTATGAGGAATAAGGATGCGAATTACCTCTGCAAAGGAGAAGTATACAACACCAGCCTGGTCTGAGTTCTGACCTAAGGGTCAGGCTTTTGGGAATGCTTTAGGACCACCACGCCGTTCTCCCTCTAAGAGAGAGGATGAGAGAAAGAACAAACCCTACAGTGATCAATGCTACTGCACTACTTACCACACTACTTAGGTGCCAAGGTTGTAAGGACTTTGGTAAACTGGAATAAAAAAGTCAGACTTGCTGGACTTTGTGCCCATGGATGCTGGAAACAGCTTAGCTATGGACCTTGAATCGAATAAACTGACAAAGACAAAAATGAACAGAAAATAGAGACAAGAGCTCTTCTTCCTGCTGAGGCAGAGCAGTCCTCCTGTCGTGTCACTCTACCTATGTCTTCAATGGCAAGTAACCAGAAGATCCTCAAGGGAGTCTACTGACAAAATGAAAGAAAGACTGGAACAACTCTGAATTAAAAAAAAATTAAAATAATAACCCCCCAAAAGCCCCAACATCTAGTCAAGAGTTCCACCTATGTTCAGGATATTGGAGACAATTCAAAATATTTCCCACATTTTCAATCACTCCTTGTAGACATTTCTCATCCAGCCCTCAGAGCACTGCAATAGGAAGCCAGCACAGCCATGTCACCTTAGAGACCGAAAAATACTTTCTGCCAAATTAGTCATCATCAGCCCTTCTGAGACGCCTTTTTCTCCGTCTTACTTCACAGAGTCTCTGCTCCTGAAAGTTCAGACAGCAATAGCAAATTTTCTTTGCCACGCATCCCAGCAAGTCTTCACCAGCAATGACTGTCTGATCAGAAAGGGTACCACTATTAATCAGAACAAAAGTGTATCAGGCCAGCTGCCAGCAAGGCAGGAAAAAAGAGCAATGCCCCAACCATGAAATAACACAGCAACAAATTTTACGTATGGTTTCATTTGTTAAAGTCCTTTCGCCCACTGACATTTAGACCTTCTTCTCTAGCTTAGCTTCTAATAACATGAGAATATTAGGGTCAAGTGGAATGTGGTCTATACATATTCTTTGTGCTGGGTTCAACTTGTAGAAATTTCTCTTCTGTGGATGCAGTTACACCAATTCAGGTTACACCCTTTTTTGCATCCCTTAACAAAAAACACTTTTGTAGTGGTGTAACTGAACTCACATAAGGCAACAAAAACCAATTTAATCATAACCCTACTATATATTACTGTCATGAACTTAATTTTGTAATCACAATGCACAGGAATAAATTGCAACCTTTTTTTTTTTAAACCAGAACCACTTACATGGTTAGACAAAACCTCTCAAAGCAACTAACTACATGGGAAGTAACTGGATTACTACCTTGAAAAAAATACTTCCAAATAGAATTATTTGCTACAGAAACTTCTATCCCCAGTTATTATAAAGTTGGGAGAGGGATGAGCTGGGCTTACACTGTTTCTGGATGTGGCTCGTCTCCTGTACCTCAGAGCCAAGGAAAAATGAGCTGCACAGAAGCAACCTGAAGGAAAATTAATCCTTTGGCTTCCTGTTTCTGAGGGCGAAACAAACCCAAATCTCCTCTCAGGGATAATGTCTGCTGGCTTCTGACATATTTCGACTCAAGACCAACTGGCTGATTCCCTGGGAACAGCCACTGCCTCCTCTATCCCCTGCACACGCATGGGGCCACCGCTCCTCCCAGCACGTCTCCCCTGCAGCCCCACGGGCAGGTCCATGCTGGCTGCACAGCTGTGGCTTTGCAGTGGGAACACAGGCTTTGACCTTACGTTTGTAACGCATATAAAAAAGCTTGACAGTACATATACTCGGTCACACTATGGGTGAGGTGCTTTAAGGGTAACCTGGTGTACCTCTGTAAATAGACTCACCACACCCTGAGTGCTTCCTGCCTAGAGAGGAGTTATCAGCAGGTGACATTTAAGACAGAGCCGCCCAAATACAGCCCAGTAACAGCTTCAGTATTTGACTACAAAATGGAGAACAGCTATAAAAAAAAATGTAAACCAGCAAAAGTCATAATGGAGATCAACCTGCAACTCAGATGCGCTGTGGTGGCTGTGCAGATTTCCTTCTCAGGGCACGTCTCTAGGGAACTAACCTCAGCACATACTCCGTCTTTCCAAATGTAAACTCAGAGAGCCAACCCCTTCCTGTGGCCTCCATTTCTCAGTTACACCCTACTTTTTGGAGTGAGTGCTCAGTCTGAGGAACATCCCAAGCATATCTGGATCTCTGACTTTTCTCTTGCTCCTATTCAACTAGTCAGCATGAGTGTCATCCTCTGTCAGACAAAACGCCAGGGAAACATAGTCAGACCGGACCAAAACAAAACCACTTGGAAACTCTTTTGGATGCAAATGAATCCTCTTCAACTTGCTTTTCTGCCTACGAGCCTTGGTTTCACCCAACATCTGTCTTTCCCATGCAATGTAAATATGTCACTTGAGGCTCATCTGGAACCGGTAACCAGCTCCACTCAAAGCCATTCGTGCATAAATAAATTATAGTTAGTCCCATCACTGTACAAAACGTTTGCCTTTGTAACCACTTACGGACATCTTATAGACATACACACTTTTTATTGACTGTACTGTTTTCAGTTTGTCCCTGACATTGCAGAAATTCAAAAGGTGACACAAACAGGACCTGAGACTGGAGGTACAGGGACGGAGCAAATCCCTCCCTTCCTTCTTATACAGACAGGGTTAGGGGAGTCGGCACTAGCTTGAATGCTTTTCCCCAAACACTAGAAAGACAAATATTCCAAGATAGTTTTCTTCTTTCTCTCTAAAGGTCCCTTTCTCATGTCTTTTCATAAAACCAAAGGAAATCCCGATGCAATGCTGGAGCACTCACCGGGAACCAATCTCGACTTACAGTTCTTGGGAAGTTTCTCTAAGTTTTGCTTTTTTGCAAGTACTATCTTTGGAGGATTTTATTTGTCCAAGGGCTCATACTGACGTCTTTTTGCTGTAGAGATATTTCTGTTCACTCTTTGGGGATATTTTGTTTTAAATTTCAAGTTAATTGACTGTCAATTAACTGAAGCTATTTAGTGTCTTTGAAAACACACGTCAGAACTCTCCCCAAACATTTGTAATGTGCTACAAATATTTGTAGTCTGGCTTAATCTGATCCCTAATGTAAACTAGAAATGTTTGCAGTATACATTTTAAGACGGTACTAATTCACGGTTGACAGTGGGGTTTTCACTTTCTGGAGAAGCTCAGCATCAAGTTGGGTTGCCCTTTGGCTTTTTATACTGTGTTTTTTGTAAAAACACTAGTAACAACTTCTGAAGTTCCAGCTCTTGGGTCTATGCCTACACAGCTTCCTCTAAATAACTTTTTCATTTAAAGAGTGCTCGAAAATAACTACAATAGATCCCAAACCTACCCAAAGATAATTTTGAGAATCTTAGATACTACAATAAAAAAATAATATTGGGCAAGTGAATAGTGCAAGATACGGGGAGTATTTTTAGGACTACCCGTAAAGTGGAATACATTGTGTGTATAAACAACCACAGAAGTATTTTGTAATTTGTATTATTTGATTGTATGCAACTTGTAGTATATGATTATGAAAGACGATCTCAATACTCTCTACAATTTAATAATGCCAAAGCAGGAACATATGTAATTTCCTCTTTCATTAGAATTTCATTAGCTTTTATCATTCAGAGTACATGTATGTTTATTCACTTGACTGGAGAAAAGCATCATGTATGTTGCAGCTATTAACTTTTATCATGTTACAGACTTGAACTGCAAGAAACCTGCTCTATCCTGACATGAATAACACTCTCTTCTCAAGAAGGTAATCTAAAAGAGTTCATACCAATTTTTTGTTTTCTTTTTTAATCATCCAAAAGTCCACCTCTTCAACTCCTTCTAATGTATAAAGTAACTTTTTCAAGTTGAGAAGCATAACCTTCTTCTTGAATGCAGTAACTGGACAGAAGAACAGCTGGTTAAATTCTTTAAGTGGGTGGGATCCAACTTACATAATCTAAATGTAGTAATTTAGAACTTTAGTAGCTACTTTAAGATTGCTGTTTAAGTGACTTCTCTTTGTATAGTAACACTTGCATATCCCTATCCATAGAAAGTAGTTGATGAGATGTATCACCAACCAAGTAGAAAAAGATTTTCAGGGAACAGGTATTTACTCAGCTTTGCATATAATAGTTTCTCTGAATCTCAAGACTCTGATGTGCAATTTGATTAAACGAGGATTATCTGCAATGATTGGCAAAATAGAAATAAACAAATCTCTAGCTTTACACTAAAGCTCACTGAAATGCAGCTATACATAATTCAGTGTTTGGGTTGACCTGCTGTTGCTTTGAGCTGGTGAAGTGATAGAAACACATAATACTTGGAATGACTAGACTAACCTCCTTAATGGGTATAATCTAAGCATCTACACTCCCAGATGTTATGGGGTTTTTTTTAAATTTCATATGATTTCTAGCCTTATGCTATTATGGATACCCTGTTATCTGGAATGATCAGAAATATGTTTGAAACATACAAAATACTGGCCCATTTCAAGCCCAATTACTTTTCCCCACCAGAGACTGCACAATTTCCCCCATATTTCATTTGCTGTAGTCATCTGACAATCAAATCTCTCCAGGGCTGTTTAAGACTTACATTCATATGTATCTTATAAATGTGTTGCCCATTTTAGTCAACAATGTCTTAGAGAAATGACTTTTCAGAGACCACTATATTTTCTTGCTAGCCCATCCAGTCGACATCACTCATACCCAAACTTCACACTTTCTGACCATCCAGGCTTTCTTTAGATACAAATGTTAGCAAAGCCTTGGAATTCCATAAAAAAGGGACATATGAAATTGCTTTCTCATGTGTTTCTGCAAATTAGTTCTTCTGTCTAAAGCTTTCTTCGCTCAAGACAGTAGCAAAGCCCTGTAAGTGAATCTAGGTGTACCTCAATGTGTACAGTGAGAGCAGCGCGTTGTGGTTTAACACGGCCGGCAGCTAAAACAAACACACAGCCGTGTGCTCACTCCATCCTCTCAGTGGGATGGAGGAGAGAATTGAAAAAAAAAAACAAAAAAACCACAAAATACAAACAAAAAAGTAAAACTTGTGGATGGATATAAAGACAGTTGAATTGGACAGAAAAGGAAGATGATGATGATGACAACGATAATGGAACATACAAAACAAGGGATGCACTGCAGAATTGTTGGGCTCAATGATCCCTCTGGGTCCGTTCCAACTTGAGATATTCTGTAAATCTGTGAAACCGAAGCCAATGTTCAGACAGCTCTCAAGGTGAACTGTCTCCCAACCCACCCCCCCAGTTATATACAGAACATGACATTATATGGTACGGAATACCCCTTTGGCCAGTTTGGGTCAGCTGTCCTGGCTGTCCCCTCCCAGCTTCTTGGGCACCCCCTGCCTCCTTGCTGGCAGGACAGCATGAGAGGCTGTTGCTTGGCAACAACTAAAATATCAGTGTGTTATCAACATTATTCTCATCCTAAATCCAAAACACAGCACTACACCAGCTGCGAGGAAGAAAACAAACTCTACCTCAGCCGAAACCAGGACACAGAGTCTGCAGTCATCTCATTACTTGCTATAAAAGCCTTTACATGACAATTCTGCCATAATATGGGTCCATAAGAAGTGCAAAGGTAAAGCTAGTTCCAGCTGCAGGGAAAACACTGCTAGTAGCTTCTGCCACAGCCCACGGAAGTTTCTGCTATAACTAAACATTAACGTCTCTTCCAAGGAACCTACCAACACCTGCTTTAACAAGTGGTAAAATTCAGATGAAATATTTTCTGGTCCAGGAGTTCTATCACTGTTCACATTTAGCATAGCTTCAAAGAATTTGCCTTCCAGAATTTATCATAAAGATTTTGTCAATATTCGCAAATCTCACACACTGAGATACGTTTGAATAATTTCTGCTGGTATATCTGAACTACACAGGTTTTCATCAAGACCAGGAAAACCTAGTGAATGTGTCTGTTTGACAGACATATCTCCATTGATAAATACATACTATTACATTCAATTCAACAGAATCTCTGAATAAAACAGATGTATAGGTAAAATAAATAAAGAAATAAAAAGGCATGCCTGTAACACAATATTATTCTGCTAATTTCAGGAACTCAGATAAAAACTGTCCATTAATATATTCAAAAGCAAAGCCAAGCTTCTGTTTGTAATGGTTAGTTTTGCTTCTAATAATTATAAGCAACTTCCATGTGAATATTTTAAATTTCCTAAATAAATATATTTTTAAAAGATGATACAGGAACTCAAACAAGGAGGAGAACCCTATAGTCTATTTGCTTCTGTAAAAAACATGTTTGCAGATGTTTAGGATTATCAGTATAACTTTTACTGTGATCGAGAATTAAAAAAGTCACTAGTTAAAAATGAATTCTTGACTTTATTTATTGAGCCACTAAACAAACACAGAAAAACATCTACAGCTGAAACATGTTGCAGATCTGCTCCACAATAAGTTATTTACAGCAAAATCTGTGTGACCCGTGTGCCAGCCCGTCATCAGTTCTGTGATCCTGCTCCTCTTGCTTTCCACCTATCCAGCCCCACAGCATTGCAACCTTTGGATATGAGCACTAAGCATCCAATCAGACATCCGCTGGTGCAGTGTTCAGCTGCCAAGCTGTAGGGGTTTTGGTGCACAGACACGTGCATCACTATCCCATAGCAGCTGTCTTTGTAGGTCAGAAAGTGGGCAACACAGAAAGGGTTTTAATGGGGTTGAACAGGTAGACCCATGTACCTGCTCTTCACTCCTCATCTGCACACACACACATCCTGGAATTCAGCACAGAAAGGGTCATTTTGACAAACTGCAAGGCTCTGGTGATCAGTGTGGAAGGTTCACTAATAGTAGTATGGGATACTTTGACAACAACCATGAAGTCAAGCTTTTTTGGATGTCTGGACTATCTTCTTCCATGGAAAGTTTCCATGGTGGTATTGACAGTTGCGGGTTTTTTTCTCTGCTTTCTTCTCATTTCATAGGCAAGAAGATGGTGAGTTGCAGCCCCAGAAGCTAAAGAATGCTGGTGGAATGTGCTTTTAACACACTGAAAGATAGATGGAGAAATGGGATGCCAAGGTTGTGATAAATACCCACCTCTTATGACAAAATAACTGTTTGCTGCATTGTGGATGACCTTTGTGAGACCCTCAGAGAGAACCTCAGTGAAACAGGAGACTAAGGTGTTTAACACCTGCTGCACGGGGTGGGGGGTTCAATCCTACAATACATACCGGAAGACTTAGGCTATGCGGTTCGGGGCTGTGGCTTTGATGAAAACTATGCTGTTACAGTCTCTGCTGTTTTCAGGATAACACCTGCGTGTTCTTTGTCAGGCTGACAAGATCTGGGAATTCATAATCAAGTTCTTCCCTGTTGGCACCATAGATGATAATGACAGCAGTGGCAGGACCTTCTACCAACACGCAGTCCCACCTACCGTAGGAGCTGTGGAGCCTGGTAGCACATATGGGGCTCGTATGACTACTCCTTACACTGTTAATGCTAACGAAGCTTTTCGGCCTCTGCAGAAAGGAACGTCAGCAGAACATACGGCAAAGAAGTTTGCTTCAAGCTACTCCAGTCTCTGGAAAGGCCACTGCAATCTCAGTCACAAGTTGTAAAGCAAAGAGAGACATGTCATTTTTCTTAAGTGAGAACATCTGGAGATGTCCAATGTAATTATCTTTTTCCTGGTGATGAAGCACAAGGTTAAGTGGCACAGCTTAACAGCTGATGCGAGCAATTTGTGCAGCCTGTAAGAATTGAACATCTAAATGCAGTAAACAATAGGATGGGGAAGGGCTTCTTAAATGCCTCTGTGAAACAAATACAATCTAAAAGGCACATTTAGGAAATGATTCTTTCCCAGGTTTTGCCAGGGAAAGGTAAGCAATGCCAGGAACCAGGTTGAAGAAAAAATACAGAAGTACTAATTTGTTTCTGATAATTAAAAAACATTAATTGCCTCCAATTTCTGTACAAGTAAAACCCAACATTTTCCCTGAAGCAGAGGGAACCTCTGTGAGGCAGAAATTCACAAACCTCAGGTAAGTTTTATCTGATCTCCATGTAACTAGACAGCCTGTTCACTACTGCCGTGACCCAGCCAGAACTTCTGGCCACTCCGAGGGCAGCAGGGAGGTCTCTTGCATTAAGGCTCACCGAATCTGGTGCCCGACAGAGGGGAGGCTGCTGAAGATCCATGTCCCCATGCATAGGCAGAAGCCAGGCTGAGCAAGCGTTCCCTATAGGGCACAGGTGCACACATTCAGGCAGTACATTATATAGACACACAGGAGTGCAGTCATGCACAGCAGCTCAGATTGGGAATACAGTACTGACCGAAGACAAACAGCGTTTACAGCCAGGCCAGATACAAGCAGCCACCAGTCACTCGTTTACATGCGACCAGCCCTTTTTATATCCTTCTCCTCTAGTTTTCCATGCTGGTTCCTCCCAAGCCTCTCCCTTTCCGCAACGCCAGTACTTTTTCCAAACATCCCACAGTAAATTCTGCGCAACCTCCAAGTGCTTTTCCCCCAGAATGCGCCCACACCCCCGGCAGCAACCCCCAGCTCGTAGGGGATCTCAGGACAGCTTCACCCACTGACTCCCAGTGTTGCGTGTCAATGACCAGCACACAAGTACGGACGTGATACCCAGACAGAATAAGCCACCAAAGCAGAGGACAAACAGCAAGCAGGATGGATGGGTGAGCCACACAGCAGGGAGGGCATGGAGGAACCAGCAGATGCACAACAGCTGTTTCAGGAACAGGATGCATGAGAGTCGGTGTGGATGAGCAACTCCTGATTCCCAACATAGGCCTAACGCATCCATGTTTGTGGACACAGAAAGAGGAAACACAACACTAAATAATTTGAGCAAACCTGTAACAAACTTTGAGGGCTCCTGAGCTCTTGGTTTAAGTGTTTTGTACAAAATAACTAAACCCGTTAAAAGAAAAGCAGTTCATGAAAACAAAAACACAGCTCTAAGCAAAACATATCAACAGGTTGTACAATCCACTCCCCTGAAAAAAATAAACAGAAGGGCTGTCAGCATGTCTAAGCTATCAACAGCTTTACTTCATTAAATCTAATTGATACGCATTAGCGATTCCAATTGACGCATAGATGATGGAGCCTCCGGCCAGTGTGGAGCACATTCCAGGCACCTACATACACTCACTCCCCTTAGAAATGGAAAAACTGGTCACTGATAACATCAGCCTTCCCCAGTAAGTGCTAGACTCGCTTCATAATGGTGGCAAATAAGTATAAATTCTACGTGTGCTTCGAATTTGAAGAGGCAAACATCCTTTAGCATTGCTTGGGCAATGGAGCAATTGGAGATGTTTTAATAGCTGCTGGTTGACAGTTCACAAATTGATCAGGCAACTAGATGAGAGAGCACTTCCTTCTGATTTTGCATATATGGGGCGAGTTTGTAGACTATGCATGCTGAATGCACAGATAATAAATTAACCTTTGAAACAGTATTAATATTACTTGAAAAATATTTATCAAGAATCACCCAGCACCACTGAACACACAGTGAAGAACTGCTCATCTTAAAATTTTGATGCTCTCCTTTGTGCATCTGGAGAGTATTAGTTCAGGAAATTATTTCAGCATGTGCTTAAATCCCTCTGAAGTGAAAAGAATACAAATGCAAGGTTAAAGTTAAGCGAACACTTATGCAGCCTTCCTAGACAAGGGAGTGTAGTTGGGTCCATAATCTTTAGCTGTATGATTCTATATTCCTCCAATGTCATGACATTTCTTATGGGCTGATACGCATCTATTTGTCAAGTGTGGTCTTTGGCTGGAGTCAAGCATAATTCATGAAAGCAATCTAATCCCACAGTAAATTTTACTCTCAAGTCCTTCTACAAATTAATAAAAATTAAAGCGTTACTGCAGGTTGGTCACACACATACCCCACTTCGGCTTGTACCTCCTGAATTACTGCAGTTTTACAGACAGGACTCCAAGACCCATCTATCAGCCCCTCTGAACTGGGAACTTCTGCTGTCAAAAGACCTGTCAGTGTCCCACTCCTGAGAGAAATGTTGACTGGATCCGTACACTGCAACAGCTTGTGCAGAACCAGCACTCCTTCCAGGGGATCGTCAACGTCTGCGACCATTTTACTGCCATCTACCCTGTTTCACACTAGTTTTTGATCACTGCTATCTCACCAACTGCACGTATCACTTCTAGCCTCTGTTTTAGAAAGCTGATTTCCATTCTCTTTCACCCCAACCTCTTAAGTTACATCTCAGAAACAATGATCTTCCTCAGAAGCACAGTATCCTACAAGACCTGCATACATGTGTGTATATGTATATACACACACACACATATATATAACCCAAAAGGAAATCATACGAGAACCGAGTGACACCACTCAAATGGATTGATGCTATTCTTGTATCCGCCTTTTGCACAGAGAGCTGATTAATTTCTATTTGTGGAATCAAGGCAACTGGCTGCTCAACAAAGAAACTCAGTGTATTAACAGAAGAAACAGCACAAGCAGTCCTCGAACCTGGGCTGCTGCTGTGGCCAGCTAAAAAGGATGAAGGGATGTTTCCAGGTCCACCCAATGACCACCAATAAACATCCCACTGTTATGCAGATCGGAGGCAGCAGAATCGACTCCAGAACTTCCAGGCATGGTAGGGGTTTCAGGCGGGCACAACCGGGGGTGCTTTCACAGGCTGACATACTGACCGCTAGTGGGTTCACAAGAACAATAGTTTTCTTGGGGATCTGACCCAATCTTTGCTTCTCTGGCTCAAGCTATACAAAATGCAAAGAAAGAAAACAAAGAAAGATGGAAATAGCATGTGCCCTGCCACCATTCATCATACTCAGGGGCCACTATCGAGCTTAACTAATGAGCATCGCCAGCTCCAAACATTAACTTCTGCATCTTTCAGCAAAAGCTTTCAACTGCTTATAAAATGGGGGCAGAGTACAGGTTACTGGTGAAGAATCCTTCCCCTCGGCACCCCCCTCTCACCTCCAGGCAGGCCTTGGACCAGTCCCAAGAGCAGGACTAGTTTGGGGCCGCTCCTTTCTTACGCTGCAGTCACGCATGAACAGGGGCCAGATACAAAGGGGGCATTGTATTGGTTTTGTTGGGCAGGCTGTAGCCGCTCTTCCCTCCTCCAAGTCACCCTCCTGATGCGGGCAACTCACTGCAGCTGCACGGGAACGCCGCGTTACAGAGTGTTTCAAAAGTTCCAAACAGAGTATTTTAAAAGTTCCAAAAATAATTCCTGTGAGGAGTGAGAAATTGCGTTTGAATCCTGACGGAGTAACAGACAGGCTGAAGCTGGATGGAGGACAAGCAGATCAGAGACAGAGCAGTCACGACAATACCACGCTATTAAAAATTGGAGGACCTAGACAAGGTGGAGTATCTGCAGTCTGGGGGAGAATGAAGCATTTTTCCTCTCCTACGCAGCGCTAAAAAAGAAGAAAAAAAGCAAAGGAGTCCTGATAATCAGAGATCGCCGAGTTATACCTGTACGCAAAGCACACCAGGGAAGTGCTAACTTTTTTAGGAAAATGAAAGGCAATCAGCCCATCAGAAAGGCCGACCCGAGGCATTTCATATAAGCATGCCCAAAGGCATCGACTCAAAATTGAGAGATTGGTTTTGAAAAACTCTGAAAAACATGCCTCGCACTTGAGCAGGTAATTGCAGAGCTGCAGACCACGCTGTAAAGAGCTTCTGGGCTCTTTAGACCCCCGTCGCTGTTTCGAAAGGTCAGTCACAGATTTGGTAACGTTGACAGTGACTTTCCCTGAACTGCACGTTCTGGAGTTCAGAGTCCCATTATATTTTCATTGCAGCGAAATTAAATTAAAACTGATCAGACGATATCTGCGGATTACAGTCTATTTTAAGAGGCTGTTCTTTCACTTTGAGCTAAAATGAAACATTGCCAAGGGCTGGCAGAAGAAGGAACATGATTAAGAAGGAAAGCATTATTACAAAGACAAACGGGACATTTTGCATATCGGCTGTTAAAGATACTTACAGACTTTATAAAAATCATGCACTGAGCTACCAAAGAGGTGTTTTCGGGCAGGTGTATGGGATTACAGGAGGGTACTGGGGCTGTTAAAGAGGGAAAACCCTTCTCCTCCAGGCAAGGGAAATTAGGGAAAGGCTTTGTACCGCGCACCGCTGCCAATCCATCAGGGCAGAGACAGAAACAACCCCAAATGGCAGCTCTCACCGAGGTGTCAGGGGCAACACGTCTTCACGCTTCACTCCTCCTCACAATTCTTGCTGGCGTGACCCATATGCCGAGTCTCCGTCTGCGCTGCACTAGGCATGCACGGTCTCCAGTCCCCCCATACTGGGCAGGAGATGAACAAAAGCCAGAGCTTGTACAGAGAGCTGGAAACCTGTCTTTCGAGGCAAAAGTAAAAAGCAGCAGCAGCTTGCTTTATTTCCCTGCTTTTTGAAGTGCTGTAAGAGTTAAAAATTGTGTTAGAAAGAATACAGGATTTTCCACTAATCCTTTAAGAAAATTCATTAACACCTGAATAGCAACTCTGCTCATGTTATTTTCTTTGGGTGACAAATTCCAACAGCATTAAAGTATGGTATGACCTTGGGTTTTTTCTGGTTGTTGGTGCATTTAAACCTGAAAATTCAAGGTGCCATTTGGGTCAGGTAACAGACCTGGTTGAAAATCTTAAAATACACTTTCAGGAGGGAATTTTGCTGAGTAAACCCGGAGCATTTCTGATGGGGTGTGCATGTGGCACCGCTGGTCTGCCCCTGGGGAGAGGGGGACACCCAAGTGGGCAGGCAGAGATGCCCCAGCACCCAGCGGGGACGGATGGCCGAGCGTAGAGCTGGAAACCGCTGCACTGCAACCCAGCACTGTTGTACCGTAGCCAACATCGCATCACTTATTAAGATAAAGAAAACCTATTTAGCTGACATTTGCTTTGTGTGCCATTCAGCCAGACTCTGCCTTTGCCTGCACTCACCCAGTTGGCACGTATGTTAATGCACAAAAGGGTACAGACAGGCACCCACGCTGCGGCAGCCTTTCCCGGGGTTTCAAAGGGAGCTGGGCCTGGCACCGCCACCCCAGGTCCTGCTTTATTCCAACTCTAAATGGCTTTTGCTGCGTGCCCAACTGGCATGTCCTTTAAAGTTGGGATGGGGAGGGGGGAGGGTAGGATAGGGGGGTGTTTGCTTTCCTAAGTGAATTAAGCAGTGCTGTAAGAAGCCAAATTTGCAATTCCGAGAACCACACTTGTGTTTAACTCCAGCGCAGACAAGGGGAGCGGGAGGAAAGCAGCCTTTCCCACACCTACTCCTGCCACCATTCAATACCAGCCGGAGGCACCGTGCCGGCCAGGGCGAACGCTGCTCCTGCCAGCGCAGGTGGCAGCTCAGCACCAGCTGTGGCAATGCTTTCTGTCATTTGTGCAGCCGTCCTGTGGCACTGGGCTGCCGCCACCTACTCAGTCGCCACCAGACGTTTAACAGCTGCCTAATAACAACCACCTTTGCTCAGTACTGGTTTAAACCAGGAATTGAGAGAAGGACAGATTGAATTACTGCCTCCCTGAACTAGACTGCCTTCACCTAATATTGCTAAAGCCTTATGTGAAATAATACAGGATGAATTGCGAACCTCTTTACTGGCTTCTGGGTAGACAGCTTTAAATGCTAATCGTAGCTAATTAAATTACTTAACTTCATTTGCCTCAGCCAATGGGCCATGCGATAGGATGACTTTGGAAGACAGTGCTCTTGGACGCTCTGGCTCTTATATTTTACACCGGGGCAATGTTAATCACCAGAAAATGCAATTACCACATTATTGCTAAATCCATATGTATGAAATAAAATGAACTCCAGCAATGGGAAGACATGAAATATCCAACTTCTTGAATAATGACAAGAACTGCTATTTAATCTCCTCTGAACACCCTCAGCTCTTGGTTGGTAAGGCTCACAGCACAAGAAGAGTACATTTATGACCAAATAATATTTATAATACTTATTAAAAGTCTAACACTTATCTCCACATCCCAGAGAAGTATCCAGTTCAACATCTGAAGGAAGAAATTCTTCACTGTGAGGGTGGTGAGGCACTGGAACAGGTTGCCCAGAGAAGCTGTGGCTACCCCATCCCTGGCAGTGTTCAAGGCCAGGTTGGATGGGGCTTTGGGCAATCTGGTCTAGTGTAGGGTGTCCCTATGATTCTATGATTTGCTGTCACCATCTCAAAATTTCAAAAGGTCCATTCCAAGAACAAACACTGGCACAAGAACTCCTCCCCACAGGAAGACTTCTCATACTCTGCCTCATTTATACAAAATAATTTTCACATATCCACTCTACATCTGGAGAAGCTGAGGCAGAGACATGAAATTGTTTCTCCCTAGTTATTGACAGAAAGGCTCTAGACTGTAACTCATGAGTTCTTGGGCCCTATTTTTCTTGCACCTCTCTCCCACATAACACTGCTATCTTTCTCCTGATCAACACCAGATTCAAAGCCTGCAGACTAACCTCTGTTTCACGGGCCACCTACACCCTTTGGCTGCTTTGATCTCTTCTATGCTAGTGAGCCTGTCACGTGAACTACAACAGTGCAGATAAGTATGAAAACACTTCTGGATGATGACTGTTGAAGAAGTCAGGAACAGGACTCCTGCACAGATCACTCCTCAAAAAGTGTAATTTTGAAAACACTAAAATTTATGGTTCAATTTTCATTCTTGGCAACAGCCTGCTAAAGAACACTCCTCCCCATTGCAGCCTGGCATGTTGGCTACACCAGTTACAACAGCACGTTCTTATTCATGTTGGGGAGGTTCAGTCCCTCTGTCTTTGCTGGGGTCATCAGTGTCTCCCTAAGAGTACCTGCTCTAATCACTTATTTTTAACATCAGCATTTGTTCATACCTCTCCCTCTTCCCAAATGGGGCATTTTTCCTGTACTGGTTGTTTATTCAGCTCTCCTCTCAGCTTTTCCCTACCCACTGCTAAGCCTGGCTTCAGCTGGTCTTGCCGTTCCTTTTTCCAGTATCCACTGGCAATAACTCATCTGCATCTCACGTACCCACTGTAGCTTCACGTCTCTTAAACACCTGCCCGGGATGTGAAACACCAAGGCCTCAAGCTCTCGGGCCTTCCTGCGCCAACAGCAGGAACTGTGGTGCTCTGACGCCATCAGTTTAAGAAAGCAACTTGGAAACCTCCCTCTCCCTTCTCCTAATGACGAAACTTCCCCAGCCAAAGCCAGCGTCTAATTACAATCATACATTACACGGCAGCCAGGAAAGAGAGTGCACGCAGCCAGATTAACGTGGGAAACAAAAGGAGAATTAATTGCTTCAAGAGAGAGAAAACCTGCACCGAAAGCAAGCCTCCGGGGATTCGGCAGTAGCAACACCCTCCATCGGCACAGCCTGGGACTCTCACCAGCCGCTGCACGGCAGCGGGGCTATGCCGTGGCCTGCAAGTGATGGGCTGGCAGGGACGTTTCCATTCCAAGTATATACAAACACATAGAAGGAACATGCATATACACACAGCTTTCTCTTTGGGCCATTTTAGGAGGGCATGCAATTTTCATGATACATTTCCCACAGAGAGAAGCAGGCACAACATTGGAGTGTTCTTACTTGGTGATATCTTACTAGCCAAGAAGACTGTGGAAAAAACTCATTCTGACAATATGTCACCATGAGGCACTTTTAATCAAGAGCGAACTGACTAAAATGTTCAGCCTGAATTAAAAACTGCTCTTTTGCCTTAAATATGCAATCAATCAAAGCGACACAATTACCTGGCCGGAATTAAAACACTTGGTGATTTGTAGCTCAAATGCAGACAACTCTGGAAATACAATTATCCCTTTAATATTCAGAACCAAAGCAAAACGCTCCTGAATGCCTAATAAATCTTCAGACAGAAAATTTAACATTCAGTAACATGTTATATTGGTTTTGCTCCCAGTTTTATAAGTACCAATTTGTCTCTTCAAAAAGAAAGGCAAGACTGACAGCGTTTCTTAATTGAGTCAGCAGCTTTGCCAAAATGCTCCACGCCACTTCTTACCACAGGGAGAAGATTAAAAAAAACCAGAAAAACCTGCTTCAAACAGAAACAGTCATGCCACGCAGACTTTCAACGTACAGTCTGCACCAAAAAGGCCAAGGAGAAATCCCAACGTCCTTGCAATCGGTTGAGGATTCAATAAAGACTTGAAGATCTCGTGCTATTCATTCACATACAGGGTCACATATGTCCAAAGCAGAGTGAGGCGACTTGGCTTGTTTTTCAGTGATGTTATCTTACCAAGTAGCAGGAGAGAGCCGCCGTGAGCTCCGTGCATTAAAGTATATTGAGATATATGCTAATTGTTTAAAATGCTGTATATAAATTTTTTTTCTCCATTATTTCTTGTTGTTATGAATTACAAAAAACAATAGTCATTGATGGAAATAGTTGTAATGAGGGTAAAAAGAGGCACTCTCGCTTTCACCGTGTAATTAGCTGAATGTTCTTTCTCTGTCAACTAGAAATGAAAACATGATCATGCAGACTTCTAATAAGCATTAATAAAGAGTTTAACTGTGTTTAAATCACTAAGCTCAATATAAATGTTAACTTCAGTTACACACCATGGACCATGCATCACTGTGAGAGGAAGACACCCAGTTTACATGCTGCAGATTAGAGAATAATGAACCAAATATTAATGTGATCAGATACAGTCCTCAGCCAGAACACAGTGGCTTTACATCAGAAATGGGGTTTTAAAAGAGAGTATTTGAGTAAGTTAATTTTCAAAATTGTAAAATTAAAGTTGTAACACTTCACTGCAGAAGCAACAGAAATATGTCTATACTGTACAACAAGATTGTACAGTTACTGAAGGGGTAACAATCCCAGACAAGGAGACATCAAAGTGAATTTCTCACATTTTAAGATGTTCTTTAGAGTGAAATCCTACCAGGAGGGGCTTTGTTCACCAGGGGATACTCCTCCGCCATCATGTTATGCCTCTACTGAGCACACACAAATTCTCAAGTGGTGGCAGCCAGGCAAACCAAAAAGGAAAACAGAGCATAACACACCTGTATCGCACATTTGTACCACACCATTTCTGAGTAAAAGCCAAAACTTGATTTCAACAGCTGCCAGCTCTAGCAAGTGAGAAGGAGGGAAGAGAGTCTTGGCTGCAGATGAAAGTGAATCAATTCCCCCCTGGCTCCAAGGGATCTGGGGGTATCTGTTCCATCCAAAGGAGATCAAACAAGACACCAGGCTGCCTTTGCACCGCAGCAACGCTGCAACATTATTTGCATCGTGGTGCTGCAGCTGAAATTACTGGGGTGGGCTGGGAATTGCCTCAGTACTAGGACGTAAATCAAACCAGTAAGTTGCAATATTTACCAAATGCAAAGCATTTGACAATAATCGAAGTTACGAGCAAGGATGAGGGGAAGTGGAACCTCAGAGTATTCAGAGATCTTTCTCTGTGGATGTACAAAATCTCTAAATTCCCAACAATAACAGTATGATCAACATGTCTTCCCTCAGATGGGTGTACCCCAGGGCTCAGTCTTGGGGCCAGTCTTGTTTAATATCTTTATCAGTGACCTGAATGAGGAGATCCAGTGTGCCCTCACTAAGTTTGCAGATGACACGAAGGGGGGAGGGAGCGTAAATCCGCTCGAGGGCAGGAAGGCTCTGCAGAGGGATCTGAACAGGCTGGATCAATGGACGGAGGCCAGCTGTATGAGGTTTAACACGGCTAGGTGCCAGGTCCTGCACTTCGGGTGCAACAACCCCAGGCAGCGCTACAGGCTGCGGGCGGGGTGGCTGGAAAGCTGTGCGGAGGAAAAGGACCTGGGGGTGCAGCTGACAGCCGGCTGAAAATGAGCCAGCAGTGTGCCCAGGTGGCCAAGAAGGCCAACGGCATCCTGGCTTCTATCAGGAATAGTGTGGCCAGCAGGAGCAGGGAGGTGATTGTCCCCCTGTACTCAGCCCTGGTGAGGCCACACCTCGAGTACTGTGTCCAGTTTTGGGCCCCTCACCACAAGAAAGACATCGAGGCCCTGGAGCGTGTCCAGAGAAGGGTAACAAAACTGGTGGAAGGGCCTGGAGCACAGGTCTTATGAGGAGCGGCTGAAGGAACTGGGCTTGTTTAGTCTGGAGAAGAGAAAGCTGAGGGGAAACATTACTGCTCTCTACAACTACCTGAAAGGAAGTTGTCATGAGGTGGGGGTTGGTCTCTTCTCTCAAGTAACAAGTGATAGGACAAGAGGAAATGGCCTCAAATTGCTCCAGCAGAGGTTTAGATTGGATATTAGGAAAAATTTCTTCTCAGAAAGAGTGGTCGGGCATTGGAACAGGCTCCCCAGAGAGGTGGTGGAATCACTGTGCCTGGAGGTGTTCAAAAAGTGTGTAGACATGGCACTTCGGGACATGGTTTAATAGACATGGTGGTGTTGGGTTGACGTTTGGACTCGATGATCTTAGAGGTCTATTCCAACCTTAAAGATTCTATGATTCTGTGATTCCAGTTCTTTTGGGATATATCGCATAGAGGCAAAGTTGCACTGGGCAATCTTGCCTCCCATTTTGCAAACTGAAATACAACTTTGGCTTTCAGTTTAGCTTTGTAATTTGTAATTTAGCTGAAGTGTAGAAAGGATAAGATATATCCATCAAACCTTAACTTCCTTCATGCAGAGGACCTGCATAAGACCTCATGGCATATATAAATCTCACGGTGTTCAAAGGCCAGCTTTAGAGCTGTGGAAAAGTCTTTTCAGCATAACTATTTTTGCAATGTTAATATAACATTCAGTATGTAAAAAGTTGAATTAGTAACCTTTGTAAAGGTATATTCTATTTAATAAGATATTTTATAATCCAGTCCTCTTGCATATATGTATACTTACATAGAGTAATAATCCTTTCCTTTCCAAATTCAATCCAGAATTACAACCATGTAATCGTAATCTTTTAATTAATGGCTTCTCTGGGATGGAAAAAAAATGGTTGGCAGGCATAAATGCAGTAGGTACCCAAGCTACTCAAGTGCTAAACAAAATAAAATTAAATTTAAAAAAAAAAAA